>BSBM01000822.1:0-345000 GCA_027924585.1 Larix kaempferi
ACATGGATAGGGAGTTCAAGTTAGAGGTATGTTATCCTTCATTGTATATAAATTTTTTAGACATTGATTTTTAGTTAACTTTTAGAAATTGGATAATGTTAAGTATATTGTAGCAGCATCGTGAACATGCAATGAATATGGCTCTGTATGTAGTAAGTACCAATGTGAATGAACTAGAGAAGTTGACATTAGATCCAAGGTGGTATATATGATCTATGTTTCGATCCCTCTTTTAACTATTTGTTACATCAGTTTATATGTTCTTGTATAGTTACAGACTATATATTTTTATGTAATCCTAATTAATGTACTACTATATGGTGGTTTTTTGTGTGCCTCATCGACTGTATTGGCAATTGGCATGTTGATATATAATGGTTTTTGTTGTCAACTTTGGGGCTATAAACCTTGGAGCAGAGAACCTAAACTTGACAGCTCTGGTTTAAGAAATCTGAAAAGAAAAGAAAAAAAAGACATATGTGCTTCTAAAGTTGAATTTGTATTCAATAACAATTTTTAATTATAAAAGTTGTAAACATGTACATTTATTAGCATAGTTGGTTGCACATTTTAACTGAAATGACATTTATATTTCATCCAAATTAGTTCAAGAAGGTTCTCAATGCAAATTTTTTTGCCTTAATTGTGCAAAGTGGTCATGGGTTGTTATAATCACCCTGGTATACGTTTTACATCTCTCGACACAAGATTCATGGCCATGCCCATCATTATGTTACATCTTTTCGTTGAAGAACTTCCAAAATCAATTACTTTCAGTTGTATGACATCACATCACTTGTGATTTGTAATTTTATTGTAATATAGAGGAAACTAATTTATATCCATAAAATGTTTCCTGCAATATCATAGCTACATTAAAGTGAAAGTTTCTCAACTTGAAGGTTATTCTTTAAGCTTATTACTTAACCTGTAAAAATTGTGAAACCTTCATGACTTTCACAAAAAAATGATAATGAAAGAATGACATACATGAAACGTCATCTATAACAACTTTCAATGGTGCATGTGAAAAGTCCAAATGGACTAGGAAAGGTAGAAGATAAATTTTATTTAAAAATAATATAAGATAATTCTTTACTCATAAGTGGCACATGGGGGGTAGAGCAATTGGAAATGAGTAATTGAGATGATAAGTTGTAAATGGAAGGTCACAAGTTCAAATCCCCATGGGTACTTACAAAAGAAAAGAATTACTCTTAAGAGGAAGAGGAAAAGACAGTTGATAACATTTCAATATATAGTTTTAGAAATTTATAAAATTTAAGTGAGATGATTATGTGGGAATATTGCGAGATGCATCTTGAGAGGGAGGAAACCACTATAAATTTTGATCTTTACACGGAGTTTGGTTATAGTAGCAAATATCTAGATTAGGATAGTCTCTAGTGATTTTGGCCTATGGTAGAATGTAAAGTAATGTAGCATGGAATGCAATAGATTGTAAAGTCATTAAGAAGGGTGAAGTGATGATAAAACGCTTCAAATACCTAGACAATTTTGACATGGTGAAAGGAAAAACATATATATGTTCGTAATTAATTATGATCAATTTGAGTCAATATTCCCCCTCAGAAACCCATTGATTAGTATCCCTCAAATGGCACGACGAATAGTCTTCAACAAATATCCCTTTGCTGGTTACGACTAATGAATTTATATGTAAACATGAAGGAGGAAGTTCAAGGATAAAAGGTGCTTCACCTTATTTCATGTGTGGAAACAAAGTTCGTCGGAAAAAAGGCCACCCTCAATTAAAATGATTCCTAAATTCTTCATGTAAATATAGTCAAGGCCATTTTTTGATTGGATTCCTATCAATATATAGGTATCGCGTTCAAGGTAGTGTTAGTCTATGTTATCTCAAATTGGAAAACAAATTTATATTAGATAGTCCATGACTTTTACAAAGATGAAAGATAATTTTTGTTAACACAAATCTACTTTGAACAACCAAACTCTATCAACAATCATACCAAAAAGGTTGTTTATAAAGCAATACATACACAAAAGTTATGGCACCATAAAAGCCAATTTTTAATTACAAATTATTGAGTTGAAGTAATAACATATTCCCTCATTTCTAGTAGTAACATCATTTCTGGATTTTCTTGTAATCCATAGAACATGTTATACACTTAATGAGAACTATATACTCAAAATGAGAACTCTAGCCATAAAACTCATATTTTTATGTGAAAAACACCAAAAACAACCCCTGAATCAAAAAGTGGTGATACCGATAACACCCCTTTTAATCCATGGTAAACTTTCAACTTTTTTAAACCTCGACTAGTGCCATTGTAATCAAAATTGTAAATCAACCCCCGAATCGAAAAGTGGTCCTCCTAGAATAACCCTCATTTTTATTCGGGGTTAAAATTATATATTTTTATAAACCCCAACCTTAAAAACCGATGTCACTACAATCAAAACCATAAATCAATCGACAATTCAAAAAACGGTTCTACCATGACACCACATTTTTCTTTCCAAGGCTAAAATTACAACTTGTTTGAAACTGTGGCCTTAACAAACGACATGACTGCAACAAAAATGCCAAAATCAACCCTTGAATCGAAAAGGGGTTAGCACCCATTTCTTTAGTCGAGTTACAATTGGAGGTATTCTGGAACCACGTCCCCATTACATGTAAAGGGGGTAGGGAAGGGGAGACGGGGGTGTGCTATTTTGAGAAGGGGTGCAAAGTTGGGGGGCACAATTCTGAGAAGGGGGCACAATTTTTATTTTTTATTTTGGTTTTTAAAGTTTTGATTTATTTTTTATTTTGATTTTTATTATTATCATTTTTCAATTTTTTATGCTGTGGTTTCATAATGTTTTCAATTGTAACCCAGGAAAAGAAAGAGGTGCTACTTGTAGCACTCCTTTTCCAATAAAGTGTTGATTTTGGCATTTGCATTGCAATGACGCCAATTGTTAAGGCCACGGTTTTGAACAAGTTGTAATTTTAGTCTCGGAAAGAAAAATGGGGGTGCCATGGTAGTACCACTTTTCGGATTGGGGGGTTTTGATTGCAACTCCACTAATTCTTAAGTCCAAAGTTTCAAACAATATGTATTTTTAACCCCAAATAAAAATGAGGGTGATTCTGGGAGTACCGTTTTTTATTTAGGGGTTGATTTACAATTTTGATTGCAATGGCATCGGTCCAGGTTTAAAAAAAGTTGTAATTTTAACCATAGATAAGATAGGGGTGCTACTAGTAGCGCCACTTTTCGATTCTGGGTAAAAATAGCCACTAAATGTAGCTTATAAAAATGAGAACTTTGGAGGGTTCTTGTCAAGTTGTATAATGTGTTATGGGATCAACCTATATATAACTTGTTTTAAACCCATATCTACAATACTTTATTCAAATAATCAAATCTTTGCACATTTAGCAAGTGGAAAAGTGGTCTTGCACCACCAAATCAAGAGATATAAAGCAATTTAGAACAATTTTTATGTTTTTTAGGAGCGGTACTGGATTTGAGAGCTCCAAAGATGACATTATAGTGCATCATATACTAGTTCTGTGAAAATCATCTTTTAAAACACTTAGAATACAAATATTAACATGGACATATGCATCTAGCATTGCGATCATAAGAAGGTGATAATGGATAGGTGCATTGCTGGAGAGGAAGCAAAATTAATATGGTTGTTATGTGATGTGATGATGTTTAACATTCAAATAAGTCATCAAGTTGTGTAATAAAAACATTATTTGATGGCATATTTTCAAACATGTAGAAGCCATACAACATTTTTTCATCCTTATTGGAGTGTGGAACCAATTTTTTTAGGCATTGTTTATATTATTTATAAATCTATACCAAAAAAAAATCCCTCGAACAAGAAAAATCATGCATTACTTAGGGCTACTAGCATAGCCGTCACTGATAAATTCTCAAGCTTTCAGATGTAGCCGCATCATCGTGTGATAAAAAAGTCCCATCCCCCCTAAAATAAATTATGGGTGGCCTCTGAGAGCCAAGAAACAAAGTAAGATGCACATCCCTTGAAACACAGTTCTAATGTCATGCCACAAGTATTTGGTCTACTTAAGGACTAAGAAGTCTTGCCTAAAATTATCTCCAACCTCAAAGTATCCTTATGTTCCATGTTCAAACACTTGACGCAAACACCCACTACAAGAAGTTACCCTTTTAGGGATGGTCTTACTAAAACAACTCCCAAAAGTTTTTTTAGGGATTTAGGGGTGGTTCTTAAACCCTTGTAATACCCCATTTTGGCCCTTAGGATATATTAGCTTTTAATGTAAATATTGTATACATGTGATGTACGTTTTCCTAGCGTGGAGCTCAAGGCCAAGGCCCCGCTAGTGGATGCTCGAATTTTATTTAAAAAGGAAAGTATTAGATATTATGTTACCCATGTGTTATTTAGCCATGGAACATTGTAAAAATGATGTAAATAAACATCATGCAATAAAATACCAAAACTGGCTATGGAAGCAACTAATGAGAAGGGGCCATGTGTATCCACTAGGGAGTGGTGAGAGGGTTGTGGGATTGAACCATAGGCTTCCAAATGTCATCTTGTGAACCAATTTGACTTCCCTTGCTGACATTTAATTCTGTCTAAGAAAGTTGTTGAAGAAATCAGTCCATTGCTTCAATGGCGCATGGGAAGCCCAGAAATTTGTATGGCAGAGTATGGGCTCTGTTTTCTTGACCCACAAGTCACTCTACCTCATGGGAATTCATTTTTCCAAATCGCAACTTTGCAAGAACCCATGTTTTGAAGTGCCATAAATGACCAGAATTTGGTATTGACAGTGAAATCCAATGGGGATTCCATAGATACGAACCTTGGGGCGAAATTGAGAGTATTAGATACCCCGAAATCCATTGGAAAACCCAGTTTTTATAGCCCATAAATCCAATTACGGGATTGAGTTATTTGGTTACCGAATTGTGAAAATCCAAGTGTCAATGTTTGAACAGAGGATTGGATTGCTTGAATTTAGCTTGAGATGTTTGTAGCTCTGTGGTTTAGCTCACTAGCTTAGCATCCTCTTCCTTTGTCTCTTGCATGCTTGATAAACCCAACTGTGTGTTGGCTTAGCATGACTGTGTGTGTGATATCATGGCTGTGAGTGAGCCTGTCTAGTTCCTCCTTAGTAAATACACATCCCAGCTCGGGGGTGGTCTCTCAGTTGAAAGAATACAGGCTAGACAGAGACCTATGGTTGGGTGGAACGTTGCTCTCACATAGCCAGTTGTTGGATAGTTTCATCTTAAACATAAGTATTCTTTGTGGTTTAAATTATGATCATTTTGTGCTCTGTTCTGAATGTTTATTATTCATGTTAATGAAATGATTATCTTAATATGGTTTATATGAATTTTGTGCATAGCATGAGAATGGATTTGATTCTCTGTATGTTGATTCATCATCTGCTTGGGATAGATATGTTGATGCATTCCAGTCTGTGTGTGTGTTAATATGTTTTTAATTCCCTGTGTAATTTCAGTATGCATTTTATTTAAATGGTAAAATTCAGTCTTATAGCTTTGGGGAAGAATCAGACACCCCCATGTTACAGTCATGTTCCCTCTGTGGTTTGGAATGATGGGAGGGAATGTGACAACCCCACCCCCCAAAAGTCTTGAGAATCGGACTTTTGGGGGTGGTTTTTTAAGAAGCACCCTCAAAATCCAAATCTCATGACTTTTTTTTTCGGGGGGGGTTCAAACACGATCACCCCTAAATATATTTTTAAGGGCGGTTTTAGACCCCCCCCCCCAAAGTCATGAGAATTAGACTTTTGGTGACGGTTGTCTAAACAACCGCCCCCAAAAGTCCAACTCTCATGACTTGGTGGGGGGGTTGTTTCTAAAAAATTCCCTCAAAAATACATTTAGGTGCAGTTTTTAACCCCCCCCCCCCCAAAAAAAAAAAATTCATGAGAATTGGACTTTTGTGGGCGATTGTTAGGAAATTGCCCCAAAAAGTCTAATTCTCAAGACTTTTAGGCACGTGGGGAGTGGGTGGTTGTGGTTGTAAACTGACCGCCCCTAATTGTAGTTTTGAGGGCATTTTTTAGATATCCCCCTAAAATTCATGAGAATTAGTGGTGCGATTGTTTAAAAAACCGTCCCCAAAGTCCAATTTTCATGACATGGGGGGGTGGGGGGGTTAAAAAGAATGCCCCTAAATGTATTTTTCAATGTGTTTTTTAAACCCCCCCCCCCCGAAAAAATAATAATAATAATGAGAACTGGAATTTTGGGGCGGTTTTTATAAAACCACCCCCAAAAGACCAATTTTCATGACATTTTGGGGTAGTTTTTAGGAAACCACCCCCAAAAGTCCAATTCTCGTGACTTTTGGGGGCTTTTTAGAAAGACCGCCTCTGAATATAGTTTTCAAGGTAATTTTTTGAAACCACCCCTAAAAGTCACGAGAATTTAACTTTTGGATCCTCTAAAAATTCAATTATCATGTTGATGACATTAACGACGGCATTGGCAACAAAAATGACGATGGTGAGGATGATGATGATTATGGTGGCGATGACGACGATGATGACAATGAAACTGATGGTGATAATGATGATGATGTTACTATGTGATGGTGATGATGATGAGGATGAGGATGCTAATGATGATAATGCCAATGATAATGTCGATGATGATGATGATGACGATTATGACAATGTGATTATATGACAGTGATGAAAATTATATGATGACAACGATGATGATGATGGTGACAATACTAATGATGATGATAATGACAATGATATAATCCTTAACAATTTCTTTGAGGTGCCATGGTTATGTCTGAGGTTTTATAGTACTACACATGCCAGTAGATAAAATTTAGCCTATGCATGGGATGTGGGAACCATTTTGAGGTTTGGAATAACATGAATGTGTATTGGGTATTGTCCCATTGGTTGGGGACACAAATCATATGCTTAGATCCCAACACTTTCTTACAAGGCTCATGGGCCGTGACTATACTAATGACGATGATGATAATGATCACAATGACGATGATGATGATGACTATACTGATCATTGTGATGACAATGAAAATGGTGGTGGTGATGATGATTATGAACATCATCATCATCGTGTCCATAATCATGATAATCATTAACATTATCATCATCATCGTCATCATTGCCATCATCGTCATCATCATTGGCATTGTCATCTAGTTCATCATCTTCTCCATTGTCATCTAGGTCATCATCATTATCATTGTCATCATTGTCATTACCATTATCGTTGTCATCATCATCATCATTCATTTCATTATCATTGTCCACTTTTATTGAAAATGGCATTCGTCTCTCACACTTTATACCAAATTATGATATGATGATTGCATTAATACAAAAATAAGCTCACAAAGATACAACAAAAACTAGATTCATTATTGAAAAAATGGTTAAAAACCTATTTCAAATATAATGTCTATAATGGTGGTAGTTATGATCTCTGAGAAGATATGTGGTTGATACACTCATTTACAAAATGCCATGACAACTACATTTGATAGAAATGTCAAAACCCTAAGTCTAGTAAAAACCCTAGCATGAAGTTTTGGTTGAGTCAGGTCTATGGGGTGGAATTAGGGTATTGGAATAGGGTGCCACATGGTGAAAAAGAGAAAAATCACTCTAAAATTGACCAATAACTAAAATATAACTAGAGCGATACTAGTTGTCAACTCATTTTTTTTATTAGGTGCATAAAATAAGAGATAATTGATAATTACAAATTAGAAAATCCCGCAAAAAACCAAAACCCTAATTTGAGGCACTATATGAAGGAATTTGGCCCTAAAAAAGTGTTGGAAAAGAGTTCTTATTAGAAGGATCTTAATAGTCATTGCAGTAAACTCTTCGAGATGCAACTTCCTATTAAATTTGAGCCCAAACAGATAATCGAGTCAAAAGTTATGACCCTCTGAAATCAATGCATTTTTTTCCTTTAAAAAAACAAAAATTAGCCCACGGAAATCCCTACATCGAACTGGATAATCATTGATGAAGATGAAAGAGAATGACTATTCCATACACAAATGTGGATAGATAATAACCCGTTACATCTAATTGTGGACAATGGTAGTTAAAAGAACTTTGTCTCTGAATACATTGCGAAGAAATTGGGTCTTTTTACTACTCTACATCTGCAACCTTACAACATCGGTTGGATGAAGGATGGACAAGAAATCAGAATCACCCGACACTAGTGCAAGATTTCCTACTCCATCGAGCCTTTTTGGTATGAGGTGCTCTATGATATAGTGCCACTCTCAGTAGCTTATGTATTGTTTGGGAAACTCTACTTACGGTACAAACATGCAAAGTATTAGTCCAAAGCACATAAAGTGATTGTTAGAATCCATAACAAGTGGTATGGCATTCTTGAAAATTGACCCACGCCGACATTCACAATGGTTTCATAAAAAACAAGCCAAGAGGACGATTAACCATGTGTAGAAATTCATCTTGTTGATGATCGAAGCTTAGCGTTCCAAGAGGATCTCAACAAGCAGTCGACTCTCCACTGATTAGAACTCTCGATAGTAGCAACAAGTCGACAAAGTACTTGAATAATTCAAAGGTGTGTTCAAATATCTAGCTGGAGTACTACTGCATTGCCAGGTAAAATACTTCATTGATATGTTCCTGGTTCTTGATTACCTAATGCATTTGTTTACAGAAGGTCTATTTTAGAGAATAAGAAATTTGTAGACAAATTCAAGACTTGATCGACAAATGGCATATTCGACCCAACTCCTCTCCTTGTGGAAGTCCAGTCATCCCAGTCCCTAAGAAAGATGGGACACGACAAATGTGCATTGACTACATGGATCTCAATCAAAATTCAATAAATAATCAATATCCTCTTCCTAGAATAGATTATTTGATTGATTATTTGAAAGATGCTAAATTATTTACCGAACTCGACCTTAAGTTAGGATATCATCAAATTCCCATAGAGTCCTTAGATGTATGCAAGATTGCTTTTAAAACCATGGAAGTTTTATTTGAATGGTTAGTCATGGATTTTGGTTTAACTAACACACCTGCAACTTTTAGGAGATATATGGATGATGTTCTTAGACCTTTTGCAGGAAAATGTATCATTGTTTATCTAGATGACATTTTTTATTTTCAATAGATTGTAGGATGAGCATTTGTTGTAGCTTCAACAAGCACTTAACACTCTTAGACAACACAAACTCTATTTGAACTTGGATAAGTGCTCTTTTGCAATGAATAGTATAAAATACTTGGGCTATGTGATTGAATCAGTAGGCATTCAAATCAATGTAAAAAATATACAAATCATCAGGGAGTGGCCCACTCCAAGAAACATTCATGAACTAAGTATTTTCCTTGGTTTAACAAATTTCTATCATAGATTTATGTTGGGATTCAACTACATAGTTTGGCCAATGAATAAATTGGCTAAGAGAGGTGGAAAGACAGTTTTCAAATGGACCACACAAAACAACAAGCTTTTGAACAACTCAAGAACAAGAATTTCACAACTCCAGTGCTTGTGATACCTGATTCACATCAACCATTTGAAATTGAGAATGACACATCAGACTATGCCATGGGCACTCTGATCACTCAAGAAAGTCATACACTAGCGTTTAATTTATAAAATTCCAATGATATCGTTCACAAGTATTTAAATTATCAAAGGGAACTATATGCCATTGTATAAGCACTTAATCAATAAAGACGCTAGATTATAGGCAAAGAAAAGAAACAGACATTCGTACGGACCATAAGCCTCTACAGTTCACTTCATCATAGTTTAAGTTATAGAAAACAAGACAACTCAAGTGGATTAGTTACCTACAACAAATTCAATTGTTATTTAAGCATTAGAAAGGCAAAGCCCATGCAATAGCTCATTCTCTTAGCCAACCACTAGTCACTTCTCTTCTTACAGTGTTAAGTATGTATGGTTATGACACCATTACTTGGCCTAGACTATATGGAGAAGGCATTGGTTTCTCTTTTATTTATAAAAAAATCCAAACAAGTCAAGCGATTTCTCTTGACTACCATGTGAAGGACAATTTTCTTTACAAGCGAGGAAAGCTCTATGTACCTCTAGGTGAGCACAGATAGAAGCTCACTTGGGATACACACTGCAACAAACAACAAGTCATTTTGGACTGGCAAAGACTCTCATGGTACTCCAAAAGTATCTATACTAGTTTTCACTCAAGATAGATGTCCACAATTATATCAAGTCATGTGTGGTTTGTGCCATCGCCAAGCAACCAAATTGGCAAAAGGGTTTGTATACACCCTTGCCCATTCCAAGTCAACCATGGGAATCCATTTCCTTGGAATACTTGATTGGATATTGTAATATCCCAATTTTGACTCCATTGCATTAAAATGTAAATGATGTAATATTGTTACAAAATCGTGGTGAGGAGCTCAAGGCCAAGGCACCGCCATCGATTTAGTGATGCATATGGTTTACGTGCTAGCCAGGCACAATGGAATTGCAAATATCATGTAAATATGCATTTTAATAAAATACACACAACTAACTATGCAATGCAACAAGAGATGGGTGAGAGATGGGGGCATGATTTTTCAAGGAATTGGGAGGGAAAATATTCAAACCCTTGAACCAATCAATTCAAGCCAAGTGTCAATGAGAGAACCCATAAACCCTCAACTATCCATGTTGACTTTTGTACCCAATCATTTATTTTCTCCAAGAGTTGGTTGAAATAGTTAATGCCTTGGGGAATGGAGAGGTATGGCTGTCCAAATTCGGGTATGGGCAAGCCACCCTTCATGGAAATTCATGTTTGAATCCTTGGGAAAGAAGAAAGCCACGAAATCCCCCCCAAGCCATTATTCACTAGGGCCTTTCTCCCTCACGCAGTCTGAGCTAGCTGGGGCATTTTTCCCTCCACGTTTTCTGTGTTTTCCTTGTTTTATAGCTAGGAAGAAGGCGTTTTGGGTGTTGCAGAGCTGCTGGGAGGAAGGGAGCTCGATTTGGGGTTTCATTGAGGCCATGTTGGCCATTTGAAATGCTCATAACCTGTGGGAGAAGCCGGGTTTGCTCCCTGGGGTCAAATTCCCCTTCGTACAGTTCGTTTTGGGTGAGCCATGAATTGGGAGAGCCAACGGGAATCTTGTTTTGAAAATCCATTTGAAAAATCATTTATCCATGCCCAACCATTATGCTTGCTGAGTGTGGAAAGAGTATTCTAGGGTATGGGTTATGGGTATCCTTTGCTTTGGCTTGAGCTTGAGTGCAAGCATCCAGAAATGAAGAGCGTTCATATTTATCCTGATAAACCCAGTTGTGGACTAGCTTGGCTTAGATGTGATGATTATTTGGCTGTGCATGAACTTGAGTGTCATATTTTCCTTGTAGAAATCATTCCCAGCTCGGGGGTGGTCTCTGAGTGCTGAAATAATACAGGCTGGGTAGAGAGCTATGGTTGGGTGGAACATTGCAGCGACATAGCTAGTTGCTTGGGACAATTGCACAATGAAGATACGTATTCTCTATGTGTATTTACTTCTGCAATGGTTTAATTTGATGATCGTTATTGATATGCTAAATGCATATATAATGTGTGTGGATGATGTTTTATTCCGCTGTGCATTTTTGCTTTGATTTGCATCTGCACACATTTGTTTTATTCGTATGAAACTAATGAAATGGGCTGAGTTTATGTAAAAGCCCCAGAATTTGGTATCATGTTCCCTTCCTTGCGTTGGATCGACAGGAGGGGACATGACAGATTGGTATCAGAGCGTAGGCTACAACATTGGTCCTAATGGGCCAAATCAGGAAACTTGCAGGGGTAAGTATGCTTCTTGCTCAACAGTGATCATTAAGAAAAAAAATTCAAATTTTTCTAACTATTTTTGAGTTTTTTTTCTTTCTGCTAAGTTTGTGTAGGCGCAAAAGTGTGAGTGCGGCGAAACAGTTGGCGCCAAAATAAAAAGTCCACTGATCGACGAGAAGTTGGAAAATCCCCAAAATGGTCAACGTGAAATTCATAAGTGCACCGAAACAGGTCGGCGAGAAATTGATAAGTCGCTGAAACAGATCAGCGAACAATTGCGAGTTTTGCGCCGAAATGGTCAGCGGAAAAAGCTGAGCCGCACCGAAATGGTTGGTGTAGAATGATGAGTTCTTCGATCAGAGAGAAAATCCCGACAATCTCTATGCTTGGAATGTGCACTATGAATTGCATAAAGGGGTTGTGGAATCCTCAGTAAGAGTAATTGGTTGTAATATCCATTATGGAGGATGAAAGGGAAATCTATCACCTTAAACTATTTATGTTTATAACATAATAATTTTATGTTGGAAAGTAGCAGGAATGAATATTATACACACGTATATATATGTTGAATTGCTACTCGATGAGAAGATCATAGCTAATAATTGCTTGTGTGCATGGTAGAGAGGCCATGAAATTGGACCAACTATGATGTGGAAGAGGAAATTCCATGCTATAATGGTGAATTGGAAAGGGAGAATTCCTTAACTCCTCTCTTGCTATTGTATGAGCTTTATATACATAAAATTATGGCATAGGAATGATGAAAATGCAAAAGATTAGATAGATGAAGTGAATATGCACTAGTTGGAATATTAATAGGCATTGCACAGTGCATGTGAAAATGATTGTGCATGCATATGATATTGCATATTGGTAAAATAGTGAGGTTTTACATATGCAATGAACCACTTAAGATAATTATTGCGGTTGCTAATAATTAGTTGTGTTCGCATTGGTTGTAGGACCAAAGACAACCGAAGCATGGATAAAGATGTGGATGATGTTGTTGCATATGACCAACAAACTTATGAAGAAAGGTTTGGGCTACAAATCTATGTTCAAGAGGTTGGTGGTGGGATGGTGAAATCCTTGCAGGAGGCCAACTAATCAGGTAACATCAAAGATGTTAATGAGAGCCATGGAGGTAATGGTTATTCATGCAAATTGTTTAAGTGTTGAAGGGGGATTGGGTAAGAATCCCTTGAACCTTATTTAATAATCATGAAATGGTATGCATATAAGGTTGGATGCATCCATGTTAATGTCATACCCCATGGCATGGTGAGGTGTGGGTAAGTGAAGGAAAGGGGAATTACACCCTATAGTTGCCTAGAAACCTTAATGCATTCATATGAAATTATATCATACCATTTGTGTATATTGGTTGTGAGTTTAACAACCAAAGCAAGTCAGGACTTCTGGTGATGTTGTTGTAGTGCATGCCATATGAGACAGTCACGGGTAAGGTAATGATGTGATTGGAATGGTAGTGCTATAGTGCTACACAAGTATCCCATGAAACCCCTATTGGTGTTAATTTGGAATGAAACCTCTTTTCCAACAACCAAGGAGTTAGTAAACTCCTAACGTGTTGTTCAGGTGGAGAAGGAAGACACCCAAATAGTTAACCAAGTGATTTGGGAGATGGTTGGGTGATGTGTTGAGGCAATAGACATACTTTACAAAACATCATGGTAAAATGAATGACATGACAATATAGTACTCATGAATCCATGCAAGAGGGCATTGAGTGAGTGCACATTAAAATATTACGTGAATGTTGTAGGTGTGCATGCATGTGTGTGGGTGCACATGTTGAGATGCATTGTGTGAATGCATGGTTTTGTTATGTATGTTTCATTGCAAATGGATAATAGATGAAACGATGAATTAGAGGTAATTCTGAGATCATTTCATGAGCTGCTATGAATGCAGAAGAGGGATTGCATAAAGGTAGTCATGTTTGAAAGGCTACTGGGATGTTCTGCTGGAAGGACAGAGTTGCATGAAATGTGAAGTAATGAGTATTTAAAGTTTATTTAAATTGCAATTTTAATCATTCATATATAGATATATATTTCATTGCATTTAAAATGTTAACAGCTGAAAGTATTTTGAATTATTGAGTGTTATAATTATGAGATCACTTCAATGACTGTTGTAGCAATGAAAAGATTATATGCATAGCTTCTCACAACATGTTTGGCTGATTGAAAGTTCCAGGTATCAGGTAGAAATGTATTGAGTATGGAAATCAGGATAAGCCCATAGTAAAGACCGGGATCTACCATGTGAAGAAGCCAAAGGTTATGAGAAAGTTCCCATGGTTGTGAAATTTAACTTATGCATGAAATAGATCTGTAAATTTCAGGTTTGAAATTTTGCTAATAATTGCTAATGATTGTTTGGATTATATAAAATTGTGTCAGGAGGACATGTTGTAGGTGGATGTTCATGTATGGTAGCAAGTGTAAAACCATAATGGACATAGTGATACCACTTACGAGAACCAAACAATATGAAGATGGACTCATGGTTAAACAAATCAATTTCTGTAGGAGACAAAATTGTAAATTCATGTTTGAATTTAATTATTAATGTCATTGACTTATTAGGGAAATCATATTTGAATTTTATTGTTAAATGTTGCTGACTGTTTGTATATTTGATAAGTGTGCCAGGAATACACATTGCAGTAAGACCATGTGTGATGGCCTGCAGAAGCCAAACTCCATGGGAAGGATCCCAAGCTTTGGAAATGGGTTTCGGGTGAAACGCCATTGTAAATTTTGATAATATCCCAGCTGCACTTCATGTTGGAAAACCATGTGAGTGAGATGGTGAAATTATGCCAAGAAGGCATGTGTGGGTTATGGAACGTGAAAATATTGGGGTGTAAAATTGAAGGATCGTTGACTCGGAGAAGGGAGCCCCCATTCTTCGCAAATGAAGAAAATATACATCTGTAAAATGGATGAGTATTCTGTAACCCTAACTAAGAATATACATGTACGGTTATTAGATTTAATATGCAGAGCATGTTTTATTATTTCATTATTATTCCATACTGCTTGGGTGTGAATAGGGCCTACATGAATCACATCGGAAAGGGATGCATACCTTTCGGGTGCTAGGTAATGTTAGGGTTGTCAATATTGACTACACCCTAAGGGAATGGACGCATTCTTGGTGTTTCAATACTTGATAGTGAATGTTATGAAATATGGTTACAATTTTAGAGCAGCAATACTGATGAGCTTGCTTATCCTTCTTGTCCTATCAGCCTACACAAATGCAATTTGGTGTTGCACATTAAGAGGCAGAGTGAAAAAAGGCTACTCAAGAGGACTGTATGGGAAGTGGTAACCTTTCTCTACTCACACTAAAGGACACTAGAAGGGATGGATAGGCCCGAGGAGCTGTGTAGTAGAAAACAAGTATCATCCTTGTGTAGTGTGAGTGGGTATTGTGGGGCCAGGCTAGCCTACAGTCAAGAAAGTCACCTATAGAGTTCCTAAAGGGAACCGATGGTTTGAACAGGAGAAGGAGTGCCATCCTTGTGTGGATGAAGAATTGATGTGTGTGTGAAGGGTTGTGGTGATATTTAGAAATGAATAAAGTCTTTATTGGGTCAGCAGTAAGGTGGGGTACCGAGAGTGGATGAAAACCCTGAGATTCCTATGGCTCTGTAGTAGATCCTTGACCTAGAAATGGTCGTGGTGCAGTTTCCTTCCATTGGCTGATGACCTAGATGGATGTGCTAGCTTGGAAATGGAGAGGGAAAACCAGGTATGGGACTAGTTTGGCACCACCAATGCTTGGTAAATCCAGAGAGTAAACTGGTTGGAAATTAACTACTTGATTTTGTGGAACAGCATGTGTGTTGGACAAACATCCACCCCACAGGTGATCCAAGGCTTGTAAAGCAGAGAAGGAAACCTGTGGAGTAGCGAGGAACTGCCCAATACAGATAAGAATTTAATTTTCATTCATTTTTTTTCGGATAATGAAAATTTCATGACAAGTCTTATGACAACCAAGCCGATACGTTGTTTTTTCTGTGTTGGAAACCTTGGTCATTTCAGGAAGCAAGGACCCTGAAGGAACCATAAATGCTTCATAAATCCAGTCGGTGCACTGGTTGGGCATTAAATGTTGTGGAGCAGCTGGCGTGTTGGCCAAACATTCCTTAAATAATTGATAAACTAGTCGGTGTACTAGCCTAGCATATTGATAAATGGGATATCTGATAAACCCAGTCGAAGTAGTGGCTTAGCATATTGCTAAATGAGATGTCTGATAAACCTAGTTGATGTATTGGCGTGGCATTTCCTATTCGAATGGTTGTGGAGTAGCTTGCGTGTTGGCCCAACATTCGTTATTGTATCCACGGGCAATCCAAGGCTTGTAAACCAAAGAATGAGCTTGTGGAATAAAGTGAAGACATCCCATGCAGATAAGTATTTGGTTATCTTGCAACTTCTTTCTTATGAATATACGTATGTATATGATTTGGTTATGATTCCTTAAACTCTTGTTTAGAGATAAACCTTATTAAAATAAACTAAACATGTGAATTGATTCAATGTTTGAGTGTAGGTATTGCTGGAAGCAAGGAATATGAAGGCATCCTAAGGATGCATATGGAAATGTGACTGTCCAAAAGAACTCAGTATGAGTAGTAATGAAAGATGGTGCTAGTGGACTTGTTTGGGTCCTAGCAGCCAAAGGTTCTGTAGGCAACAATGGGGAAGGGTTCCCTAGTTGAAAAGCCTTAGACATACCTTAGACACTAAGTGTCAAGGCCAAAAAGGGCAAGTCAAGCATTCACATTGAAGTGAAAGAGGCTAAGGAGCATGAAACCACAGTGGTGGTGTAGCTCCGGATTGGAACAAGACTAAGAGGGGGAAACTCTTACTCTTCTCTTTCCTTTTTGATTGATGCATTTCAGAAAGAGAAGATTGTTGAGTGCATGTCATGGCTGAAAATAGATTGTGTTTAATTGCTTGGAATGAATTGTGAATGCTAAAATAGTTATTTCCCTGTGAAAGGATGAACATGAATGAGTTCATGTGTATGTTGGAAAAGCATGAAAAGTGTGGAAGTCTCATGAGTAGAGCATGGACTCTCCATGTCAATTGGGAAAATAATTGACTGATTTTAATATTTTGTTATGCTTGGCCTAATAGGAATTGCCATGATGAATCTCACAGGTGAGAAATTTGAAATCCATTGATTACAATTGTTACCAGCCAAGTGTTTCTAGTGAGAAAAGTGAGAGCCAGTTCTGCAAATTGGCCATGGCAGCAAACCAAAGGCTATGGGTTTTGTCTAAAAATCTTCCTCAAATAAGTTGCAAGGGCAGCAAGAAAGATGGCAGCCATGAAATTCCGGACTTGTAGATCAGATGGAAGGTAAATAAAAGGAAGGGATTG
Organism: Larix kaempferi; assembly: GCA_027924585.1. Taxonomy (NCBI): domain Eukaryota; kingdom Viridiplantae; phylum Streptophyta; class Pinopsida; order Pinales; family Pinaceae; genus Larix; species Larix kaempferi. Next base: position 17,295 of record BSBM01000822.1, read on the forward strand.
TTGTGGAGCAATGCCCACCTGCAGAGCTGGAAGATCAAAGCCATCAAGAGCAGCTTGTGGAAGCCAAAGGACTTGGTCCTGAAAGTTAAAAATAAAAAGATGAAATGCAGGACAGACCTGCCACATTTTGTGAATTTTTGGGGACATGTGTGAAGTGGGTATTTATTCCTAAGTGTTGGAACACCGAGGATGGTGTTATTCCAAGGGGGAGGGGATTGTAATATCCTGATTTTGACCCCATTGCATTAAAATCTAAATGATGTAATATTGTTATAAAATTGTGGTGAGGAGATCAAGGCCAAGGCACTGCCATCGATTTAGTGATGCATATGGTTTATGTGCTAGCCAGGCACAATGGAATTGCAAATATCATGTAAATATGCATTTTAATAAAATACCCACAACTAGCTATGCAATGCAACAAGAGATGGGTGAGAGAGGGGGGCATGATTTTTCAAGGAATTGGGAGGGAAAATATTCAAACCCTTGAACTAATCAATTAAAGACAAGTATCAATGAGAGAACCCATAAACCCTCAACCACCCATGTTGAATTTTGTACCTAATCATTTATTTCCTCCAAGAGTTGGTTGAAGTAGTTAATGCCTTGGGGAATGGAGAGGTATGGTTGTCCAAATTCGGGTATGGGCAATCCACCCTTCATGGAATTTCGTGTTTGACTCCTTGGGCAAGAAGAAAGCCACAAAATCCCCCCCCAAGCCATTATTCACCAGGGCCTTTCTCCCTCACGCAGTTTGAGCTAGATGGGGCGTTTTTCCCTCCATGTTTTCTATGTTTTCTAGCTAGGAAGAAGGCATTTTGGGTGATGCAGAGCTGCTGGTAGGAAGGGAGCTCGATTTGGTGTTTCATTGAGGCCATGTTGGCCATTTGAAATGATCATAACCTGTGGGAGAAATCAGGTTTTCTCCCTAGGGTCAAATTCCCCTTCCCGCAGTTTGTTTTGGGTGAGACACGAATTTAGAGAGCCAACAAGAACCTTGTTTTGAAAATCCATTTGAAAAATCGTTTATCCATGCCCAACCATTGTGCTTGATTAGTGTGGAAAGAGTTTGCTGGGGTATGGGTTATGGGTATCCATTGCTTTGGCTTGAGCTTGAGTGCAAGCATCCAAAAATGAAGAGGGATCAGATTTAGCCTGATAAACCCAGCTGTGGACTGGTTTGGCTTAGATGTGATGATTATTTGGATGTGAATGAGCTCGAGTGTCCCATTTTCCTTGTAGAAATCATGCCCATCTCGTGGGTGGTCTCTGAATGCTGAAAGAATACAGGCTAGCCATAGACCTATAGTTGGGTGGAATGTTGCAGCGACATAGTTAGTTTCTTGGGACAATTGCACAATGAAGATAAGTATTCTCTATGTGTATTTACTTCTGCAATGTTTTAATTTGTTGATCGTTATTGATATCCTGAATGCATATATAATGTGTGTGGATGATGTTTTATTCCACTATGCATTTTTGCTTTGATTTGCATCTGCACACATTTGCTTTATTCGTATGAAACTAATGAAATGGGCTGAGTTATGTAAAAGCCCCAGAATTTGGTATCATGTTCCCTTCCTTGCGTTGGATCGATGGGAGGGGACGTGACAGATTGGTATCAGAGCATAGGCTACAACATTGGGCCTAATGGGCCAAATAAGGCAACTTGCAGAGGTAAGTATGCTTCCTGCTCAGCAGTGATCATTAAGAAAAAAATTTCAAATTTTTCTAAATGTTTTTTTTTCCCTTTCTGCTAAGTCTGTGTCAGCACAAAAGTGTGAGTGCACTAATATAGTTGGCTCCAAAATAGAAAGTCTTTCGATGGGCGAGAAGTTGGAAAATCGTCAAAACGATCGACACGAAATTCATAAGTGCGCTGAAACAGGTCGGCGAGAAACTGATAAGTCACCGAAACGGATCGGTGAAAAATTATGAGTTTTGCGCTGAAACGGTCAGCGGAAAAAGCTGAGTAGCGCCGAAACGATCGGCAGAGAATGATGACTTCGCCGACCAAAGAGAAAATCCCGGCAATCTCTATGCTTGGAATGTGCACTATGAATTGCATAAAGGGGTTGTGGAATCCTCAGTAAGAGTAATTGGTTGTAATATCCATTATGGAGGATGAAAGGGAAATCTCTCACCTTAAACTATTTATGTTTATAACATAATAATTTTATGATGGAAAGTAGCAAGAATGAATATTATACACATGTATATATATGTTGAATTGCTACTCGATGAGAAGATCATAGCTAATAATTACTTGTGTGCATGGTAGAGAGGCCATGAAATTGGACCAGCTATGATGTGGAAGAGGAAATTCCATGCTATAATGGAGAATTGGAAAGGGAGAATTCCTTAACTCCTCTCTTATTATTGTATGAGCTTTATATACATAAAATTATGGCATAGGAATGATGAAAATGCAAGAGATTAGATAGATGAAGTGAATATGCACTAGTTGGAATATTAATAGACATTGCATAGTGCATGTGACAATGTTTGTGCATGTATATGATATTGCATATTGGAAAAATAGTGAAGTTTTACATATGCAATGAGCCACTTAAGATAATTATTGCGGTTGCTAATAATTAGTTGTGTTCGTATTGGTTGTAGGACCAAAGACAAATGAAGCATGGTTAAAGATGTGGATGATGTTGTTCCATATGGCCAACAACCTTATGAAGAAAGGTTTGGGAAACAAATCCATGTTCAAGAGGTTGGTGGTGGGATGGTGAAATCCTTGCAGGAGGCCAACTGATCAGGTAACATCAAAAATGTTAATGAAAGCCATGCAGGTAATGGTTATTCATGCAAATTGTTTAAGTGTTGAAGGGGGGTTGGGTAAGAATCCCTTGAACCTTATTTAATAATCGTAAAATGGTATGCGTATAAGGTTGAATGCATCCATGCTAATGTCATACCCCATGGTATGGTGAGGTGTGGGTAAGTGAGGGAAAGGAGCATTACACCCAATAGTTGCTTAGAAACCTCAATCAATTCATATGAAATTATATCATGCCATTTGTGTATATTGGTTGTGATTTTAACAACCAAAGCAAGTCAAGACTTATGGTCATGTTGTGGTAGTGCATGCCATATGAGACAATCACGGGTAAGGCCATGATGTGATTGGAATGGTAGTGCTATAGTGCTACACAAGTATTCCATGAAATCCCTATTGGTGTTAATTTGGGATGACACCTCTTTTCCAACAACCAAGGAGTGAGTAAACTCCCGATGTGTTGTTCGGGTGGAGAAGGAAGGCACACAAATAGTTAACCAAGTGATTGGGGAGATGGTTGGGTGATGTGTTGAGGCAATAGCCATACTTTACAAAAAATCATGGTAAAATGAATGACATGACAATATAGTATTCACGAATCCATGCAAGAGGGCATTGAGTGAGTGCACATTAAAATATTACGTGAATCTTGTAGGTGTGCATGCATGTGTGTGGGTGCACATGTTCAGATGCATTGTGTGAATGCATGGTTTTGTTATGTATGTTTCATTGCAAATGGATAATAGATGAAATGATGAATTAGAGGTAATTTTGAGATCATTTCATGAGCTACTATGAATGTAGGAGAAGGATTTCATAAAGGTAGTCATGTTTGAAGGGCTATCGGGATACTCTGTTGGAAGGACAGAGTTGCATGAACTGTGATTTAATGAGTATTTAAAGTTTATTTAAATTGCAATTTTAATTATTCATATATAGATATATATTTCATTGCATTTAAAATGTTAACAATTGAAAATGTTTTGAATTATTGAGTGTTATAATTATGAGATCACTTCAATGACTGTTGTAGCAATGAACAAATTATATGCATAGCTTCTCACAACATGTTTGGCTGATTTAAAGTTCCAGGTATCAGGTAGAAATGTCTTGAGTATGGAAATGAGGATAAGCCCATAGTAAAGACCGAGATCTACCTTGTGGAGAAGCCAAAGGTTATGAGAAAGTTCCCATGGTTGTGAAATTTAACTTATGCATGAAATAGATTTGTAAATTTCAGGTTTGAAATTTTGCTAATGACTGTTTGGCTTATATAAAATTGTGTCGGGAGGACATGTTGTAGGTGGATGTTCATGTATGGTAGCAAGTGTAAAACCATAATGGACAAAGTGATACCAATTACGAGAGCCAAACAATATGAGGATGGCCTCATGGTTAAACAAATCAATTTCTATAGGAGACAGAATTGTAAATTCATGTTTGAATTTAATTATTAATGCCATTGACTGATTAGGGAAATCAAATTTGAATTTTATTGTTAAATGTTGCTGACTGTTTGGCTATTTGATAAGTGTGCCAGGAATACACATTGCAGGAAGACCATGTGTGATGACCTGCATAAGCCAAACTCCATGGGAAGGATCCCATTCTTTGGAAATGGGATTCAAGTGAAACGCCATTGTAAATTTTGATAATATCCCAGCTGCACTGCATGTTGGAAAACCATGTGAGTGAGATGGTGAAATTATGCCAAGAAGGCATGTGTGGGTTATGGAACGTGAAAAGATTGGGGTCGAAAATCGAAGGACTGTTGACTCAGAGAAGGGAGCCCCCATTCTTCGCAAATGAAGAAAAGATGCATCTGTAAAACGAATGAGTATTCTGTAACCCTAAATAAGAATATACATATCTGGTTATTAGATTTAATATGCAGAGCATGTTTTATTATTTCATTATTATTCCAGACTGCTTGAGTGTGAATAGGGCCTACATGACTCACATCGGAAAGGGATTCATACCTTTCGGGTGCTAGGTTATGTTAGGGTTGTCAATATTGACTACACCCTAAGGGAATGGACGTATTCTTGGTGTTTCAATACTTGATAGTGAATGTTATGAAATATGGTTACAATTTTAGAGCAGCAATACTGATGAGATTTCTTATCCTTCTTATGCTATCATCCTACACAGATGCAATTTGGTGTTGCACATTAAGAGGCAGAGTGAAGAAAGGCTACTCAAGAGGACCGTATGGGCAGGGGTAACCTTTCTACGCTCACAGCCTCACACTAAAGGACACTAGAAGGGATGGATAGGCCCGAGAAGCTGTGTAGTAGAAAACAGGTATCATCCTTGTGTAGTGTGAGTGGGTATTGTGGGGCCATGCTATCCTGCAGTCAAGAAAGTCACCTATAGAGTTCCTAAAGGGAACCGTTGGTTTGAACAGGAGAAGGAGTGCCATCCTTGTATGGATGAAGAATTGATGTGTGTGTGAAGGTTGTGGTGATATTGATAAAGGCATAAAATATCTATTGGGTGAGCAGTAAGGTGGGGTACCGAGACTGACTGAAAACCTTGAGATTCCTATGGCTCTGTAGTATAGCCTTGACCTAGAAATGGCTCTGGTGCAGTTTCCTTCAATTGGATGATGACCCAGATGGATGTGCTGGCTTGGAAATGGAGAGGGAAAACCAAGTATAGGACTGGTTTGGCACCACCAATGCTTGGTAAATCCAGAGAGTAAACCGGTTGGACATTAACTACTTGATTTTGTGGAACAACATGTGTGCTGGCCAAACATCCACCCCACAAGTGATCCAAGGCTTGTAAAGCAGAGAAGGAAACATGTGGAGTAGTGAGGAACTTCCCAATACAGATAAGTATTTAATTGTCATTCATTTTTTTATTATTATTTCAGATAATGAAAATTTCATGACAAGTCTTATGACAACCAAGCTGATAAACTGTTGTTTCTCTGTTGGAAACCTTCATCATTGTAGGAAGAAAGGACCATGAAGGAACCATAAATGCTTCGTAAATCCATTCGGTGCACTGGTTGGGCATTAAATGTTGTGGAGCAGCCGGCGTGCTGGCCAAACATTCCTTAAATAATTGATAAACCAGTAGGTGTACTGGCCTAGCATATTGATAAATGAGATATTCGATAAACCCAATCGGAGTATTGGCTTAGCATATTGCTAAATGGGATGTCTGATAAACCCAGTCGACGTACTAACCTGACATTGCCTATTCGAATGGTTGTGGAGTAGCCTGCATGTTGGCCCAACATTCGTTATTGTATCCACGGGCAATCCATGGCTTGTAAAGCAAAGAAGGAGCATGTGGAATAAAGTGAAGACATCCCATACAGATAAGTATTTGGTTATCTTGCAGCTTCTTTCTTATGAATATACGTGTGTATATGATTTCGTTATGATTTCTTAAACTCTTGTTTAGAGATAAAACCTATTAAAATAAACTAAGCATGTGGATTGATTCAATGTTTGAGTGTAGGTATTGCTGGAAGCAAGGACTATGAAGGAATCCTAAGGATACATGTGGAAATGTGACTGTCCAAAAGAGCTCAGTATGAGCAGTAATGAAAGATGGTGCTAGTGGACTTGTGTGGGTCCTAGCAGCCAAAGGTTTTGTAGGCAACAATGGGGAAGGGTTCCCTAGTTGAAAAGCCTTAGACAGACCTTAGACACTGAGTGTCATAGCCAAAAAGGGCAAGTCAAGCATTCACATTGAAGTGAAAGAGGCTAAGGATCATGAAACCACAGTGGTGGTGTAGCTCTGAATTGGAACAAGACTAAGAGGGGGAAACTCTTACTCTTCTCTTTCCTTTTTGATTGATGCATTTTAGAAACAAAAGATTGTTGAGTGCAAGTCATGGCTGAAAATAGATTGTGTTTAATTGCTTGGAATGAATTGTGAATGATGAAATAGTTATTTCCCTGTGAAAGGATGAACATGAATGAGTTCATGTGTATGTTGGGAAAGCATGAAAAGTGTGGAAGTCTCATGATCAGTAAAGCATGGACTCTCCATGTCAATTGGGAAAATAATTGACTAATTTTAATATTGTGTTATCCTTGGCCTAACAGGAATTGCCATGATGAATCTTACATGTGAGAAATTTGAAACCCATTGATTACAGTTGTTACCAATCAAGTGTTGCTTGTGAGCAAAGTGAGAGCCAGTTGTGCACATTGGCCATGGAAGCAAACCAAAGGCTATGGGTTTTGGTTGAAAATATTCCTCAAATAAGTTGCAAGGACAACAAGAAAGATGGCGGCCATGAAATTCCATACTTGTAGATCAACTGGAAGGTAAATAAAAGGAAGGGATTGTTGTGGAGTAATGCCCACCTGCAGAGCTGGAAGATCAAAGCCAACAAGAGCAGCTTGTGGAAGCCAAAGGACTTGGTCCTTAAAGTTAAAAGTAAAAAGATGAAATGCAGGACAGACCTGCCACATTTTGTGAGTTTTTGGGGACATGTGTGAAGTGGGTATTTATTCCTAAGTGTTGGAACATCGAGGACGGTGCTATTCCAAGGGGGAGGGGATTGTAACATCCCAATTTTGACCCCATTGCATTAAAATCTAAATGATGTAATATTGTTATAAAATCGTGGTGAGGAGCTCAAGGCCAAGTCACCGCCATTGATTTAGTGATGCATATGTTTTACATGCTAGCCAGGCACAATGGAATTGCAAATATCATGTAAATATGCATTTTAATAAAATACCCACAACTAACTATGCAATGTAACAAGATATGGGAGCATGATTTTTCAAGGAATTGGGAGGAAAAATATTCAAACCGTTGAACCAATCAATTCAATCCAAGTGTCAACGAGAGAACCCATAAAGCCTCAACTACCCATGTTGACTTTTGTACCCAATCATTTATTTCCTTCAAGATTTGGTTGAAGTAGTTAATGCCTTGGGGAATGGAGAGTTATGGATGTCCAAATTCGGTTATGGGTAAGCCACCCTTCATGGAAATTCATGTTTGACTCCTTGGGAAAGAAGAAAGCCATGAAATTCCCCCCCAAGCCATTATTCACCAGGTCCTTGCTCCCTCACGCAGTCTGAGTTAGCTGGGGCCTTTTTCCCTCCACGTTTTCTGAGTTTTCCTTGTTTATTAGCTAGGAAGAAGGCGTTTTGGGTGTTGCAGAGTTGCTGGGAGGAAGGGAGCTCGATTTGGGGTTTCATTGAGGCCATGTTGGCCATTTGAAATACTCATAACCTGTGGGAGAAATCAGGTTTGTTCCCTGGGGTCAAATTCCCCTTCCCACAATTTGTTTTGGGTGAGCCACGAATTGGGAGAGCCAAGGGGAACCCTGTTTTGAAAATCCATTTGAAAAATCGTTTATCCATGCCCAACCATTGTGCTTGCTGAGTGTGGAAAGAGTATGCTGGGGTATGGGTTATGGGTATCCATTGCTTTGGTTTGAGCTTGAGTGCAAGCATCCATAAATGAAGAGGGTTCATATTTAGTCTGATAAACCTAGTTGTGGACTGGATTGGTTTAGATGTGATGATTATTTGGTTGTGGATGAGCTTGAGTGTCTCCTTTTATTTATAGAAATCATGCCCAGCTCGGGGGTGGTATCTAAGTGCTGAAAGAATATAGGTTGGGCAGAGACCTATGGTTGGGTGGAACGTTGCAGCGACATAGCTAGTTGCTTGGGACAATTGCACAATGAAGATAAGTATTCTCTATGTGTATTTACTTCTACAATGTTTTAATTTGATGATCGTTATTGATATGTTGAATGCATATATAATGTGTGTGGATGATGTTTTATTCCGCTGTGCATTTTTTCTTTGATTTGCATCTGCACATATTTGTTTTATTCATATGAAACTAATGAAATGGGTTGATTTTATGTAAAAGCCCCATAATTTGGTATCGTGTTCCCTTCCTTGCGTTGGATTGACGGGAGGGGACGTGACAGATATCCTGTCACCAAACACCAACATGATGCAATCTTGGTAGTAGTTAACAATTTTTTTTAAATGGTTATCCTCATTCCTTGTATGAATACTACAACAACAACACAACAGTTTGCTTGACTCTTATTCAAGCATGTTTCGAAACACTATGGCTTATCGACTACAAATATCTCTGACATAGAATCCATATTTGTTAGCACTTTTTGGAAAACACTTTGGTAGCATCTCCATACACAACTATCTATGTCAACAACATTCCATCCTCAAACCGATGGACATACAGAAGTTGTGAATTGCATGGTGGTATCTTTTTGCCGCATGTACAACCATAAGCATCACATGACATGGGATGGAAGTCTCCCGTACATCCATCATAGCTATAATCAAGCACAACACCATTCAACAAGCAATAGTTTGTTTGAAGTCTATTATGGATTTAAGCCCTCAACACCTATCGAATTAGCTACCAACTAGTATGATCGACATAGACCATGAACAACGAGAAGTCGACAAAGAAGTCAAGTTCAAGGATAAGGTTTGTGAGATTCAGAAATAAGCACATGAGATGTTGCACAAGCTAGTGAGAAATCCAAGGCTTGACACGACAAGCATCATATTCCTCATTCATTCAAAATTGGGGATCAGGTCTAGCTACATCTCAAGAATTAAATATTTAGTGGCCCACACAGGAAGATGATGCCTTTATGATATGGTGATTATACCATTCTTGAGAAAAATATGGAAAATGCTTTTAATCTTAGCATTCCACCATACCTGGGTTTTCATCTAGTATTCAATGTTGAATTGCTTTGATTTATTTTTCACCACTATTGGAACAGATCGACCTAAAACTGAAGAATTCAAAATGCATCCATTCAAATATTCAAGATCCACTTGTTGTTGACACCATTGTTGGACAACAACAATGACACACAAGGGCACAGACAATTCCCTTGTTTCAGGTGGCCAAAATAGGATAACTCCCAGCTCGAGGAAAGTGGCCTCCTCTCACCGAATTGAAGCACAAGTTACCTCATTTGCATGAGTAGGCAATGGGAACCATTTCCGGTGAAGGGGATAGGTCTGATCCATCCGAGGAGTCAACTAGCACCATCAACTAGTGCCTAGTCCTAGTAGACTCCTTGGTCAAATCTCAATTGCATCAACTCACTCAATGCTACATACCAGTCAATCCATCAAATTAGTTGACCTTTTGGGTCAGCTAATCTATTGACTTAGTCAACCCTATGGATCAGTTGATCCATTGAATCAGTCAACCCTACGGATTGGTTGATCCGTGGACTCAATCGATCCATGCAATCTTCTACAAGATTTGTTCATCATACATGCCTTGCAACTTTTGATGACTCCAACACATGCCATACGACATTTTGAGCAGTCAGAAGGCATCGGAAAACGCCATCAACGTGGCAATTATGTCTCTACATCATCTTCTATCCGATATATGGGAAGAAGATGGTTTGTTTCCTCAATCAAACTGTAACATATTATTTCTAATATAAATGTGGTGGGTAGGCACCCAAGTGTCCCTCATATTTGTATATATGCATGTAATCCCGAATATGAACGGTTTCCTCATTCTTGATTGCACTAAGATGGGTTTTGGAAGAGAAGGCTCGATTGGTTCCTCATAGTTCCTTCATTCGAACTTCATTCATGTAAATGAGTCTTTCAAATCAATACGACTTGATATAAGGTTGGATTACGGGCTTAAGAGACCAACGTCCCACATAGGACTGCTAAATAAAATTGGATTGTTCACCCTTGTGGTTTCTCCGTTATCAATTCTTGACTTACATTTTCAAGTGATTGGTGTTGTTTATTGCTTTCAATCATTTTTGTTTGGTTATTATCTACATTGGTTTTCTTATTTAGTCTAAGCATTATTCGTTTTCACCATAATAGAGATTGACTCATTCAGTTGACCCTATTGTCCTCCTGTCGACTCCCTGGGTGACACAGATCAATTGGGGAATGAAATTTTGATGTTTAGCAAAATAATATAACTAGTTAAGAAATGCAACATCGATTTTGTTGGTTTTCTTCTTCAGCTGAAAGTCCCAACAAGAGTGAAATAAATGCTTATGTGCACAAACGAAGAGTGGTAATGTCAAGGAAATAAGCAATGAGGGGTAGATATACTACTTTTCTTATTTGATACATGCACCTAGCTAACTTGCAATGATCTTAATTAACATTACTATGGGACACTACCAATGGAAAACCATCATGAATAATGCTCCAATGGGGTGCAACTTATCCATAATGATTGATTTGTAATGTTATGTTCATTGTAATGGAGTATAGTCCAATCCACATGTTTGAATTCCCCAATTAAAAATATCACCCACGTAGCCGCTCTTAGTCACATGGATGTCAATAGATGGTTTTATATTCCGAGGGTGCTTGACAGAAGAGGCAAGAGTCAGAGTAATCATTGTATAATGTATTTTTTCTGAGCAAACAATGTACACTACTTTTTCTTCTATCACAAATCATCTCGACAGAGTTTGTTTTTGTGGCACTTCTAGCTAGAATATAGATGACCTAGCAAATATTCTAGGGAAAGGCTGGATTGCATGGAAAAGAACACTAAAATAGAGTATTTTGTACTGTCTACAATGAAATATTAATCTAAAATATTGTTTCTCAATCAAAAAATGTGGTCATGAGTTCAGATGATCTACATTATAACCAATCATGTTGCTTCACTTATAATTGCATTTGTTCTTGAAGGGGAATAGGGTGAATATAGCATGTGTTGCAGGTATATAAATTTTGTAATAAATTCATTGCTTGGTTTGGAAGATAAGTAAATTTCCAGGGTAGACCAAAAATAAAAACGTTAAAGGATATATAATAATGAGAGATGGGATCCTATAGGTTAAGTCATCTATTCAATCCCCGCAGTTTAGGAATTGAGGGTGGGAGCCATATGGAAGGGAATTAAACTGATCCAAGGGGCATTCGGAATGGTCCACATCTTCTTACAAACCTAGTGAAAAACTTCAGGTGGTTAGATCATTTTTCTATTCAACATTGGGGTTGGCCCTAACCTAGATTATAGGCCCATCCTTCAAGTGTAGGGGTTCCTATTTTGAAATACACACACACACACACAATTAAATCCGTACAACTACTCGTAAATTATTGGTCTTTCAATGAAAATTTCCATAGTCACAACAAAATACTCAATGTAATTACTGTCATTGGTCATAGTGATAGATGGATCTCAGCAAATCACATACAATTCCAAACATATGTTTGGAGACAAACTCCACCGAGTGAAACCCCCCACACACAAATACAATGATCACCTATGGTGCTAAGGATTGTGTGGGATACATGTATAAAATCTGTAGCAAATCCTCACCATAGTATCACAATAAAAATCCATGGAACATTCTTTTAAGCATTGTTAGACAGATGAAATCCATCTTAAAAGGCTTGGTAATCACATTGAGAAAACATACATAAAAAAACCTTGACTTGTAGCATGCTACTATAATGTTTGATCCAAATACTAAAAACACAAGCTGAGATCATTATTCAGATTGATAGCATGCAATGATGAATCACTAAAAGAAATGTTCTTCATAGCTTTTCTTGGCAATGAATAACCTTAAGCCAAAACTCATTCCATCCATTAAGACATGCTCATGGCCAATGACACATGTACAAGTATCATAGACCAGCGTTGAGTTGGGTAGGATGCATACCTTGACAGCACATGTCATTGTCCAATCAAGAAAGCATGCTTACATAGATCCAATGTTTTGAGAGTGTTTTAGCCAAACTAGGACACAATGGGCATATGTTGAACATTCGTAGAGGATTTATGTAATGCCTTAATCAACCTCAAAATGAAAACCAGTTAGGATGATCTACACTAAATCTCACATAATAATGAAAATGTTAAAAATTGTGGAAACCATATTATGAGTTCTAATGGCACCATCTTGATCACAATAAAGGACAACCACATCCATATTACAAAGAATGACAAGGATAACAACACATATGATACCACCACAAATGGTAGTAGATGGAGTGCAACATATGAGCTTCACGAGCAAATTGAGGCATATGAGAGAGAATGTTGAGCGTGATTGATCAAGCATACTTGCATCCTTGGTTGAGGTTCTCCCAAGACATAAAATAGGTAGAAATATTATCAAAAGAGAATTGTTGCCACATCAGTAGATCTAAACAAGACAATTGTATATATCCAATGGAAACTATGACCAGAGACAAACCATTATGGTGCATTGGATCAATGGAGAGACCCATATTGCAATCATTAAAGCTAAGGTAAGCTGAAAACCCTAGATAATATGACTTGTGATTACTAATTCCCCAAATATTTAAAGTTGAAACGTGGAAGCTCGTAGTTGTAGCAAAATAGAGCTACATGGGAATGGAAAGAGAATTGAAAAATAGATCTGGGTCACTGGCATATATCATAATATTACCAATGCATAGATCTGGCGGTGATTTAGACGTGCATAGATCTGGTGGTGTTTATCTAGTAACATTACTAGTGCATAGATTTGGTGGTGATATAGTGGATAGTGCATAGTCCATAATATTATTTTTGTTTATGATTTTAAGACATGATGAGATGGATTTGTGAGCGGGGGGGAACAAAATTCTAGGAATCTGCATCCAACGCCTCCACTTTTTTTTCAAGTGTTGTCTCCACATCCTCCTCAAGGGAATTGAGGGTTTCCTCTTTGCGATCTTGGTGAAGGTTAACTCTGCTGCCATATGGGAAGATAAGCAGTCATCTTCGTTTCTTAAATATAATAAAAATGGTACATGAAAAGAATAGGTTGCTGCACACTTCACAACAGTTCCAAACCAACAATACATCTAAAACACTTGTGCAATTGACCCTCCTAAATCTGTTTAAAGTTGAACATATTTGTAAATTATGGCCCCTTGATTTATTTGGCATGATTTAATCACTGTGTAAACTTGATCTTGTCCATGAGAAAACCAATTATAGGTTTGGTTGTGTAATATGCATTAAGCAACCTCTATATCATAGCAATTAAAAGACTTCAAGTCTATGAAACACCTGTATTTAATGCAATTAACACTGCTCTGAATTTAAGCGTGGCGATAAATTAAATGGTAGATTTACGTGCTATGACTTTGACTTATGGCTTTTGGATTTGTTGATGCCTCGGATATCGTAGCATCAATCAGAAAGGGATTCTCCCCAATAGATGATCCCAATTAGATTATCTACTGTTTGGTATAGGGAATCCGTCCGGTTAGCGGTTCCAGCAACCGTGGGTTTGGAGTTTAATTCCAAATATACCGGTTATGGCCCGATCCACCTTTCTTTTGGATTTTATGTTTCTTAATGAAATGCAAGTGCCTAATTTATATTGGATCTAAATGCAAAACTAAAACAGATCTAAGTCTAAAACTAAAGTAAATCTATCTATCCTTGCAAGGAGCACATTTAAAGGATGAGCAACGAACTGTAGGGATTATCTTAAAGAAAGAACAGCTAGCCATTTAATCTAAAAGAGAACTCTACAGCAAAGATAAAGATATCAGCAGATAGCTCCTGATGTAACATAAAACACATTTATTGCTCATGAAACAGGGAAGCAAAATTATTTAATCTAAATGCAAACTGAAAGAACAGATCTAAATCTAACAACACATGAAATAAATCTAATTGTCCCTGCAAGGAGCCAAATCAAAGCATGAGCAATGAGCTGTAACAGATATCATAAAGAAAGAACAGCTAGCCATTAATTCTTACAGGTAAAGCTACAGCAAAATGAGAGATATCAGAAGATAGCTTCTAATTTGAAATGAAGCACATTCATTACTCATGAAAAGGAGAAATCGTTTACACAGAAAGAAGCAAGATCATTTGTTGCAAAGAAATAGTTCAGATAAAAAGAAAGATCTCACATTACAGTATGGAAATCACCAGAATAGTCCAATACACATCCATCTTTCCTTCCCATGCAAAACGTTCATCTCCAGGCTTTTATTAGAAAATTCTGTTTTCATAGAACCAATACAAGATAGCTCGTATAGGTCTCAAAAATTCATTCCCTGCCAAAAGTCCTTTCATATTCTTCCTAGCTTCTATTTATAATTACAAAAATGCCCTTTGGGCTGCCACCTGGCCTTTTCCACTTGTCATCTATAGAAAATTCTCTCCTATAACAGACCAAAATGTGACTACTTCTTTTACAAAATATTTAACAAAAGAGAATGGACAGCTGTCTCATAGCTCACGCTTTATACATTTGAGAGTTTAAAAAATACAACATAGCAGAAATAATGTTCTAATATCAGTGCTGTCATTCTTGTGCATGAGCTTCAGCTGGGAGAGGATCGCCCAAGTCAACTGATGCTGCTGATGTTGCCTTAGGAGAGGCACTCGAACCCATTGTTGCTGCTGCTTCTACTTGGGAAGAAGGGATTGAGCTGGCTGAAATTTCTGCCACTGATGGAGAAGAGGGAATCGAGCCCACTGTTGTTGCTGGAATGGCTGCTGGGAGAGAAGATTCTGGATTTGCTGTTGCTCCTGCTACTGCTATTGCTTTCTTCTCCTCCTCCGCTATGTAACTATACCATATACCTGTGTCCCTTATGACTATGTTTGCTGCAGCAGGGAACAAGATTTTCTGAGAAGTCACATTCTTCCCGAGCTCTGCTCCAATGCTTTGAACCTCTGTTACTGCAGCTTGATGCACTTCTTTAAGCAAATGGCTGTGGACTGATGACATTCCAATATAATGTTGTAAGTCATCAATCACTAGGACATCAATTTTCTTCACGTATTCGGTTTGGATGCCCAGCTCCTCCTTTAGCTCAACCAAGCGTTGTTCTGAATCCGGGAAGTCATCGAGGGATTGTGGGAAATTCAATTTGCACCTGTCATGCACTCCCTGGATTCTTTGATACAGACCGTTGATCCTATCCCTTGTTCCTTGCACACTGGCTATTAGCTTACTGCCACAATTTCTGCAGAAGTCCAAAAGGGCCACATCTTCATTAAAACCCTCCACAGATTTGAATGGGAGATGTGCGGGGAAATCCCCCTTTCCTTCTCACCATTTTATCTGGATCATGATATTTTCCTTGACACGGGTATGCTTAGCTTTGAGCCTATGGGCCTCCGCATTAATTTCTTTTAACCTGACCACCATGGCCTTGAGCTTGCAAACCTCATTAGTGATTAGCTCCTGAGTGTCATGCACTTGCTTCAGGATGCTACAGGACAGCTCATGGAAGGGAGACATATCCATTGTTCTGTTCTCAGCTTGCCCTAATTGCTCAGCTAATGCCAGCTTGTCTGTTTCAAGCTGGGACACTCTGGCTATTGCATCATTCTTTTCTGCTTCTTCAATCATCATCAGGACTGATAGCTGCTCCTTCTCTTCCTCTAACCGGTTATATTTGTCTGACAGCTCTTTATGCTCGGCGTACAGGCAATTATACTTGTTCACCACAAGATCCCTGTAGGCTTGCTCATTAGCCACAGTCTGTTGTAGCGTATGAGCTCTCTTCTTTGTCAATGCATTTTCTCTAACTATAACACCTACATTGTCCAGTGATGCTTTTGCTGTTTCTACAACTGCAGATGCCATAGCAAAGGGATCTTTATCTGTATTCCGCATTACAATGACCTCCCGGTGGGTAATGATGTCCTCCTGGAAGGGACTTTTGATCCTCTCTTCTGATTTGAGGACCATTGCTTTCCTTTTCTTGTCATAGACAAACTCATTCCACCTGGACACCGTACGTTTTCCCGATGGAGTGTACGGGACAATTGGGCGGTCCATGATGTCTGTTTCTTCTTCAGCAGGTGGGGTCCAGACTTCCTGAGCTGGATCTACTCCCACATTTTGGGTACCAAAGCCACCTGCTTGAGGTGCATCTACTTCCATGTCTTGGACACCGGACCCACTTGCTTGGGCATCTTCTCCTGCTTTCAGCTCTTCTTCCGCTTTCCGTTCTGCCTCAGCTTGTTCAGCTTGCAGCTGATCTTCATTCTCTCTCTGTAGCCTTTCATCTTCCACTTCTTTCTGCTGCTGGGCTTCCTATGCCTCTTTCTGCAGCCTTGCTTCTTCAACTTCCTGCTGTGTTCTTGGCACTTCAGCTTCCTTCTGCAACCTGGCTTCTTCAGCCTCCTAGAGTAACCTTGCTTCCTCTCTTAATCTGAGCTCTTCCTAAGCTCGGGCATCATCAACTTCTTTCTCCTTCTGCTGGCTGGTCTTTTGGACCTTGGTTGAGCTAGATCTTGCTCCAGTGCCTTGGCGACAGATCCGCAGCTCAGCCATGTTGCTGATGCCTCTGAATGCCTCTTCCTCAGCATCGGGGTAGTGAGAGTACTCAAAATGAGCATAGATTTCCTTACAGTGCTCGGCCACTCTTCCCTTCCTGTCATTCCTGTGGAAGATCACCTCACCGAAATGGAAGGCTTTCAACTCCTGAACAAACTCTTCGGCTGAGGCAAACCCCGAGAACTTGTAAGCACCTATGCAGAAAGGTAGAGGGGGAAAGGAATCCTTATGCTGTTTGTGGAGCATTGCTCCAATTCCATCCAGGAAGATTTGTCTTACTACTTCCTTAAGGACCACATAATCTATGGCATACTGCGGCAAGATGTATGGAGCTTTAGTCCCTCCAAACATTCTGAGGTAGGTGCCTTGCTCTGAAAAGTAAAAATCCCCGTAATTCTCAAGGACTTCCACAGCGTTCTCTGACAGGCAGTTGGGATCCTCCTTGAATAACTTCTCATATAGGGGCATGATGAACCCCTCACAGATGAGTTTGTAGCTAGGTTTGTAATTATGGGCCCACATCATCCTGAAAGCGGTATAAACCGGGGTGGTGGCCTTATCCCACGTGCAGCCCAATTTGGGGAAGTCCACCTTGGCCAAAACACAATAGATCAGATATGAGGACATGAAAAATTCTGCCTTCTTCAAGGCTAGTCCTTCTCTTGCAGCAACTATCATTGAGGCCAAACTATCTGACAGGAGAGTGGCCCAGTCAAACACAGTTCCTTTAAATGCCACGAAGTGGATAATAGGGACCCATTGAATCTTATACACGGTGCCATCGGGCATGCCGAAGATTCTGCACAGCATCAAGGCGATCAATTTGAAAGGAGGTCTCAGATTCTGTACGTCATATTCGTCATTTCCTTTATTTCTCAAATGCTTTCCTGCTACTAGTATCTTTTTGGCCATCTCAACGTTATTCATTTTGCCCAACCATTCATCAGTCAGAGCTTGCTGGGAGTGGGGAAATTTATAGGCTGCGGCAATGTATGCTGGGTGGAATGAGGCAATGGCTACTTTTCCGCTGTCATTTATCACTCTTCCTTCCGCATCGGCATGTTGGAGTATCCATCCGATTACTTCAGCACAGGGGAATAGTTCAGGGCGGGTAGCAGCTCTGGTTATGCCTGAAGCTTTGATATTTAGGTAAATCTGCCCCTCTTCTAACAACATGTCCAGGACATCCTGGTCTCGGATCATCCTGTAAATGTCACCCCAGCGGATTTCTGGAGGAACACCGGTGGTGCACCTAGTATCCTGGAGTGAGGTCTCAGTCTTAAGTGGCGTAGGCTTATTTTCTGTCATTTTAGCCTTCTTCTTACCACCTTTTGGCATTTTGACTTATCCCTGATAGCACCCACATACAAGTCATTATGAAATTGAGCAACATACTGTGAGATTTTAACAAAGATCATCATCGTTTTAATATGTGAAGGAGATAAAACCAAAATGTGAAGCTGCGTTTTAGGAAGCAAATACACCACTCCAATCTAACTTTAAACATTCTAATTCTTTTAAAGGGGCGGGTTTGGAATGTTCCTACGAGGATAAGCGTGTTGCGGAAGCAACCTGATTTTGGCCCAGCACCTAGGAGGGATGGTATCTATCGCCATGGTTGCGGTTCAAATGGCTAATGGCGGAGAAGTCAGGGGTGAAATAACTCTATGACGGAAGGAGGAGCCGCTTTTTTCAAATTTATAAGCTGACGAGGGTTTCGACTGCTATGGTTATCTGATAGCACTTGGCGAGGCGTTCTAAGGTAAGCTTGAAACTTGAACCGGGGTTGCCGACGCCGAGAATGCGGGTGATGAAAAGTTTCACGTGGTCATAGGTTTGGCTTTCGGATGATAGAGACGAGACCTTAACGGGGCTTGGTGACTTTTAAAAGCCACAAACTAACGATGCCTGCGGCCAGGGTAGGAGTTTGGGAAGATTCCACCCGTCGGAGTTGACGCTCAAACATTTTAATATTTCTATGTTTTGTATGACAAAAAACAATGGAATTTCGACTGTAATTTGACGGGAAAAGTAGCCCATGACGTGCATTTTTCCCGTCAAAATCCAACCTAGACCAATCGTCTTCAAACAAGGACAATCCAATAGTAATCTAACGCGTAGGAGAGGCAAATTTAATGGTTAAAATTCTTACCTGGCACCGTGAAGACAGCTGAATGAGGTGGTCGTGAACGTGGACAAGTAGGCTGAGCTGGAGCGGTTGCGCGGCGTCCAACAAATCTTCCAATCGAGAAATAACAACGTGTTTGGCTCGAGCCCCCACCGTCTATTTAAATGAGCTGGCACGTGCGGGGTGGGTGGCGCATTTAAAACAAGTTTAATACTGGTACGTCGACGTCAAATCAAATATTCTCGATTCACGCACGACCGCCTCCTGCGGGACAGACTTGTGAATTCCTTCCGCTTTTGCAGGAAGACACGACGAAATTTCTCCGGCGTTTCGGGAGAGAATGGTGAAGCTCCCCGCCGTTTCGGGAGGAATTGATGAACGGCTTCCGCGAAAGGATGTGAATGTTTAATTCTTTCGGCGACCCTTTTCGGGATGCTATCGCGAAGGCCTCCGAAATTGCGGAGAGCGTTCGCCAATTGTTTCCGTCGTTTCGAAACGAGTTGGCGAATGGCGTCGCCTTTACGGAATGGTAAGTTGACAGTTCCGCGGCCTCCGAAAGATAAAGTGAAGATCTCCGCAAACGGATTCCGCGATTGCGGAAAGAAAACTCGAACTACTCCGCAAAAGTTCTAAGTGCCTCGGCATTTCGGAATGAAAAATTGAAGGCTTCCGCAACATGCTCTCGGTGAGCTTCACAACTTTCAATAAATTTTCTAAGTCTTTTCCATGGGGTTTCGGAAAGACATGGTGAAAGACTACCGCAATCGTGGAAGGAAAACCCCAACGGTTCCGCAAAATTCTCTCGGTGAGGCTTCGGAACGAAAACTCGAAGGTTTCCGCAGTTGCAGAAGGTTTTGACGGATAGCTTCCGCAAGTTTCGGGCGGCTTTGTTGAATTCTTCCGCCGCTTCGGAAGCAATTCCTCGATAGCTTCCGCAATCTTTTAACAAGAACTTCCAAACCTTTTCGGGAGAGTTATGTAAAAGACTTCCGCCGCTTCGGGAGAAAAGACTGAAAGGCTCCGCGGAGCTTCCTTCTTACATCATGCAAAACGCTCAAAATTTTCTAAGTCATTTTCGAGAAGCTTATGCGTTTGGCTTCCGCAACTGTGGGAAGATAGCCCGAAAGACTCCGAAACATCGAGAGACTTTCCCAAATAGTTTCCGCAACCGCGAGAGGAAAATCTAAGTTTTCAGGATGTTTATGCGAATGGTTCCCGCCGTTTCGGGAGCAAAAGCTGAATGTTTCCGCGGAGTTTTTTTCTTACATTCCGCAACTTTTCAAAACAAAGCTTCTAAGTTCCTTTTCAAAAGGTTTAAACAAAGGCTTCCGCCTTTCGGGATGAAAACTAAAAAAAAATCGCAACTGCGGGGAGATAGTCTGAAAAGCTCCGAAATTTTGGAAAAAATTTCTAAGTTCCTTTTTTGTTCTTTGGAAGAAATTTGGAAAGGTTTATGGCACGATTTTTTGTTGGAAAGCAAAAGATAAAAGCTGGGAATGGCCCCTTGAGGCATCCTTTCTAAATTTTTTTAAAGGAGGGGCCCTAATATGTACAAAATTTTGGGGGGGGGATGTTGCTGCAACAACAGGATTATGGAGAATTCTAGATAGATTATTGTTGGAAACAGAGCAAAGCTTAAACTAGTTGCCCCTCTAAAAACATAAACTTACACAAACAAACAATACACAGAGCCAATAGAAGAAGAATTCTATTTTTCATTTCATTCAATCGAACTCCAAAAATAGATTACAAATTTCCCTTTTTATATACATGCATACAAATTTTTCAATGGGTTTCTCTAGAAGCTCCTTCCACCACCATATTAGAATCTTGAGGATATCCTCATCCAGATGCTTCTGTCTATATGCCAACAACTGGCTCATTCAATGATTGTCATATTACAATTACTATGCTTTCAAGATGACCTCCTTGCGCCTCATCTAACTTAACTTCTCATGTACAAATGGTGTCCTTCCCGGAATTGCATTCATTCCTATCTAGATGGTGTTAACACCCAAAAATTGTTCACCTAGCTCATCCCCTTAGTCACATATCCCATTCATCCCTTTTTCCTACATATTTGGCCTCTAAAAACCCAAAATCCCTAAGTTGGTAAGAAAATGGGAAAAAATCATTATTTCCCTCAAAAAATTAATTAAAATCCTCAAAAAAGGTCAAAAATCCCAAAAAATAGAAATAAAAGAAAAATAAAAAGGGGAAATAGTCAAAATAAAAGAAAAATGAGTGAAACCATCAAATACCACTGGCCAATACTAGTGGCTTCCCAATACCACAGGACAATACACCACCATCCAAAATTGCTATAAAAGGGTGGTAGAGGCCCCTCATTTCACATTATGCATTCACCATATCTTACCAAAACTTTACCAAAATTCCCATTGAACCTTAAGCCTACCTTCTTGAGCTTGTGTTCCCACTTAGTTGAGTTTTGTCCACCATTTTGAGCATTTGGAGGAGAGAAAGGGACATTGGAGACCCGGAGCACCACCATTCGTACGACTACAAGGGCCCCAATCTACTCATCACATTGAGGTAATCCAGATTGTAAACTCTTGTTTATAATATAAAGAAAGCATTATTTGATCTATGGGTATCTTGATTTACTTTTTACTGCAGTAACCATTAGTACTTTTTTATTTTTATTTGCATGCACACTCTCATTCACAAACTGTTACTAAGATTTCCTTAACTCTTAGTAAGTGTCCTTTACACTAGCTCGTGTGAAAACATTAGCTACAGTTTTGGCGACTCCCACCGGGTTTGATCTTTGTAGATCTGTAGTTCCTTTTGACTATCCTTACCCGTTTGTTTTTCATTTTATTTTGCTTGGTTTGTTTTGTTTTAAGGAGATCTGTGGATCTAGGTCGTGATCCCTACCATATCTCTCCATTTCGAGTCATATATGTGCTCTATTGGTCACCATTTATCAGATCCATATCCAATGAAACTGATATGGTGACAATCTGATCACACAGTATGGAGACATATCATTTCCAAAATTGTCGTCAGTGCAGAAATTTGGTGAAAAATTACACATTTTCAAACTCAGATATCTTGGCCTCTAGGACTCGAAATTGAGTATTTTTTTAAGTCAGTTATTTTTTTCGAGAAGAATTCATATTTGTATTATGTTTTTGAAAATTCTGCATAAAATGTTACAGAAATTGGTCTAAGTTTCGTTGCACCATTTGCATGCATTTTCTAGCAGTTAGTCCTTTCATTTGAAAAGCGAAAGAAAAAGTTATTTCAATTTTAGTTCTTTATTTCAGCATTTACTTTCAACATATCTTGGGCTTGTTCACACCACTTGTGCACCCACTCACTCCCTAAATTCCAAATGAGACTCCGGAATTGTCTTTTATAATGATGTTATGTACATTAATTTCTCTTCTTATCTACCATGATTTAATACATTTATGTTCAATAAGGTTATCTTTACTTTGTTTTATTATTTAAAATCTCGTAAATGTAAAGTGAGCCTAATATGTTATTTTTAATTTATTAAAAGTAATATTATGCAAATAATAGTTGTTTTGGTACTCCATCTGACTTTTCATTCAGTCTTAAGTTCTGCACCATGTTCGATTATGTCTTTGGCTATTCATTCGACGAAATGATATACTTTGCCCCTTGGTTCTTATTAATCCTGTCATACCTGCACATGCATAAACCATAAAGTGGTGGTGGGTTTTAAAACATTGAGTTAAAATTAATAAGAAAATAAAATATTAAATATTAAAAAGGAAAATGATCAAATATTAAAATAATGGTTTATCACTTTATTACTTATATACTTTATAAAAGAGACATGCATTAAAAATGAAATGTTACGTAGCTTTAAAGGAGTATGGAATGGTAAGTAAAAACATGGCATCCATTAAAAAGGGCCATGCTCATTAAAAAAGCCACCTCATATATTTTAATTATTTTAACTCTCAGCCACTTCTTAAAAACCATAAAGTTTCCTTTATATTTCATTCCTTTGGATTTAATGAAACGGTTTTTATGTGCAGGCAGTGAAATGAGAACTCTCGCATGTGAAAATGGATGGCGCACAATGAAAACGCACAGCAGGAATCCAGCATACAACCTAGCAACTCAGCACTCAGCAATTAACTCATGCAACAACCCAGCATCAATTCCACTCAGAAACCGGATTTACAAACTAATTTCCGTTACAGGTCATCTGGACGCTCATTCGGACACCTATTTGGACCTTCATTCATTTTCTATCAAAAACGTGTTTTAACAGAAAGCAAAATTTCGGGCTGGATCTGCGGGTAAACGGAGGCGAAATTAAAAATTTCGGCACATGGGTTTTGTGCGGAATAGACCCATTTAGGTCATCGAGAAGAATTTTTCCAAAATTCAAAGCCATTTGGGAGCAGTTCGTGGTTCTCTGAAACCAACTTTTCCAGAAAATGTGGTTAGCCGTTTTCTAAAATTAGAAATTAGTTTTAACAACTCATGAACTTGGGGATTCGGTTCTATCCACTCCCCAATGGTTTTTTATGTATAAATAGAGCCCCATAGGGCTGATAAATGGTGTAATTTCTGCTCTGCATTTTTATAATGGAATTTCTGCTCCGTTCCTGGGTTAAACTTGTTTTTATGCTCTGGTGATTGGTTAGCTCGTAGATCTGCAACCTCTACTCCTGAGAGGGCCCCTCAGTAGCAGTTGGTTTTGTGTATTTTATTTTACTTCCATCGTTTAAGCTAAGTATTGTGCTCCTCTATTTTTGTTTTTGTATAAATGTTTTCCTTCTCTATTTTCATTCCTGTATGAACGTTTTGTGTGTCGAATCAAACAGCATAATGTTAATTCCTTGTGTTGCTATATAAATGTACACGTTTTTGCTTTTTGCTTCATGCATTTTAGGTCATTTGAGCTCACTGTCAATAGATAGAAAGAGATCTATGTTTAAGTGTATTTTGTAGATGGTATTTATTATATTTCGTAGATGGTATTTATTATATTTCGTAGATAGCATTTCAATTCATTTTGTGCAGTAGTGTTTTAGTTTGTTTTGCACAGTAGCGTTAGTGCTTGTTGTATAGGATAGGGTTTGAATTTGGTTTATTGCTCATACCTGTAGATTCATTTCTATTTCATGCACCTTGGATCCAAGAACTACTCTTCACTGTTGTAGCTTTCATAAAGTGGAAAGAATTGCATTGTCTATTTCATTTGGTTAATTTGCAATAGGAATTAGTTTTCAAGTTAAATGCAATTTTCTTTTGTTTTCATGTAATATTGCGTATTCATAATTTAAATGACCGGTCATGCATACCTCCTTTCAACTTGTCTTTTAGTTTCTCATTTGCAATTAGATAGAATTCGAATTATTTCAGTACTGCAAGCTTAGTTTATAATCAAATTTAGTTCTGTTCTTTTACTGTAGCTATGGTTAGATTTGTTTACAGTCCAACTTTGTTTTATCGCGTAATAGAAAATAGTTTCTTTATTTGAATGCAAATTAATGTAATCATTCCTTGGTTTTCTTTAGTTTAAATAGTTTAATTGTTTCATGTTAAACCATAGAGTAGTATGCATAAACCCAGCTGGTGTTAAAAGATCATTTATCCTGTTTATTTTCATAATTTGTATCATTTTTGTCATTCGGACTGTCATCCGGACTTTAATATTTTCTGTTGTGTTTGTATGCTTAATTAGAGTTTAATTTCTCAGGTTTTAGAATTGTATTACTTCCTGTAGTTGGCCAGTACCTGCATATGTAGTTAGGACCTTGTTTTGAATTACATAAATTTTTGTTTAAGCTTCATGTTCATTTTTAGTTCTTTTCATCTCTTTAGCCTACCTTTAGCTTTCATTTTCCAGCTTGTACTTTAATTGCAGTCAACATCTTAACTCCGTTTTCATAGTTTGTTACTATTCTAAAACTTGTTGATTCCATCTTTAATCTAGTGTAGACTTGCTTTTTGAAGAATAGTTTAATTATATCACTTTCTCGTAATTGCCTAGAATGATTTAGTTCATAGTTTGATTTCCTTTTGAGGTAGATTAACAAATATTCTGTTTCTGTTTTGTTTATAAACCAAGTTCATTTCCAGCCATTTGAATATGCTTAGGTTTACTTAGGTCTGCTTGAACTCCAAGTTTAGTTTGCTTTGATTAGTTTACTGTTTTGCAATGCATTTATTTATGCTTGGTCTTTAGAATAGTGTTTTGCTTTGCTTTTGTGAATTCAAAGTTAATTAGCTAGATTAAATTACATATATCAAAGAAGTTAGTTTTCTTGCGTAGAAATAGCATAGTTTTATGTTCGAAGTAATTAGTTTACAAGTTACATAGCTTAGAGCCTAGATCCTTAGTAGTCAGCTGCAATTGAATTCTTAGATAGATCTTTCATTCTGCACAAATAGAATAGATTAATAGTTTGCTTGTAGTAGTTTTGCTTTCGTTAATTAACTGCTTTCAGGCCAAGCGCTGCTTTCTAGATTAGTATCTGCTTTACATTGCAATTTCAATTCTCGTTCATAGGTTAGGATATCCTAGAATAATCTAGACTTTAGTTTTGCACATATAGTGTTTGTATCTCACAAGCTACCTTCTCGGGTTGACAATTAAGTGTTGAATTAGATAGCATATATTTCACCAATAGGTGATAAGTCTTCCGTTTCGTATTGCCTGACTGCGGATTTCATCACCCTGCAGGGGATACGATTTGCATGAGATTCCATATCTTTTAGTTAGGCGTTTGTATGATCCTGTACCCCATAGGTTAGTGAGTCTTTTTCTTTTATAGGAGTGATGCTTGTTGGTATTCTAACCATTTTATTATCGCTCCACATGTTGTGGCATGCTGTTGCAGTAGGTTTTTTTGAGCTTGTTGTTGGATTGAGTGCCATTTTTTATTAAGAGCTCTCCTCTTGCACACTCAGTTGCACTAGGATTTTTTAGCGTATTTTTAGACCACATCCCCTTAACACTTACACACCTGTCACATTGATTCCCCGAGACACTCCCGTCGTCTACAGGGGAAGTCCCCATAGTACATTCCACTAGACCCCCCTCATCGTGCTCCCCTGAGATGCACTACTTCATCACCGGATCTTCATCCTGACACCCCTTATTTTACATCTGATTCTGAGTCCAAGTCACCCATACATACAGTTCCATCTAGCCCCATGGTCGACACCAATTCTATCATGTTTTATGGAGGGATTGTAGGCAGTGGAACCACCACTGGACCCACTGCCACTTCAGCATCTATCCTCGCCATGACACCCACGAGACCCACCATCTCTATTGGTACATGACCTACCCCCGGCACTACAGTGCACCCAATTACTACCTCCATACCCACTGGTAGCAAATCTATTACGACCACCATCCCTTTGGTTACTAGCGGTACCCTTGGGGGTACCAACCCTTCCTTTCAGACCCATCCAACCCTTATGGGTGGTTCCTCGATCCCCCTCATGAAAACCGCCAATGCACCACCATTCAGTAGAGGTGGCCCCACGATTGTAGCCATGGTTAGCACGCAGGTCAGCTCGACCATGTCACATCCTCCTGCCATTTTGTCATTCAAGGCCAGTCTCAACCTCCCTGATCTGGCCCGATTGATTAACGATATAATCTGACATGACTTCACATGGCCTCCCATGCCCACCAAACTCCCTTCGAACATCCCCAAGTTTGAGGGGAAGGGTGGTGAGGACCCCCAAAACCATATCATGTCCTTCCATCTGTGGTGTTCCTCCAACTCCATAGTGGATGGTTCAATCCACCTACGCCTTTTACAACAGACACTCACTGGCGCTACAGCCAAGTGGTATATCGATCAACCTCATGGGAAACATTCCACCTTCGCATCCACTTTCCTACAGTTATTCCAGCTACCAGTTTGTTATGACGCTAGTGTTGAGATTCTACTATCTTGCAGACAGAATATGGCTACCCATATCACGAACCATATCCATGAGTGGCGCCATCATCGTAGTCTGTGCAAGATCAAATTAGATGACCATATCTTTTTAGATTGGTTTTTGAAGTCTCTCATACTAGCCATCGCAAAGGACGTGGCATCTGAACGGCCCCAAATCGAAGAAGAAGCCATATTGAAAGCCCAATAGTTTGACCTTATTTATGCACAATCAGGCTACCTTTACACCATTCTACCTGATGCTCCTCATGGTGACTCCTCTTGCAAGGATGCACTGGGGACATCTCACGTTGCCAATGGTACCATTGGACATGTTGCATCCACTAGTCAATCGTATGTCCATATGCCTCCAGCCCTAACCCCTGTTTATAACCCTACACCCAGTTCAGCGCCACCCTCCATGAGCTACAACCCCGACCTTTCACACCCAACAACTCATTTTGGAGCAACACCTTCGTATGTTCCACCGGCCCAAACCCCCCATACACATGGACCCACTTGTGAGCCACACTGCTACTGTCATACTCCACAAGCATACACTCCCCCTACTCCACCACTTTCTTCTTACAATCTGTCGGCAACACCTGCTCTGGCCCAACCTAAAGCACCTCTCGGTTATTACCCACCTCCTGCAACCCCTACACCATCCCAACCTCAAATCCTCATGTTCCATGAGGGCAATTTTATGCCCAGAAAAACCAACCTTCCCAACGGAACCAACAAAGACAACAGAATAGGAGATGATATCGCAATTGGGGCAACAACCAACAACTCGGAGGAGGTGGCCAAACACCAAATCCCCCTGATAATAATGGTGTCGCATCAGCCAACCAAAATCTCAATCGACCACCCCAATAAGGTAAGAAACCCAACTTACATATGCACCACCCTTGATCATTTTGCGGAGTCTACGACCATTACATGCACAATTGTCTCCATTTGGAGAGATCTAGACAACTTTGGAGTGAGGACGCCCAAAGTCAAGGGCATGCCGCACCGCCAAACCCATTGCACAACCTATGGTGTTGCAAAACCCCTTACCCAAACAAGGGGTCATTTCCACTCAACCTTTGGCACACCCTCCAGGGGCTTACGCACCACAACAACCAATTACTTATGTTGCTCCCACTGGTCAACCTTTTGAATCAACAGTGCACCATCTTCTAATGATGTCCTCCTCCAATATCAACCTTCAAATGCACCGTAACCAGTATGGTTCAACCACTAATACCATCAATGCAGATAAGGTTTCCGCATCTACCCCTGTGGATCAATCTTTACGAATCCCCCCACCACTGCCGGAGGGGGCCCCCAAAGCCCCCAAATTCCCTTTGTGTCG
Organism: Larix kaempferi; assembly: GCA_027924585.1. NCBI lineage: Eukaryota > Viridiplantae > Streptophyta > Pinopsida > Pinales > Pinaceae > Larix > Larix kaempferi. Next base: position 45,753 of record BSBM01000822.1, read on the forward strand.
CATCACCAATAACCCCAATGCTCGTGTTGCTACCAATTACAATATAGTGGATGACTTAGCCTAGCACCCTGCTGCTATGTCAACCTTAGATGTTTTGAATAACTATCCAACACAACACAAAGCATCGTTGACTTCCTTAGGGGCGATTGACCCTTCTGACTCACGATTGATGGAATTTGACTTAGACCAGTCTGAACCTAGTATGCCTTCGTCCCTTGTGTTTCAGATTTCAGTCTCGATCTGAAACCTAGTTGTACATTGATGCATAGTCAATGAGGGCGCCTCTACATGCGTCATGTCCACATTTGTGTGGCAGAATCTTGGATCCCCTTCTCTGCAATCATCCATGACCGGCCTTTGGGATTATGATGGCCACACAGCTCGGCCGCAAGGCCTTCTTGCCAATTTTCCTGTTCAACTAGCCGGTAAAACCGTCCTGATTGACATTGAGTTCATCAACTCCCAAATTGACTACAACCTTCTTTTAGGATGAAGCTACATGTATGCAATGAAGGTCGTTGCCTCATCTATGTTCTAACTTATGATGTGTTGGTTGTGGAGCCTAATCTTTCCGATTTAGATATGTTGTTTTTTCATCCCTGTTTGTACCCCAGTTTTATATGTTGTGCAGGTGGAATGTACACTCATCCCAGCAAGGGGGTGTGGGGGGGAATTTCCCCCCCATGGGGGTCCGACCCCCGAAATAAAATTTTGGGTTGTTTGTTGGCCAACAGTTTGCGGGCCCATGGTATTGGGTATCCCATGGTATTTTCCCATGGTAATTTTCCTTTAAAAGGAATACATTTTAATACGACTGTGTAATGTATTGTAGCATTGTAAAGATCTATGTGATTGTGTAAGAGAGACTGAGAGAGAGTGAAGAGGAAGTTGCAGCGAATGTGTTGTAGGTTGTATCCCTTCATTTTGATGGATGGTATAATAAAAAGGACTGGCAATTTCTGTGTGGACGTAGCCCATCTTGGGTAAACCACATTATATTGGTGTCTCTCTTGTATTGTGTTTATGTGATTTATATTTGCATCTTGTTTATTGCTATTTCTCTACAATCTTGTTTTTCTAACAATGATGCTCCCCCATGAGGGACGGGTCGTCAAAATTGACCAACTTACTTACTACAACCCCAACGCACCTGCTATGCTAGAGAATGTCCTTCCCATGGTCAAAACATTTGTACTTGGTGAGTCTGCCCCTTTGATTTCCACAATAAGGCCTGACCTTTAGTCGAAGGATCCAATGGTCTCCACATTTAACGGTGTACCCCCTCCTCCTCCAACTGTTTAGTTCTCTGACTTGTGCACCATTTCATCAAGTAAATCAGTCCCTGACTCACAGTCCACTGCTCCACCGGTGCACCAACCGCAACCTCGGTGACCACCCCAGCCCCAACCGCCATCGATACCTAGTAATGTGGGAGCGACACCGATCCACATGATCCCTTTCTTGTTTCCACCATCAGGAGTGTTAAGTATGCTCGTCATGGCAACGCTAAATATCTTAGGATTGACGTTGGGGCTTCCCGTCTAGTAATTACCCGCTCCTAATCCCACTCCGACTCCACAAGTCATTCTTCAACTGGTTCAGCCAATCACCACAGCTAATCATCCACCTCTCGATGTGTCGGAAACAACTTCCTCCAACAACACCCCTCAGTATTCCAAGACAGATGGAGGTAAAGTCACGAAAACCACCACCACGAAAACTGTAACCAAAGCCGTGAACCCCCCTCCTACAACACAAGGACCCCCCAAATATGATTTGTGCGATGTTTCATGTCATGCACAACACAATTGTCTGCACTTGCCCGGTCTTCAAAAGAATATGAAGACATTGGAGGATGACACAAACATTTTGGTTGTCCAAGTGTCATCTCCTCCTCTAGAGCGTAACAAGTTGTTGCACACCAACTAGTCATGTGTGATCTGTGGCATCTACGACCATCATTCCCACCATTGACCTGACTTACCAGAGTATCGGTTGGTGCCCCATGAGTTGTGCCAGTCATCTTTAGAGTCCTCGATCACTGTAATTAAGGAGGTCCACCCCCCGGAATCCTCGTCAACCGATGTGAACACCATTTATTTTATTTAAACTAGTGATACAACAGTCATGTCGTCAACTTCAACTGATCCCTCCGACCTATCTGTTCGACATTTTCGAATCTACGAGGAAATCACATGTCCACATCATGGGGGCAAGCCCAAAAACTTGCTTACTCAACATCATCATCATTCTCATCGGCGATATTGGGGGAATCCATCCCGTAAGGGGAATACCCCATCATCATATCACCAATTCAGCATGTCACCATGGAAAATAGCCTCACGGTACACCCCTTTTCCAGTAGTTGGTCGATGCCTCTTTAATCCCTCTCAGAGAGAGCATCCACATCGCATTGACACCTCTAGGATAGGGGGCATAATAGATTACCTTGAACCTGGGATAGTGGGAAGGCTCAATCATTTTGACCTTGCCTCATCACATCTATCTCTATATTTTAGTGATCCCATTTCTCAATCCAATGCATATGTGCCCCATAACCACAAATCCCATGCCCATAGCATGGGGCAGGATCTTAACCCTGCTCACTTTTTCACATGTGTGATCTCAACCATTTTCGAGGTCACGCGTCACTTGTATATTTGGTTTGATTTCCATACACCCAATCTTCCACCCCCGCAGGTCATCACCCCTCCCCACCGCCGCATCCTCAGCTCAGTGGACTCCCCCTAATTTGTGACCCCTTTTGGCCGTCTTTTTCTCCCTATGACCATATCGGAGTCCTTCGACCTCTGTTTTTCATGTGTTCGCACCATCGGATTCAGAATTTTGTGCCCGTGATGATGCTTGATATGATTTCTCACTCTCACTCCCCTTTTTTTGGTCGTCCTTTTAGTGCCCCCCTACCTCGATTTGTGTGCCATCAGGTACGTCAACTGCTCCTAGTATCTTTTTACCTTTTTCTTCATCGCGGCCTATTCATGAGCCCTTCGCTCCCTCCATACTGCATTTCTTGCATTGTTTTTCCGTCATTCATATACCAACAAGGAGGCCCCATTAGTGTTCCACCTCACCTTTTGTATTGGTCCACTCATAATTCTCCCCAGCTCTGAACACTTTCTCTTTGCTTAACTCTTATGTTTGTTTGGTATACTTTTATCCCTTTTTCGGTCTGAACATATCATTTACGAAAAAGGCACTTAGTGACTTTATGTTAAGCTCTTTTCTAACTCCTTAAAGAATGAAAAGATCGCAGAGCAATCTTGCTTCCTTTCATGCTCGCTAAAGTATCTGAAAGGGCATCTATCTGGTATAAGTTTAACCCTTTTCCGGACCAGGTAAACTAATTACGAAAAAAGGAATACTCTAGTCACTCTGGATAGAAGAGTTCTCCATTGCATACTTTTATGCTTTTTCGAGATTTTGGGACTAACACATGAAAAAGAACCCCCTTCGGAGTCTTCTTATTGCTTTCAGACTCTCTAAAATTGAAAGCACCTATGAGCATTCACCATCTTGGGCTCGTATAAATCCACATGACGATATCATCTCGAGCACACTTATATCCCTTCTTCGAGCTCCTTAAACCATGCAGAAGGCCCAAATGGTGCCTCTCGGTGCCCCGAAAAATCACATCTGGTCCCCCCAATATGATCGTCTTTGTTCAAATTATTCTGTGATACATCACCCTTGGAATCTCCTCATATCACTCATCAGTGTTCCCCCATGAGTCTCCCCCATTTTAGTCACCGTCCCTGTTCCCTTAAGCTATGATCCCCTATCCCTAAGTTTCATATCATATGCTTCCAGGTTAGCCCCGTTGCCATACTCTAAACAAAGGAAGTTTGAGTCCCATCACTCTGCGATCCCCGTATCCCCCCATAGTGTGTCAGTTACATGTCTAGTACTATCACATCTTGGTTGTACACCTCACACTCCTATCAAGGAAACATCATTTCCTTGGTATTTGCAGGTCTCCCTCCGTCGACGCCAGCACATCTATTCCAGAGGATAGACCTAGTGGTCCATGTACCTTGGACTCATATCCATCAGTGGTGAGTGCCTATGGACCATCTAAGGGGAGTCCTTAGTGCCTCTTAGCATGGTTTTTTTTTCACATGCTCAACTTCAGCTCCATCATCACACCATTGATATTCGTACAGGGTATTGGTTCCTTCAGTTATTGATCGAAGACCCCGGATGTCCCTTTCTCTATCACATTGGTGAGTCTCTTTGGAACCCTCACGTTGTATGTTCCCGTAGATGTTCGGGTTGCATTAGCGACAGTGTTCGGAATCCATTCAGTTCTATGCTTCCTAGAGTATCCAATTCAGATGCATCCCAGTGTACCTTTGAGATTCAGACTCTTAGTCGTTGAGTCCATCTATTTGTTGCAGTCCTCTAGATCCAACAGAGCATCAGTTATTGTGATACCACATTCAAGATGAATTCCATTTTTTCCATGTATCATTTCTTCAGATAAGTCATGGTTGGACCATGAGTATGTACCAACTTTTCATCCCATATGGACCATTATGATGTACACAACACTTTCCTGTTTATTGTTCAGGTCCCCTTTGGGCCTCGCCATTATTATTTGTATATCTTGAGACATTGATACGAGCATGGGTATGCCCGCCTCGTCCATATATTTGAGATTATATGTTCCTCATCCATTATTTAGGTGTTGTATTTCTAGTTATATCCCTTGTAGTTTGTATGATGCACATGTTCCGATCTCCAAACAGTGTCTACTCTCTGCCACCACAATGCTCACACCCTTGGAAAAATTCAGAACCTATGATGTCTATCGGCCATACGATGAGCTCTTGCCCTCACACATCAAGGGGAGATCTGTTAGCACCCAAAACTTGTTCACCTAGCTAATCCCCTTAGTAACATAATCCATTCATCCCTTTTTCCTACATATTTGGCCTCCAAAAACCCAAAATCCCTAACTTGGTAAGAAAATGGGAAAAAAAACATTATTTCCCTCAAAAAAATAAAAATAAAAGAAAAAGAAAAAGGGGAAATAGTCAAAATAAAAGAAAAAGGAGGGAAACCATCAAATACCACCGGCCAATACTAGTGTCTGCCCAATACCACAGGACAATACACCGTAATCCAAAATTGCTATAAAAAGGTGGTGGAGGCCCCCCATTTCACATGATGCATTCACCCTATCTTACTGAAACTCTACCAAAATTCCTATTGAACCTTAAGCCTACCTTCTTGAGCTTTTGTTCCTACTCAGTTGAGTTTTGGCCACCATTTTGAGCATTCGGAGGAGAGAAAGAGACATTGGATATCTGGAGCACCACCATTCGTATGGCTACAAGGGCCCCAATCTACTCATCACATTGAGGTAATCCAGATTGTAAACTTTTGTTTACAATATAAAGAAAACATTATTTGATCTATGGGTATCTTGATTTACTGTTTACTACAGTAGTCATTAGTAATTTTTTATTTTTATTTGCATGCACACTCTCATTCACGAACTGTTACTAAGAGTTCCTTAACTCTTAGTAAGTGTCCTTTTGCACTAGCTAGTGTGAAAACATTAGCTACGGATGGCATTAACTTTTTCCATTAATTCCATCTTCTTCTGGAGCCTTCTAGCTACTTCACACTCTTGTCACGTCCCCTCCCGTCAATCCAATGCAAGGGAGGAAACATGACTAAGATTTTGGGGATTATTTGGGAAGCTCAGCCACATAAATTACTAACAAATTCACAATAAATAAAAACTCATGTGTGCAGATCATACTCAATAAACACAACGGAAATAAACATCATCCACACACAATTACATCATGCATTCAACATATAATCCTAACAGCCATCAAATTAAACATTGCAGAACACATAATGAATATAATTTATTCCATGGAGAATACTTATCTTGGAAATAAACTGTCCAAGCAACTGGCTATGAGAGAGCAACGTTCCACCCAACCATAGGTCTCTATCCAGCCTGTATTCTTTCAGCTGAGAGACCACCCCCAAGTTGGGATGTGTATCCACTAAGGAGGAACTAAATAGGCTCACTCACAACCATGGTCTTACACAAACAATCATGCTAAGCCAACACACAGTTGGGTTTATCAAGCATGCAAGAGACAAAGGAGTGTGAAATTGAAGCACAGCAGATCTAATTGAACAAGTAAATCAATTACAACAGATGCATAAAGAATAATATGTGTAAACTGTGCAAGAGAATGCAGCAGTGCTCTATTGAACTCAGAAGTGCAATACAATGTGCAGTCACAATGACTGGATGATTCGAATTAACCAAGGAGTTCAATCAAATAGCCTGCATGGTGTAGCTTGTCTCACTAGGAGTCCTCATCATCAGATCAGTGGAGTGTCATCAATACACAAGTAACCATCAACCAGGTGTCAAACTGAGTCTAACTGAATGTAGGTAGGTGTAACACATGCATGGTGCACTAATGTAGTGAAGGAGGATCAAAGGAGGGCGCATGAGGAGCTGACTGGAGTCAGAACTGGAAATCTAGTCTCACTGGAGGTCCATCGGAGTGTTACAGTTAGTTAATGAGTCAATCTAGCCTCAAATCAAGGAAATATCCACAAATATCTCAACTAATTGAGTGTGTCACTGGTGGTACGTGAAGGAGGGTGCATTTCTCATGTGTTAGGTGAAAGGAGGGCGCATAACTGACTAGGAGGGATGGAACTGAGTAGAAAGAAGCTCCCAGGGCTAGTAAACTGGGGAATAGGTGCTGGGAGACACCAACCTGATGACTGGGATGCATGCAATTGCATTCCTACATGCAATCATAAAATGATGATGAATATATCCTAACAAGGAGGAGGATGCTAATTCAGTGAGCTCAACCACAGAGCGACATGCATCTCAACTAAACTCAAATAGTCATGGTACCCACAATACCTACCACACCCAACACAAGGAAGGTCCCCTTCTCTAATGCACAGTCCCTCAAGCGTCCCTTCCCTACAGTTCTCTTTAGGGTGGGCATAGAAAGGTCCAACTGCTAATTTCTTGAGATTCTAGCCTTCACTGGGTTTATCAAGCAATCCCAACCTCTGTTCAAACATTCACACTTGGATTTTCTCTCAATCTCGTAATTGGATTTTCGGGCTATCAAATCTGGGTTTTTCTATGGATTTCTGGCAATCTGACACTCTCAAATTCACCCCAAGGTTCATGTCTATGGATCCCCCATCAGATTTCACTGTCCACACTAAATTCTGGGCGTTTATGGCACTTCAAAACGTGGGTTAATGCAAAGTTGCGATTTTTTGTTTTTCTTCCTATTTGGTCTGTGTGATGGATGAAAACTGAAGCTAGGGTGTTCAACAATGGAATGGGAATGAGGAAGAACGAATTCCCATGAGGTAGAGTGACTTGTGGGTCAAGGAAATAGAGCCCATACCTGCCATATGAATTTCTGGGCTGCCCATGCTCCATTGAAGCCATGGACTGATTTCTTCAACAATTTTCTTACACATAATTAAATGTCAGTAAAGAAAGTCAAATGGGTTCACAAGATGACATTTGGCAGCATATGGTTCAACCCCACAATCCCCCTCACCATTCCTTAGTGGATTAAACATGGCCCCTTGTCATTAATTACTTCCATAGCCAGTTTTGGTATTTTATTGCAATATTAAATATTTACATCATTTTACAATGTTCCATGGCTTAATAGCACATGGATAACAAAATATCAAATACTTGTCCATTTTAAATAAAATCCGAGCATACACTAGCGGGGCCTTGTCCTTGAGCTCCACGCTAGGGAAACATACATCGCATGTATACAATATTTACATTAAAAGCCAATTTTTCCCAAGGGTCAAAATGGGGGTATTACAACTCTTCTATTCTTCCTTCTCTGTTATTGAAAACCCTTGTTCCACTACGAGTTGATCCAACGACTATAGTTCAACTTGTCTTACAATCCAATGGTGCTCCTTCACAGTAATCAATGCTTTCAGCACCTCCTCTACGCATTTCGCACTCTCAAGATCAATGGCTATGATCCCTTCTCAATCTGCCATCTAATAATTTTCATCCTCCCTCGGATCTTCTTCGTCAGTCTCTTTTATCGATGCTTCCAAATTGTGCATCCCCAACACATGCCGATCAACATATCTAATCCAAACCTCAGATGATATGCCACATGTCACTCTATGAGAACCTTTCCATTATGTTCTTTTATTGTGCACACCAATACAAAACTCTGCGATCACGACACCTATCCAACTGTTGCTCCGATATTTGTCAACATATGTCTTTTCAGACTTCTCCATCGTGCTTTCAACATCGTCGCACTTTATTGCAATGTCGCTACACTGAATTTGATATCCATGTGTTTGATTCATTGTTGGACCTAACTTTTCAGACCTACCAAACTATGCACCCATTTACCACTCCAAAGTGTGCACTCTGACGACCACGTGTCAACATCAAACTAGATGTCAAACCAAATTCATCAGGGCTCTTCCTGAGCACTACTACGTATAGTGATGATACACATTGCCAATGACCTCTTGGTTGCTTCCACATATCGACTTCTGATACGCACTTGATCTTTCTCCATCGGTGATCTCTTTTGGGACTTCTTTTGAAATCACTTGTTTGCAACTCTGTTGCCAACACTCCACTACCACTTATCGTCATTTGATTTGTTGTTGATTTAAATTCATTGATCCCTTCGAACTTTTCAACATTTAGCCAAATTTCAATTTTTCTACTTGAAGCTTCGCTGTCACCAGGTTTGGATAATTAATTTCCTCCAACATACTCCCCCTTAATTAGTTCTTCAACAAAATTAGTTGGCTGACTTTTGCTGCTACCTGCAACAGGATAGATCCCAATTTCTTCTCAACCTTTTTTATTGAAATATTTTCATTTGTTGTTGCTAAGAAACTTGACTACAACACTTCTTACGTAGATAAAAAAGGAATAGACATACCTACAGGCTTATAAAAAACAACAAACTCATGACAAAACTTTCCTACTGGTCTTAGTCTCAGCCAGGATTATACAATGATTAATATACAATTTAATAATTCAGTTTCTTTTTCTTCTTCAGGCTCCATACCCGAAACTCACAATTTTCAGCTTCTTAGTTTATCTTCTTCTTCTTCCAAATCCTTCTGGTCTTTTTCCTAGGATATCTTCAACTTTCATTGCACGACTATTGCACTTTATTTATTTCTTCATTTCTGCTTCTCTAGTATTGGTAACTTCCCCTTCTTTCATTACCTATCTTGGCGATTTCTGAACATCATGCAATTTATCCTTATACTCAACCCTTGCAGTCTTAGTACTGCAATGTTTCTCAAATTCAGTCATATCCGTGCAAACTATCCCTACAAAATCACAAACAAACAATTCATTAAGAAAATCATGGACCTTTGTGTGGTCTTTCTTTTCATTTGTTTGCACATCTCCTACAAACCTTGTTTCTTTATTATATAGTTTGAGTACTACATTCATCAACACATCAATAGATTCATCTTCATTGTTACTTTCTTTATCTATTTCTACAAGTCCATGCATGAATAGCTTTCCATCATCATCTCTAATATGCTTGCATGGGATTTGCTTCCGATCCATGCTCTCTACTTATTCAACTACATTCTCCATGGCAGTTTCATTGTTATTTGTTGTACTATCATATAGGTACTCATCAAATTATTCTTAACCTTCTGAAGCCTTATTCATCACTGCAGGTTCGTCATCATCATGTTTGTTGTCCACTCCAATCCACAACACTTCGATCAGTGTTTTCACCTCATTGATCTTCATCCCTTCATCGAATGTAACTTCATCCAACTCACAAACTGGCGTATCCTCTGCAACTTCATATCTCATGGCACCAATTTCAACTTCGAGGATTTCAATCCCATTTTCATATTCATTAAATTTTAATTCAAGTTCACTAACCTGATTGACATCATCACCAACAACATTACCCTTGCTGCCTTATTCTTCCTATGTTCTTGCACTGGCACATTCATTTGCTTTCTTTTGTTCTTTTGTGGGCATAACCACAAGGGTCTCAATACCCACTTCAACATCTTCTTCCTTAACCAGGAATTTCTCTGCATCTTGTGACTCTTGCTACTCTAGCACCTCTATAAAGTGCTCAATCTCAAAAACAAATGTACCATCAATAATTTCCATTAATGGATTTTTTTCTTCATCTCCATGGTCATCCACTTGATTTGCATGCCCAAGTCGGATACTATGATTATTCAAAAATTCATTTATCATTTTCATTCCTAGATTTACCTGTAATAGCTCTTCATTAAACAAACCTTCTTCATTGTATGTTGCTACGGGTTTAACTTTTCTTACCTTGTTATCTTCTTTTGTATATGACATAGCAGTCAACTCTTCATCTTTATGTTCTTCCTCTGCTACAACAAGGTTCCCTATAAATTCATGGCTAATACTAGCAGCAGCATCAATGCTACACTTAGCTTCATCATCTTTTGTTGCAACATATTCATAATGGCTGCAATATTCATCCTCTATACCCACATAATAAAATCAATTGTGCCACTTGGCACTCCTTCCTTTGCCAATTCTTCTTAATTATCAACTTTTTCCACCTGTACAGTGGGATTCACTTTGTCATCAACATAATTATCTTTCACAAAACACACTGCTTCTTGAGCGGATTCTTCATCTTCCTCATCATCAACAATCAACATTGTTGGGTTTAATCAACTACTAACTCCAACAAATACAACTTCAGCCTCATCTTCATTGCTTCATATTCATCATCCACATGCACATATGCATAGTGGGATATGTTGGTTTCTTCAATAGCAACTTCAACATGATCACCGTCAACAATAAACCTTGCTAGATTCACCAAGGTAGAGATTGCTACAAAGTCAGTTTTTCAATATTCTTCCATAAGTAACTCGTCACTTTGGGATACATAAACTTCAATATGCACATGCTTTGTTTTGCTGACAGATACTTCATCTTCGTCAATATCTTATATTCTCTCTTTTTCTACAAAGTCTTTCTCAACATTCTCAAGTTCTACTACTACTACAAATGATACATCGGCCTCTTCTCCTTCTTCTTCAACATCATCCACTGCCATATTTGAATAGTGGGATTCACCATTCTCATGTGTATGCTCAACTGTACACATAGGGGTTTCTTCCTTCTCCTATGCTTCAGTAAGGAGTAATACCTCTTCAACATCAACACCAACATCCATTAGTGTATGTACATAGTGGGATTCACCGTGAACATGGTTGTCTTCTGCATCAACTGCAGGCTTCTCTACTGGCTTTTCTACAACCAACAATTTAGTTGACCACTGATCAACATCAACGTCATCATCATCCACTTGTGTATCCACACAATGGATTCACAGCAAGCTCCACGGTCTACAGTTGCTTCTACCATCTTTCCTACTGACTCCACAGTAGGCTCATCACTTCCCCTTACATTGAACTCCATCTTCAAACTTTCCCATGCTTCTCTAGAAGTGGTGGCTTCATCTACAACATTAAAAATGCTATCATCCAAGGCTTGTTGGATGAAAAATAATGTTGAGGCATCCTTAGCCTCATCTCAGGGTTTAAAAAATCCATCCACAACAAAATTCCAAAAACCTTCATAGCAAAGGAACTTTTCCATCTTAATACACCAAACATTAAAATTCTCACCATTGAAAGATGGGGGTGATCCATGATTTGTACTACACCCATCATCTTTTACCTAGCCTTTATCAACTTCATGGCTTTTGATCTCCTCTGCTACTATTGGAACCTTTCCATATATCTATGCTAAATACTTTTCCACAACTCTTATGTTTCTCCTCTTAATTTCTTTGAGTCTTCTTTGCTTACCCATTTCTCTTACAAGATATTGTTGCTTTACAACTTGCACCTTAACCAAGTGGTTGACCTCAATACTTCAGCCTCTTCCAGGATTGAATCACTCAACCCTTATACCAAGGTCCTCTTTCATAATCACAACTGACAAATAACCCTGAGCTTTTGATCGACTTCTCATAACACAACACACTGCTCAATCACAACACAGGACATGACCTACATAGATGTCATCAAAAAATTTTAATGCAAATAGGCATGTGTCACTCAACTCAGTCACGAGGAGTTTTGGCATCTACATGTGGGATAAACCTCCATTGATAACTAATCAAATACACTTACAGACTCAACAAACAGTTCCAATAGTAGATGTTCCAAATTGTCTTGCCCACAATTGGGGCGATCTTCAGACACACCCTACATTAGGCTGACTCATATTCTCAATAGCTTTACACGCAACCAAAGGATACACGAGCTTAACTAGATCTGTGGAGCACAACCGGCTTATCACAACACCTGTAATATCCCAAACTGATATTTTTCTCTTTCTAAGTTGTCTAGTAGGCTGATATCTCAAACAAGTCTGAAAGGGTGTACTGATCTCTGCATCCATGCAGAACTATCATCCAAGTAATACTGAAATGCTATAAAATAGGAAGGAAAGCTATGCATGTACGTACCATCAGATAGATCGGGAGATGTATGTCAGAATAAAAACAGCATGCAAGACTTTGGCCGGTGGACGGAAGAGAATCCTGAAATAACTGAAGAATAATATCCGATGATGAAGCAATGTTGAATCTGGATGATCCAACCTGATGATGAACTAGGGCAGATAGATTTTGCTGTCGAAATACACCAGTTAGCTGAGCATGCACTCAACCCCAACTTATCTTGCTGAGTTCTCCAATTCGAATCTTCAAATCAATAATCATATAAGCATCCTTCTCCATTCGCTTTAACTCTCTTTTATAACTTTCAACTGCAAATAACCTAACTTTGACCTAATTAGGTCACTTTACCTTCTAATTCGCAGTTAACTTGCATGCAGGTGTCTGGAGACTCAATCAGGTGCATGCATCATGAAATAATGCTCGGATGTCATGCATGCAGGTGGCCTTTGGCTCTGGTGGCCCCTGTCTATCAACTGGTGATCTAGTAACCATGCTAAAGATCCTCTAAAGGTGTATATGGCATCAATCCTCAGTAAATTCCACTATGATAAAAAAAGGGAACATTACAGTCCTCCCTTGCCAAGATTGCTTGTCCTCAAGCAATACCAACACAGTTCCATAATCAATTGAACTGAACCAACTGAATCCAAGGAGAATCCCAGGGTCCCAAATCATCCTAGGGAATCTGTAGTACCTCCTACTCAAGGTATCGTCCTTCGAGGTACCATGACACAAGACCTCCTGAAAGAAGCCTCTAATAACCACTAAACTGCCCGTCACTGAGATGCCAAGGTCCCAAATCGGTCTGAAAACTGTGAAGTGTCTACTGCATCCACCATCTCCCGGTGCAGTATCAACCCCAGGAGCATCCTGTAGACTCCTAATCATCCAAGCTAGTAAACACTGTATCCATCTGTCATAAGGTCTCCCGCCTAGGAAGCTAATCCACTGCTCCATATGGATAGAACCCTGAAGGTGATAGTCAACTCTCATCCTCATGCTAACTGATGTACTGTCCACTACTACAATCTTAGGGTCCCCCGCTACCAAAAAGAAGAGACCATCATGCAGTCGTTGAACCATTCTGATCCTCATCAGATGTCTGTTATGCTCTATCATCATCCACCTCTCCTGGGACTCCAAGCAGAAATATCTGTAAGAGCTGTCCACCTCATTATGAGTGGTGTAGTGTATAGGAAACTAGGTGAAGTTTTCCATTCTGCCGACATACTTGGCCTCAAATATCAACAAAGGAAATCTTCTCTCGCCACTGGTAATTACTCTGGGCTGTTCATGAGCTCTAATCATCTCCTCAATAGACAGCTCTATCACTGGTACTGCCATATACTCAACGGAAACCACCAGAATTTGTAAGAACTCTGATAACCGGTGAGTCTCTGCACATCTATACTTGGCCCCTAGCATCCTCGGTACACCAGTGATGCAATCTGACAATAGTCTCCCCCATGGCTGCTCAAAATTTGTCGAAGGTTGCATCAATGTAGGTTCTGACGTACCGTGTTGATCTGGCATAATATCCACCCCGTTTCTCCATGCAAACCTACCTCGAATCTGTCTGAAAAGGGTGAGGTCATCTGAGTCCCCCACTAGCCTATGTGATGTGAAGCACTCTCTACCCCGACCGCGGGTCTGCCTAGTGCTATTATTAGAATCCATCTGAATGCCCCTGAAGAGCCAAGCAATCATAAGCTGCACAAATACTTCAAAAGGCCACTCCTCAATCTGGGATAACCTCATGTCAATGACATGCTCAATGACTTTGTCAAGAGGTCTCCCTAAAGGAAACATTCTGATGCTCCATTGTACACCACCATGTGTCTGTGTACCCTCCCGTATACTGTTGTATGCAGCTGTAACCTCTTGTGCTATTAAGTATCCTGGATGAACTACTACATCTAACATTTTACTGATGCAACCTAAACCTGTATTCTTATGTGACTCCAAACCTGTCATATACCTATCTACCCAATCCTTGGATGCATACACATCCATGCTCGTTGGTCCAAACAGAATGTACTCATCCAACTCCTCCATAACTAACCCTTGATCCTTTAATAGTTCCTCCAACAGAAGTGGCTCAAGATCTCCACACCCCAAAACAAGTGCATGGTCACAACTCTCTGTGTCCAAACTCTCCCCAAGTACCTATAACTATGTATGCTCCTCATGCAGAAACGTCATGAGAGGCTCCTCCTTTGTGGTCTTATGGTGTTGTGGCTTTCTCCTAAACAGTTCATCCTCCTGTAAGCTAATTGTCTCATCCTCACCACTATCTTCACCGTCAAGAAGTACCTCTATATAGTGCAACTCACCCTTGCCCCTGCACCTGTGGCTTGAATCCCATGGTTCTTTACAGTCGTAGCACCTGTAAGTTTCATACCACTCTGGATGTTTGATGGTGCAAAATTCCTTGAACGACGTAGCTGCGCGAAATGCTTCACTTTGTATCATATACTCCCTGAAGCAGATGGTAGCATCATCCAGATCTTCCTCCGCATCGCTTCGATTGTAATACCACAGTAATAATCCTGTAAGGTTTTGATGGCTTTCCATAGCTATAATGACCCTTGCTAGGACTATGGAAAATGGCTTTTGGTTGAGGAATAATGTCAACACTTCCTGCACAAGTTCAAATGTCACTGTGTAATCCCCACCATTCAGATCTGAACTTTACCCTGACTGTTGGTGTATCTTATATGGTGACATTCATTAAACACTTAGGCTGCCACTGTCTGAATGAGTTCTTGGACAAATTCTTGGGAATTGTCACTGAATAAGCCCCGATGTAAGAATACTTAACTGTTGTAGGTGACTCTTTCTTCTCAAAAGTCACTGAGGTCATGTGATGTGAGCATATAAGCAAATGTATTAGTTGGATGGCAGGCCTGTAGATATCATCTTTTCTTGCAGCTCCCTTTGATTGCCTGTAGGGACCTCTTCTATTCCGAGTAGGAATTCTGTCTGCTATATGTGTCTTTTCCCCTTGGTATTTATTGATTTCTGTAGCTGCTAGTTTACCTTGGTATTTGGGTGGTTACAATGTTTATGGGATAGTGGCTTATCTACCAATTAATTGTATGTCGTATTGAAGTTAATAAACATATTAAAACCCCATGGCGTCCAGCTAGCCAACTATTGAATTTAAATAAGGGCATGCATTCAAATCTGATAATGGTTTATTGCATATAAACAGTCACTAGTAATAGTAAATAAAAAATAGCATAACCCTGACCTTGAACAGTGGTGAGGGCATAATGTGATGGCTACAGCAGTTAACAGAGAAACCGATCTTGAATCTAGAGCTTGTGAGGAGTAGGCTCTCCACAAATATGTAATACGCTGAGATGGTTCACGCCTTCTTGAGAGATAGAATGGTTCTTGACCAGTGGTTGCTGCCAGGGTATTCATTCGCTACCCATAGAGGTAAGATGCTGCTATGCATCATAGATCGTGGCCTTCTTAACTGGAAATGGACTCCTTACTATGCCCAGGACTTCATGCCAAATGATTGACCGTTGTAGTAATTAGAGTTGACCTTACGATTTGTCAAAAGGACAGCTGGGATTGCAATTACTCCAAGTTGGACTCTTCTGGGACAATCCACCTGTTCTCTGAATGCCAATATCTAGAAGGAAGGTGATGCCCTTCCTTGAAGCTATTTATGGTCTTCTCATGAAGTATCCCCACCACACTTGTTACACCCCTTCCAAAATAGATTGAGCTGCGAAATATACGTTGTTGCTACTATAATTAAATGCTGCTATCTATAGCGAATCAATACCTTTAATTTATTGATTACTGGACAACATATGTAAATGTCACTGTCGAACAGTGCCACGTCTTCATAGGGGAGACTCAATGCTCTTCTTATTTCCACCAATGTACCCTTTCTACGATTCCAAGATTTAATACGAGTACGCCCTTCCACAGTAGATGATCATCACAATAGATCGCAGTTGTTTATGGAATAGATCGTGGTCCTCTCCTAGGAGCTAGGGCACACAAATAAAGACAAATAGAGTGCAACTGTTATGAGGGAGATCATGCTACCACAATGAAGAAAACAGGCATGATGTCCACGCGTTTTGAGGAAGCTTCAACTGAGATTGCTACTCATACAGTAATAATGGTGCACAGTTGGACTTGTAACCACTTGTAAATTATATGTCGACTTGTAGATATATCTCTGTGAAAGAGGCTTTTGTAATGTTCTCACGAGATCTAAGTCTATGCAGCTCTCAAGAAATGATACACTGCTCCTCTCGTGACTGGATGGGCCCTTTCCTTGCAAGAGATCCTTCCCAGAGCTGACCTTGAATTGAAGAACACGCCTAGCAACAAGAAACTAATAAGGATATCAACAACGATTTGCAACAATGAAGGATGTGATCTTTTCCAATAATTTATTAAGAGTTTGTTGCTCTCAGCGAGATATAAATACACTCTCTTCCTATACTCGACTTCCGAGGGTGTGCCCTCACTGCCCAATTTTCTCAAAATCGAACCACAACTGGGATAAATCAACCAACTGTTACGGAACTCGAACCCTGAACTCAAATCTCTATCAATCTTGAATCCACGATTATTCTTCGGCAATTTGCCTCTCTTAAACAACACTTTTTTCCTTTTTCTTTTTTCCACAAGCACCACGATTTAGTGAATTTAAGCCTCTACTTTCCTCCTAGGCTCCCTGATCTACTACAAGAGTGATAATGGCTTCTCCTCGCCCATTTCATTTGTACGCAACAGTAAATGAAGTGATTAAAACCCTTGATGAAGCGTCCTCAAAATCTACAGTTTCTCCCAAAGCAGTTCTGTAATTTCACTAAATAACCATGATCGTGCAAAGATGAATTTCTTTAATCGTTGATTGGATTTCACTTGTAAGATATAAAATAACTCATTGATTTTCCCCTCAGGTTGGCAGGAAAATGGGCTCTGATACCACTGTAATATCCCAAACTGATATTTTTCTCTTTCTAAGTTGTCTAGTAGGCTGATATCTCAAACAAGTCTAAATGGGTGTACTGATCTCTGCATGCATGCATTTGCATGCATAACTATCATCCAAGTAATACTGAAATGCTATAAAATAGGAAGGAAAGCTATGCATGTACGTACCATCAGATAGATCAGGAGATGTACGTCAGTATAAAACCAGCATGCAAGAATTTGGCCGGTGGATGGAAGAGAATCCTGAAATAACTGAAGAATAATATCCGATGATGAAGCAATGTTGAATTTGGATGATCCAACCTGATGATGAACTAGGGCAAATAGATTTCGCTGCCAAAATACACCAGTTAGCTGAGCATGCACTCAACCCCAACTTAGCTCGCTAAGCTCTCCAATTCAATCCTCAAATCAATAATCATATAAGCATCCTTCTCCATTCGCTTTAACTCTCTTTTATAACTTTCAACTGCAAATAACCTAACTTTGACCTAATTAGGTCACTTTACCTTCTAATTCGCAGTTGACTTGCATGCAGGCGTCTGGAGACTCAATCAGGTGCCTCCATCATGAAATAATGCTCAGATGTCATGCATGCAGGTGGCCTTTGGTTCTGGTGGCCTGTTAGGAACCCATGTCTTTACTTTGTTAGTATATTGTTGTTGGACGCATATGCTTTGTAAGTCGTCCCGTGGTATTTGTTGATCGATAGTTTGTGTTATTGTTGTTGGCGCATATGCTTTGTAAGTCACCCGTAGTTTTATTGATCCATAGTTTATATTGTCCCATCGTTTTGACTCATAGTATTGGCGCCTAGACTTAGTATATAAGTGTGCGTTGAGGCCTATGAAGCCACCGTGAAGTTAATTGTATTGAGCTTGCTCAAAGGAGGTTGCCCCCTCGAAGTGGCCTGCGATCAATATAAAAGCAATTATGAGTTCTATTATTTCTTAAATCTTGTGTATTTGCATTAATTAATTATTGCAGGTTCATCACATCTGGTATCAGAGCACTTTCTTGGGCTCGTTGGGTGGAATTTTTGCCAATTTTTTTTTTTCGCATCTGTTGCAAGTTCGGATCTAGGAATAATCCCTATCCGCTTAACTGTGGGAAGTAATTGGGCATAATCCCTAAAACTCATTGTGAGGAGTACCACAGGAACCCCAAAGTAGCTAGCCCATTGAGAGGACCTGCCAGTGAAAAGGGCAACAACCCCTACCTGATTGACTAGTTCCCACCTGTGAGGTAAACCAAGAGCTGTCGTTTGTGGCAAAGCGGTTATCAGTTTTACTTGAGCTGTGGAGTGAGGGGTACTACCCAAATACGCAAGTCGTCAGATAGCATTGGTGGCCGAGTGAATCCCCTGAACTGATAGGAAGCCACGCATACCTGGGGTACATATCTATTTTCAGCTGAATTGTTGCCGATCACTTCCGCTCCAGATCCAACCGTTTCAGATCTATTCTGAAAATTGTTCCAGATCTATTCTGAAAGTCGTTCCAGATCCAGCCGTCGTTTCAGATCCAGTCGTTTTCGATCTCTTTCGCGCCATTGCAGATCCATCTGTTGCGGATCCCTTCCGCGCCGTTGCCGATCCATTTCTGGAAAGAAGAAAAAAAATTATGTTCTTCGGCCATATCTCCCTTGTTTCAACTCTGTTTTCCCTGAAACTTCACTGACACCCCTGCAATCCCATTCTGCATATTTCATTCCTGAAGACCCTATCCCAAATTCCGCTTCCCAAGACCAGAAATCCCACATTTGTCTATTTTTAGGGTTTGCCATAACTCCTTCAATTTTCACCCAAACGCCTTCAAATTTTGTCGCCGTGTTCCTTTCCTAATTCTGCTTCTTTGTCCCTCTCTACCAAATTTTCTCATTCTTGCACCCCGCTTCTCAAATCCCCATTTTTTGCTTCCTTGTCCATCACAAAGTGTCCAAAACCTAGTCAAACCCCAATTACCCATCCGAGTTTTTCCCAAATCCAAATTTTCCTTTACTAAATAAGATTTTGTTTGTGTTTTTCTATCCATTTCCCCCCAAAAAAAACAATAAAACTCCTGGTTGTGTTTGTCACCCGCACAGGAGCAACAACCATGGAGGAAGCACTTGCAGCCATCCAAACCAAACGCCAAGATTTGGATGAAAATTTTCTCATCCTCCATCTTCAGCATTCAGCCATGAACAATAACCAGCAGTCAGAATCTTTTGCAGCCACCGAGTTCTCTTCTTCCAGTAATTTTCGTGGGCCAAAGCTTGATTTTCCTCGCTTCAATGGTACTGATCCAACTAGATGGATATATCGAGCAGAACAATATTTCAGTCTGCATAATACTTTTGATGTCCAGAAACTTCCACTTGCATCCTTTCATTTGGAACAGGAAGCCCTTCAATGGTACCGTTGGTACATCAAAGCTCATCCCAAGCCAAACTGGACAGATTTTTGCCAACTCCTTTTGCCACGATTTGGTCCTAGCGCTTTTGATGACTTCACAGGCGCACTCACTAAACTTCACCAAACTGGCACAGTGAGAGAGTATCAGACAAAATTTGAGAAACTAGCCAATCACACAGAAGGATTGTCTGATGAATTCTACCGGAGTTGTTTTATCAGTGGTCTTAAGGATGAAATCCGGTCAGAGGTTAAAATGTTCTGTCCCAACACAATGATGGAAGTCCTAGGTTTGGCTAAGATGGCAGAAGACAAGATTGCAGCCCAAAAACGCTCCAAACCCACTTTTGTTCCCTTCCGGAATATGGGTTCTCAACGACCTCCCATCCCGCCAGCTCCTCGACCAACTCCTATCAAGCATTTTTCTGAAACCGAGATGCAGGCACGCCAAGAAAAAGGGCTTTGTTATAATTGTGATGAGAAATTCACTTGGGGACATAGACGTGTTCAACAAAAGCTCTATCTCTTGGATGTGGATTCTCCGCCTGCCTCTGAACTTGGTGAAGGAGCTCCAAATACAGTAGATGATCAGGTCAACATTCAGCACCTGCCTGTTGATACCCCATCTCAGGACAACCCACCCGAGATCTCTCTCCATGCTGTAACCGACGTCACCACCCCAAAAACAATGCGGGTCAGGGGATACTTCAAGAAGCTCCCTCTTACCATACTCATTGATTCTAGCAGCACTCATAACTTCATTGACCCTCGGATTGCCAAATAGGTTGATTGTTTTGTCCATCCTTGCTCCAACTTTGAAGTCATGGTTGCCAATGGGATCACCTTACCTTGCAAGGGGAAGTGTCACAATGTGTGTATCTCTATGGAAGATTATAACCTGCGCTCTGAAATGTTTTCCTTGTCCTTAGGCGGCTGTGATGTGGTTCTGGGCGTTCGATGGTTACGTACACTTGGCCTCATCTTATGGTATTTTGTTGAACTTTGGATGTAGTTTTCAGTCAATGGGACACAACACAAATTCATGGACTTACAACCAGGGTCTCTCCGCATCATCAGTTCACATCGCCTGGAAAAGATCCTTAAGAAGAATTCACATGGTGTCATCACTCGGCTCCATTCCATTCAGATGCACCCACCAACGGTATCCACTACTTCTTGGGATCGATCTGTAGGTGTCTTTGTTGCACCAGTGGGCTTGCCGCCTTCACGAGACCTTTCCGGTAAGCATTTAGCCGCATCTTAGCAGGAAATGATGTCTATTTTGCATGCAGTACAGATGTGGTAACCATCTCTATTAGGGAATTATTTATGCATCAAGACTGATCTCCAGAGTCTGGAACATTTTCTGGAACAACGGGTCTCCTCCCCAGCACACCGGAAATGGGTTACCCAACTCATGGGTTATGACTATGTGATCACTTACAAGAAGGGTAAGGATATTATGGTGGCAAATGCTCCTTCTCGCAAATTTGATGACCTGGTTTCTCTTACAGCTATTTCTCTGCTTGTTCCAAATTGGTTGCAATTTGTTCAACAGGGCTATCTCTTCTATGAACTCCATGCTTCTTCATCGGCAGGGCACTCTGGGTTCCTCAAAACCTATTACCAAGAACAATGTAACTTCTTTTGGAAGGGACTAAAAATTAAAATTCACCAGATGGTGGTTGAGTGTGATACTTGCTAGGTCAACAAGGGTGAAACGACACTCCTTTCGGGACTGCTCGAACCCTTGCCCATCCCTACACAGATGTGGACAGCTATTTCTATGGATTTCCTAGAAGCACTCCAGTGGTACAATACCACATCTAAAAGGACACCATATGAAGCAGTTTATGGACATGCACCGCCAATTCTTCTTCCATACACGCTCAGTTGCTCCCCAGTTCAGGCAATTGACTCGGTTCTTCGAAACCGCGATAAGATTCTTCTCATTTTACAGGACAATCTTCACATGGCAAGAATTTGACTGAAACAACAAGTCGATCAACACCGTTATGAGTGCACTTTTCATACAACCGATATGGTCCTTCTTCATCTACAACCTTCCAAGCAATCCTCCTTGAAACTCAAAAGGCATTAGTGGGCCGGAATGCAACCCGAGGATGCTACAGGGGAACCACTCCTTCAGATTCTGCATCAATTTTCACATCTAAAGCTTTGAGGACAAAGCTTTTTCTAAGGGGGAGGAGATGTTAGGAACCCATGTCTTTACTTTGTTAGTATATTTTTGTTGGACGCATATGCTTTGTAAGTCGTCCTGTGGTATTTGTTGATCCATAGTTTGTGTTACTGTTGTTTGCGCATATGCTTTGTAAATCGCCCGTAGTTTTATTGATCCATAGTTTATATTGGCCCATGGTTTTGACTCATAGTATTGGCGCCTAGACTTAGTATATAAGTGTGTGTTGAGGCCTATGAAGCCACCGTGAAGTTAATTGTATTGAACTTGCTCAAAGGAGGTTACCCCCTCGAAGTGGCCTGCGATCAATATAAAAGTGATTCTGAGTTCTGTTATTTCTGATATCTTTTGTATTTGCATTTATTAATTATTGTAGGTTCATCACATGGTCCCTGTCTATCTACTGGTGATCTAATAACCATGCTAAATATCCTTTGAAGGTGTACTTGGCATCAATCCTCAGTAAATTCCACTATAATAAAAAAGGGAACATTACATTGTGAAGATACAATCCGTGCAGGACATGTATAAATAGAGATGCAAGTTGGAGACTGAAAGTAAGCTTGATGGCAAGAGCATAAGAGCTTCAAGTGAAAGTTTCAGTTTGATTTTCAGGGCATCAAGGGGCTCGTGGATAGAACAGAATGATCTAGCAAAGAGATGAATGTGCACATGCAGCAGAATGAAGTTTTGATAGTGCGCAGAATAATGCGATAGATCTGTGATAGATGCGCGAGTACTTAAAGGAAGAAATACTAAAGTATGCGCAAGTGCCTGATGTTTCGAATGACAATATTACAGACAGCATGCCGATAGTCACATTTGTTGTACATACAGAAGCGTAGAGACAGAACCAAATTTTATTAGAATTTGCGCAGATGTCTAGCTGATGCATATGAGCAGAAGTGAAAGTGTGTGATGTTGAGAACCCATCTGATGCGCAGCGAAAGAATAAAAGAAGGATCCGATAGGCGCATCGTGATGTAGATGATCCAAGACAAGTGTGTTAAACAGAACGGATGAATCATTTGATGCACAGGACATCGCATATTATCTGAGAGACTGCAACACTTAAATAGAATGAACACATCAGAAAGTGCGCAGTTCCATCTGTTACTACTACTTCATTTTAGAATAGAAAAATATCAATTGAATGCGCAATATTAGTTGATCATTGTAGTCACACAAAGCAAAACATTGAGACAATAGAGACACAGACTACAGTATCAGCCGAGCAGACAATACATGAAGTAAGTCATTAACAGAAGTATGATTTGAGAAGAGTGAGAAGTCAAGTGATGTATGCAGTGCAATGACAGAGTATAGTCTGCATACGAAGGTAGCACACAACATAATTGTCATAAGAGGATCTGAATAAGTGCGCAGAGTTGAAGTTCAATAATACAACAACATACCTAAGACATCAGGGCAGTCAGACGGGGAAAAGAGACAAGGAGTTAGAGATTCCTTCAGGTCGGTGCCTATAAAACAAAGAAGACAGGGGGTCGGTGCCTCCTTCTAGTCAGTGCTGGAGAAACATAGGGAGCGGAAGCTTCCTTCAGGTCGGTGCCTCCTTCCAGTTCATGTTGGTAAACACATGAAGTTGGTGCTTCCTTGAATGTATTCTTTCTCACTATAAAGAAGCATTCTGTGGTTTTCTCCCGTTTGGGTTTCCACGTAGAAATCATGTGTCTTATGTGTTTTTTATGTGGTGCATATATGTGTGGATGGTTATTTATCAATGCATAACAGAACATAAAGATTTAGTAAAGGCTAATATGTTAAAGAAGGTTAAAACTGTTAATAACCATGCTACTACCGATTCACCCCCCCTCTCAGTATTAAATCGATTCCAACAATTGGTATCAGAGCGAGTGTCTTTAGTAACAGATTAACATATGAAAGATAGATCATTGCACATAAATGGATAAGCAGGAAGGCCTTTCTACAAACAGAGCACCAAGATTCGACGACACCAATTACATTTTTTGGGAGGTACGTATGGAAGTTTATTTGCAATCATTGGGAGCAGATGTTTGGCAATCTATCGTCGATGGTTATAATGTCCCAGCAGCTGTACCAATCAATTTGACGCAAAGGAGACTCTATGAAAACCATGCTAGAACCATAAATGCTCTATTATGTGGTTTGAAAGGTGACGAATTCATCAAGGTTATGCATTGTTCATCAGCCAAGGAGGTTTGGGACAAACTCAAAGGTATATATGAAGGCGATGACAAAGTAAAGAAAGCAAAGCTGCAAAACTACTCTACCCAGTTTCAATCTCTGAGAATGAAAGATGAAGAGAACATCACATCCTACTTCCTAAGAGTATATGAGATAGTTAATGCTATCAAGAGTCTTAGGGTCACTGTGGACGAAGAATCAGTTGTACAAAAGATATTGATAAATTTTCCTCAAATATTCGATGCAAATGTATCTTTATTAGAGGATCGAGCTAATCTTGAACACCTAAAAAGGGATGAGCTTCAGGGGATTCTCACTACATATGAGATGATAACTGAGGAAGAGACTCCCATCAAAAAGGAAGTTGCCTTTAAAGCCACAGGAAAGGAAAAGCATGATCATGACAAATATTGTTGTGATGAATAAGATGATGAAGAATCAAACTTTGTCAAGAAGTTGAAAAGAGGACAAGGTAAGTGCAAAAACAAGTTATCCTTTAAATGTTTCAGATGTAGAGGAGTAGTTCATTATGCCTCAAAGTGTCCTTTCAAAGAGAGTGGATACAGTGACAGTCATGAGGAATATAGCTCATATGATCGAAATACTGTGCACTCACAAAACAGACCTAAGAACAAAAGGAGGATTCCAAAACAAAGGAAGAGTCAATACACCGAAGAAGGAATCAATGCGTCTGAAGGAAGTAACTGAGACGAAGAAACTAAGGAATTACTCTTCATGGCCCATGTAGTGAAAGAAAGCAAAGATGAAAGGAAGAAGAGCAGTTCGAAGAATACTCCAGTTGCGCAAAGTAAGCTAAGATCATTAGGCAAGTATTTCTTCAGTGGTTCGTTCAAAACACCTCCAATTCCAGTTACACCTGTTGAAGAGGTCAAGACTGACAGTCAATCCAATGATGAATATACTACAAATATTGACTGGGAAGGTGAATTGATAAGTTCCTTGGACGCTTTAAATAAGTCTAAGAAGAAGAATAAGCTATTGTAGGAACAATTGACAAAGTATGAAGAACATGACAGGCCATGTAAGGAATCTTTTGGCGTAGATATTTGTGAAAGGATAACCAGCTATGAGATTCAATTGAGTTTCGCACAAGAAAAGGTTCTAGTACTTGAGAAATATAAATCTACATTAAGAGCTTCACTGGAGGAATGGGCGCAAAAAATCAAGATGATGACAAATCAACTTGAGGAAAAGGATAAAGAGATATCCCGTCTAGAAGACAAGATGATCGAGATAAAAGGAAGAGACAAGTTCGTATTGATCACATCTACGCACAATCAGGAAGTGACAAGACAGAATCTGAAGATGAAGTGCAGAACAAGTTAAAATATAGCACGTCAATACTGAATAGGATTCTGAAAGATCAGAGACCACCAGAGGACAAAACTGGTCTAGGTTATATAAAGACACCTAAGAAGATCTGCGTCAGAGAACATTGCTCAAGTCAGGATAAGACTTTCAGGTATAATGGTTCCTTCAACTATAACTCTATCTAATATACTAATCAAATAAGAATCATTAGGGTGAAGTGCACAAGATGTAATCGTTTTGGCCATATTGCAAAATATTGTTAAACTATGAGATGTTATGCATGCGACTATTTTGGACACATAGCTATGTACTGCCCAAGAGTAGTAAACTGTTCGGATGAAGATTTGTTGCGCAAAGTCTATTACACTCAAAGAGACTAGAGGTGGAAAAAATCCAGACCATAATCAAAACAAAATGCACACAACAAAACTTGTGTAAAAAAAAACCTCAAAAGTGCGTTGAAAATATAGACAATCCAGGCGTAGCAAGCAATTGTTGCCTCTCTAGCTAGTCCCATAAGAACTATGGGAAACCCTTGAGTTCAACACGATGCATCTTAAGGAATTCAAGGGATGTTAGTTAGGAGTGTGGTTAATAATGCATGATCATGTGGTTAGAATTTGTTTGAAGTTAGAATATGTTCGCACATGATTGTATGTTAAGTTGATTATTTTACAAAAAGGGAAATTGCATGCATACATTAAGTGGTTATAGATTTACACTGCATATGATACATTACAGAACGTAGAAGCATCACATTGAGATCTATAGCACAAATACAAGCATAAAATCTTTACATGAAGAATCAAACACTGTTGAAAGATATGAGTCTACGCAAAACATATATTTTCATTATATTAAAATTGGGCATGATTACAAAAATTGCATGAGTTAAAGACTCCATGCTGAAGACAAGAATGGAATATATAAGAAGAGGCAAAATTGAGAAAATGTTGAAGCATTCTACAGTCGCAATTCGAGGTCGAGTTCATATTTTGGCCAGTTCACAAGATGTAACTCCAAATCTACCGGAACCAGGAATGTGCATTCAGAAGTAGGGTGCATAGGAAAAAGCTACAAAATGGCATACGACGATGGTTCAACATGTTGAGGTTGAATATGAGACAATTCATCCAGAATATACTGCTACTGACGCTCCAGATAATCAACCCAACGAGTAAGAATGTTCAGTTTCATTGAATGTCTATGATTTATCTAAGACTGAGAATATTGGTGAAGAATTTGGTTGTCTTGCACTTGTTGTTTCCAGGAACCCATGTCAGTTCTCAAGCATGAAAACTCAGTCTGCTGAGTCTGAACGGAAAGACACACATTCTCAAGGGAATTGTTTACTCTGTGATAAAAAAAATCCATTGGAAGGAAAAGGAAGAACCGGAGTTCGGATCAAACAACAAATGCAAGATGGCAGTACGATACAGAAATGCAATGATGCAAGAGGTGATGAACCAGACATTACATGCAGAGATCTTATAAAATCTATTGAAGGGTGTCCGCGTGCATGCAATTAGTTGATGAGATAGGCATTCAATGTCGCACAAAGTCGAATATGGTGGTAGAGTCCCCAAAATTAAATGTTGGACTTAATGAGTTTTGGAAATAGTACAAAAAAAGGAAATTTGATTCATTGCACCATATGATGAAGAATGTTGTCTCAAAAGGTTCGAGTATGGAAGCGACACGTAATTGTTGCCACACAAACTGAGTGTCATGTCTGCTTTTATGTCGAGTTGGTCAATCAATGAAAAATGTTCCATATCTTTGGTTGACTTGGAAAACGATGTGACAACATTAAATATGACAAGGCCCCGTGACAACAAATGAAACAGGTGAAGCAGTCAAGCGCATGAAATACAATGCAAAATCAGTAAAGGATTGACTTTGGCACTGCGCAGTTGGAAAGTAAGGATGAAATCATGATCGCTACACAAGGAATGGTGAAGTATTGTGACAGGAACAAGAGATCAAGGTAAAAGAACAATGTAACATCTTTATCAGAAAAGCAATCAAAGATAATTATGAAAATATATCATTACAAAAGCTCTGCAAAGCAACGAAGCATGATGATAGGGGAGTTATCATTGGATACATTCGTGATGAATTCCAGCACAAAACAATCAAGAAGAAATCATATAGCGCAAAAGAATGGAACCTCTTTGCCATTGATGTCAAAGGGGGAGAAATGCATGAGATGAGGCATGAAATGCACATCAAAAGTTGACATCAACATGACAGAATGATGGAGAGATGCATGAAGCTGTTATATACATAATGATAGAAGCGATCCATGAAGTCAGCAGGACATCATGAACGGGGGAGAATTGCATACAGCAAAAAGGAACAACATGAAGACCTAGCAGATATGAAAGAGAATGAAGCCTTAGCAGACGTTAAATAGTAGCAAACATGAAGATGAATGAACATATTGTATGCACAAATGTAACCGAAAGTAGAATGGTTCACGTAGAGAATTGGTAGTAGAAGTACTAACAACAGAAAATGTAATAACCAAAAGCCTAAAGAACTTAGGGGGAGCATATACACAGGGGGAGCACTGCAACAAAGTACATATGAAGCATATAGTTCAAAAAGGATCAGGTACAACTTCATAAGGTATTGACATCAATGCCAAAGGGGGATATTGTTGAGCATTGGTTGTCATCGATGTCAACTAAAGATGATGCCAGGTGTTTGACTGTCAACTAATGTCAAAGAGGATGTCAACTGATTCAGTCTGAGTCATTGATATCAACTGAAGTCAAAGTGGATGCAGTATTCCTGCAGAAGTATGAAGAAGGATATGGAAGCCACTTTGAAGTATCATATGTGAAAGGTGAAGAAGAACATGAATACCAGAAGTATATGCGCAAATAGTGAAGGTGACGGACATGTATGCAACTTTGGAGTATATAGAAGTGGATTCAGTCTGAAGATGTGTGTAAAGGATACATCATACATCATGCAAATCCAGTTCAAGAAAGAACACAAGTAATGTATCCTAAAACATGTGTTCCTTGCACAGAAATCAAGTCCTCCAAGTCATACATTCACATGGTAGCAGCCAAGGAGTTGGTTGGACAATGGTACATGTGCTCAAGCAATCAAGGATTTGGTTGAATAAATGGTATGTGTACGCAAGCAGTTAAAGCGGTTAATGGTTCATGGTTAATGGTCAATGGTACATGTACGTTCCAAGTACGTGTAAATCCTAGAAGTGCACAAGTAGTTAATGGTTGGAAAATCCTGAAAACGTGCAAGTACAACCAATCAGAAGATGCTTTCAATAAATGGAACATGCAGAAGTTCCTATAAAGGTAAAGCAGTTGAAGACCATCTATGAGCAAATTCCATAACTAACAGTTCAACAAGTGCGCAAGTCCCACACAAGATGACAAGGCAAAGGTCAATATTCCACTAAGAAGAAGTTGGAGTATGTGCAGATTCCACAAAGTATCAATGCACCAAGGGTGCATTACCCACAAGGGATGGTACAACACAATTCATAGACACATCAAGATGAAGTGTAAGATTGTGAACATACCATAAGACAATGATACATTAAGAGCACAAAGGTACACCACCAAGGTGTAAAGTCCCACTAATTTGTGGACCTTGAGGGCGCAAGACACATATCAGATGACACATCAATAACACAGAAGATGACGCGTGGCATATGCATAATCCGTGAAGTATGGAAGAAGGGATGTCGCAACCAGCTTGTGAAGATACAATCTATGCAGGACATGTATAAATAAAGATGCAAGTTGGAGATTGAAAGTAAGCTTGATGGCAAGAGAATAAGAGCTTCAAGTGCAAGTTTCAGTTTGATTTTCGGGGCATCAAGGGGCTCATGGACAAAAGAGAATGATCTAGCGAAGAGATGAATGCGCACATGCAATAGAATGAAGTTTTGATAGTGCGCAGGATGATGCGATAGATCTGTGACAGATGCGCAAGTACTGAAAGGAAGAAATACTAAAGTATGTGAAAGTGCCTGATGTTTCGAAGGACAATATTGCAATCAACACGTCGATAGTCACAGATGTTGTAGATACAAAAGCGTATAGATAGAGCTGAAGTTTATCGGATATTGCGCAGATGTCTAACTAATGCATATGAGAAGAAGTGAAAGTGTGCAATGTTGAGAACCCCATCTGATGTGCAATGACATAACAACATCAGGATCTGATAGGGCATCATGATGTAGATGATCTGAGACAAGTGTGTCAAACAGAACAGATGAATCATTTGATGCACAGGATGTTGTGGATTATCTGAGAGACTGCAACACTTAAATAGAACGGACACATAAGAAAGTGTGCAGTTCCATATGTTACTAATGCTTCATTTTAGAACAACAACTATCAATTGAAAGCACAGTATCAGTTGATCATTGCAGTCACATAGAGCAGAACGTTGAGACAACATAGACACATACTACAGTATCAACCGAGCACACAGTACATGAATTAAGTCATCATCATAAGTATGATTTGAGAAGAATGAGAATTCAAGTGATGTATGCAGTGCAATGTCAGAGTATAGTCTGCATACGAAGGTAGCGCACAATAGAATTGTCATCAGAGGATCTGAAGAAGTGCGCAGAGTTGAAGTTCAGTAAGACAACAACATACATAAGACATCAAGGCAGTCAGACGAGGCAAGGAGACAGGGATTCGAAGCTTCCTTCAGGTTGGTGCCTGTAAAACAAAGAAGACAGGGGGTCGATGCCTCCTTCCAGTCGGTGCCAGAGAAACACAAGAAGCAGAAGCTTCCTTCAGGTAGGTGCCTGTAAAACTAGGGGGTGGTGCCTCCTTCCATTTGGTGCTAGTAAACATAGGAAGTTGGTGCTTCCTTTAATATATTCTTTCTCACTATAAATGAGCATTCCGTGGTTTTCTCCTGTTTGGGTTTCCACGTAAAAATCTTGTGTGTTATGTGTTTTTTATATGTGGATCATGGATAATTTTAGGGGTTAAATGGAGGGAGATTTTTCTATGGTAAAAATAATTTTTTTCATTTTCCTCATTAATATATTGTAGGCTATTCATTTTGGATTTATTTATTTTCTAATAAATATTGGACGAATATATTTTAGCTAAAAAATATCTTTCCATATAAGAAAATAACCCACTAATTTTGTGTAACCCCTTAATTTAGCCCATGGGCTCACAAAATTAGTGGGTTATTTTCTTATATGGAAAGATATTTTTTAGCTAAAATATATTCGTCCAATATTTATTAGAAAATAAATAAATCCAAAACGAATAGCCTACCATATATTAATGAGGAAAATGAAAAAAAATTATTTTGCCATAGCAAAATCTCCCTCTAATCTATCTTTTGCCCCCGATTTTTAGTAATGGAGGTTCTCAGGGGTTATTTCACCCTCCATTTTCCCTATATTTCAGGAAATTGGTTGCATTCTCTTGTATTTTTAGTCAATTTCATGTTGAGACCTTCTTTGAGCCCTTAATTTCCAGCAATGGAGGCAAAATCAGTAACAATTTTGTCCTATATAAAGGGTGCAATGATTCATGGTCCACCCACATTGGATTGCACTTGCAGGGTGAAGGTTCATGTTATGTGATTCCATTTTTCATTCTTGGTTTTCTCGACATTTTAACCTTTGTGCAACATCTCCATTGTCGAAATATCAGGTCTTGAAGGGGCACACCACACATGAAATTTATCAAAGAATAAAGACTCACATCATGCTTTTTATCCAATAATTAATGCAAAATACTTTTTATCATGCTTTTATCTGCAGCTAAAATAGATTATTATATTGTAAATTTTCCTTTTATCATGTTTTCTATCATGGATGTTTTTAAGGCCTGTTGAATTATAGGGTGCTCTTGATTCGTAGGGATCATTAGGCGTCGTTAGGGTTTTAATCTATCCTAGGATTATTCATTTCATGAAAGTGTTATAGAGATCAAAAGATATGATTTATTTTATGCCTCGTTGTGTTTAAACCATCGACTAACATTTATACATTGCTAGTGGTTGACACTCTTGATGGAGAGACACCAGATGGTTTTTATATATTCAAACTAAATTTGACCCAGTTGTTTAAAATGTGCTTCTATTAGGATCTTGCTCGGGAATTATTATTGGATCTGAGGCGTTCATGAGAGTGTGTATGTTCATATTTTTTTTGTTATTATTGATGTTTGGAACGTTTGTAATATAAATGAATGCACACAGATTATGATGGTGGGGCTACAATGGAATGATCATTATTTTGGCATTGTATTCATGTAGATTTGTCAAAAGTGTTTTGGTAGATTCTTTTAGTTGTATTGAGAGTTCATGACTGGTAGATTTTTTTAGTCGTATTTCCAAGTCGTCAATTTTATCTGTAACCTAAAATTGTTGGGTTTGGTATTTGTTTTACATTATTTTGTTTTTTGTAAGGGTCATTCATAAGTAAAATGTTTTTTGGTGGTTTATTTTGATGTGTAATTGCTATCATCATCCAAAAATGGATCTAGTTATGTATGGTGAATATATGATTTAGTTGGAACACGATACTTCATTTCCATCCGGATTATATATAATATGTACAGGGCATGTTTGACTCGAGTGTAGACATTCTGCTATTTGATATCTTGTCTTTTACATTCAATGACGGTGCTAAAACAATTTTACCACATTTTCATGCTTTCAAAAATTTCAAGGACATGGACACAGACACCACCTCACATTTTCATGCTTTCAAAAATTTCAAGGACATGGACACAGACAACACCTCAGTTTATCTGAAAAAAGCAGTCTTTAACAGAGTAGTTCTAATGATATGCATGATGATGCATTTATGTGCTTCATATTCCTGTTAGTGTATGTTCTTATTCTAATAACCATTGCAAGTTTCTACCTAAATCTATAAATTCTAAATCAAATGACATAATTCAAATTTTTTATTGTCAACAAAAGAAATAAAAAAGTGGTATTTGTATTTATAAACAGATAAGCGGGTTTTTTCTTGGAGGTTAGCTTAAAAATGGGAGATTTGGAAAATAAGCTAATTGGGAATTCACACACTATATCAAGGTCGTGGGTCTCGATAAGACTCAACGTTGTAATAATGGTTCATGGGTGCCATAATCACTCCACAGTATAAAGTGTGTGATTCTATCAGTTTGTTGTTCTGTCAAGATTTGGGTCCCCACATGTCCGTTGGATAATTAAGGGACGAGATAACAAGTGGAGTCCCCACTTTCCCTAAATCTAGTTAGTTTTTTTGTGTCTCACCAACACCTTCAGTTGTGAGTGACCAAATACCACTCGTGAAATGTATAATAAGTCCCTCCTCTCCTCATTCATGCATTTGTTCACTCGAGAGTCTAGGAGTTGATAGATTCTAGAGTTTAACTCCGGTATATGCTCTTCTATTGTATTACCATAGTAATATGCAAAATCAAAAGTTGAGTCTTCCTAGCAAAAGATTCACCAAGACATTACAAGGTTTTATAATTCGATGAAAGATTCACCAAGTTTTTACAATATTTTATAATTCAGTGAAATATTCATCAATATTTTACAACATCTTATAATTTAGTGAAAGATTCGCCAAGATTTTACAAGATTCTATAATAGAATGAAAGATTATCCAAAAAATTATGTATACATATAAAATTATTGATAAAATAGCCTTCAAATTTTCCTATATATCAGGGAGATTCACCCATTTATTATACATATAAATATTGGGGTGTTCTTAAAATTATCCCTGGTGTGGATGGCTATTTACTGATGCATAACAGAACATAAAGATTTGGTAAAGGCTAATCTGTTAAAGAAGGTAAAAACTGCTAATAATTGCGCTAATACTGATTCACCCCCCCCCCCCCCCCCTCAGTATTAAATCGATTCCAACATGATTATGTCATTGTGTTTGAAGTTTTGTATTGTTATTTTTAACATATGAAATTCCCTCTAAGAAAACAAGGCTCAATGTTTATTAATTTTTATGATTAATGTACACGTAACCTAAAATTATAAGGTTTACATGCTATCAGTTTTTATTGAAATTAAAGCATATGTGTCTAGTGGTTAATCTACTATAAACATTGTAAACAATTTGAAGATAAATATTTTATTTAAAATATTTCTTCTTGAAGTGCATAACTAGTTTAATCTTGTCAATTGAAGTGCAAATATTTTTTCAACTTTTCATCACACAAGGGTTGGATGAATATATACCCTTAAACATGAAATTAAGAGTAGCTCTTCAAATTTGATCATTGATGCATATCCTTCTAGTCTTATCACAACAGACCAATGGGGAGAGTGCAAAACTTACCTCCTCATCATTTGAGCTACCCAGGTTATGCATAAAATTGTGGACGTAACTATACCAATTAGTGTTCAATTTAAGGATAAGAAGAGGGTGGGATTTGATCCATTTGGAATTGAATCGTAATTCTTAAGACATGTTTTTTTTATGAAGTGGTGCGAGTTTAAGTAAAAGCCAAGTCGATACAAGGATTATTATATATTTTTCAAAGTAATCCCCAAGGAAGAGCTTGGATTTGATCCAATTGGAATTGAATCGAAATTCCTAATACGTTTATTTTTATGGAGCGGAACGGGTTTAAATAAAATCCAAGTCAAAATATGGATTATTATATCTTTTTCAAAGTAAGCCCAAGGGAAGAGCTCAAGTAGTTTGACTTACTATGGAAAAAACTATTCTTAATATTTGGCTTTCTCCTCCAAATATGTTAAAGGTATCATTAGTAAGAAGGAAACATATCTGTGCCATGTTTATTGTGGAGGAAGAACTATGTTGTCGTTGTTTTGTTCTCCCAATTGGAGTGTCCACATATGTAGTGACCTTTTTACAAATGTAATGGTAATTGATAAGGATGAATATGCTTGCTTCTTGGGCATTTTCCTTCTCCTTTACAGGTCGTATTATGTGGGTGTGTCCCTTACCCCCCTATGCACTATCATGCATTAGTTGTGAGGTTTCATTTGCAAGAGAATATAAATCCTAGTGTACCACGATCCTTATGCCAATGGGGATGCCCATAAAGCTAGTGGCTCCCCTTTTAACATGATGGTTGATTAATTGTAAGATGAATATGATTGCTTGCTTTGCCTCCCCCTCTTCCTCTATGGGGCATATTGCGTGGGTGAGCGAATAATAGTTATATATAATAAAACAATATTATCATAGTTGTATTTTACACCTTCATAACTCTTTTATCTTCCTATGTGCATTAGTTATGAGGTTCTTTCAAACATAATGGTTGGCTGGTTGGTGGATGAACATGCTTGTTTCCTTGACGTCCTCCTCCTCTTTCATGGAACATATTGTGTGGGGTGTGTATGAATGAGTTTTTTTTTGTTTTTTTTTTTTTTCTCGGTTAAAGGGTCAACCTCCACCTCCACACAATGGATTTGGCCTAGGTCCTATAGGCAATCATCAATGACTCGTAGATTGCCACTTGGGAGGCCATACCATTCAACAAATATAGGGCCCTCCTGCTATGTATAAGGCCAAACCACCTTGTTGAAAACCCCAACTAGTGCATCTAAACTAAAATATGTAGCACTTGGAATTTAACCTAAGGCATCCTGAAACCCGAATGGACTAGAGAAGGGTGGCTTTCCCAATCCACCTATAGGCCTAAGTCGAATGATAGTTCTATATAATAAACAATTGAATACATTGTGGTTAACATTTTGAAATAGTTTCTACGAATATAAAATCACCTATCCTATCTCCTTGTTTTCTTCTTTATTTTTATTTTCATAACGAGAATCCCCACGTTCAATTTTGCAAGGAGTTTTGTAAAGTCGCAATTGGTAATTGTGAATGGAAAATTGTATATGAGGAAAAACAATATTAGTTTTCATGATAAAAGTATATTTTCCCCACAATTTCAATGAGTTGGGAAATTCTACTAAGCTTGTAGTCATTATGGTTACAGGGCCTTAATTTTTTTAACAAAACGCTTACCACAATTTTTGTGGTTTGTATTTTTGCAAACACACATAACAACATGATATGGCAGTGGAAAAAACACATGTTTTTCAAATGGTCTTGCATCAATAACACATAGCATGATAACCTGCTTTAAATAATTTTGAAATAGGTTGTAAATGGACATCATCAAAAACTTGTAAGAAAAACGAGGAATACATGACATATGGAGTACATAGCACATTATACGAACTACACTCACATATGGAGTACAAGGGATGATGACATTTTGAAAAAGTTTATTGATCTTAGAAGAGTTAAAAACAATCAAAGTAATAAAGCATCCAAGCATGATTCTTCTCGCTTTCTTAGTGCAAAGAATGCATTGTCTTGCATTTTTGCATAGCTTTCAAAAGAGGAGAGCAAGATGCACAAACTTGCCAATGTTTTGGTGTGTGATATTATTGTGGAGGATAAGCCTTGTCATCCAACCTTTCCAATGTCAATGGTTACCTTGGATAGTGTTAAGCTTTGGGATTTATGTATAGTCAAGGCTCGTGCCTGCTTGAGTGGGATTTGTTTCTTATTGCCATGTTTTATGAGCGAGAATGGTATTTTTTTGTTTGGTCCCATGGTGGATCGATATTATAATACCTTAGTTTTGACACTTGGCATGTATTTAATCAGATTTTGTAAAATGATGTAAATATGTCAATAAAGATTCCCAGTGTCGAACTCAAGGCCAAGGCCCAACTAATGAATGGCTAGGAATGTATGATGTAAACATCCATATATGGGCCATATGTTAGGCTTGTCAAGATGGATAAACACTATGTAAATATTTATGTTGGAATATAAAATAATGGTCCAAGATGGTTGAGAATATAGCACTGAAGTGGCTATGATTCTACTAGACGATAAGAAAAAAGGGGGATTACAGGAAAATAAATCCTCTTTAGCCAAGTGTTGGCCTTATAACTAATATATTTTCTACCATGTGCCTTAAATAATCCATTTACCTCCTCTGACTTATTAAAACCAATCATTGAATGCAAGTGAGAGGTTGGTGGGAAAGCCTTCTCATGTAGGTACGGAAGCATGGGCTGATTACACTTCTTATGGGGATTTTAAGAGTCTTGCATTATATTATTGGAAGTTATGTCAATTATTTTTCATCAATTCTCTCCTTGCCATTGACTATATCACTCACTTCATGGAGGGGAAGTTCATGCTCTAAGTAGTACATGTTGTGTTCTCTCCACTACGAACAATTACCAGACCGAGAAATTAACCAAAATTAGCACTATGAAGAGGAAATTGTAGATTTAGGTGGGCATAGAGGTTGGGAAGTTAGAAACCTTTACCCACTATAATTGATCTTAGGATGCTTAACAAGCCCATAATTGATCTTGTAGGGAATATTCAAAAATCATATAGTAGGTTGGACTCTTTCTACACACATTGAAGAGCATTCTAAGGAAAGGGTGCTCTAAGGGATTGTTGAGCAGAGAAAGGGTAGGCATTCCTTTCTATTATGTGGGGTACTGGAAGAGGATTTCATGGCTAAGATGGCTGAATTAGATGTGTGTAATTCTCTGTGGTGAGAAGATTGGCTATGCATGACAACAAATGGGATGGGATGAGAGAGAGAGAGAGAGAGAGAGAGAGAGAGAGAGAAACTTGTCGTTATTTCCTTTGCCGTGGTGACCTCATAACCTAGCTTGAGGGTGGTATCTACACCAGGTCCGTACATTTGGGTAGAAAATCGCTCTTACACAACTAGTTTTTTTTCTTTAAAGATAAATGTTTATCGTTGTATATGAATGTGATATGAATATTCAAAATTTACATTTGTTTATGTTATGAATATTATTGTGTTGTGCATGTTGCATGTGAAATTGGTTGTTGTTCCATTGCATTTTAATTTCCACGCTCACACATGTATTTTTATTATGGCACTCATGGGAGGTTTAATTAGTTTTGATTTTGAATATAATCCTTATGGGGCAGAATTTGAAAGTTGGTATTTTTAGCTACCCATCCTGTGGTTGGGATGTTGGATGGGGATGTTGCATTATGGTATCGGATATCTTGGTTGCACCATTGAGGTTGTATGGGCTAAAATCATACTCTGCAGGAATTAATTCGAGTTTACAAATAAAGTGTTTGATGAAATTTTCTTGAGGAATTCATGGTTTTGATTCACCAAATGATGTTTTGACAAATCCCAAAAGCTAGGCATTATTGGTTATAAACATCAATGGAAAAATCTAGTTTTGAGAAAACCCACTGATAAAATTTGTGGAATTAGTAAAAATACAAGTTCCCTTAATTGACAAAATTTTGAACTACCAATTGTAGAGTCACTCACATATATGTTTGGGGAGACCAAAGATGATCCACGATTAAGAGTTAACCCGCCAGATCTAACAATGTAGAATGATTCAATGTTTATGGGTTGTAGGTATGCTAAAAACGGTGGAGATTAGATCCACCTATTTAGATTGACGATTATTAAGCTCTTGCAGGATTTCGAGTTCATCGGGATTCCAAAGTTTAGGGAAATGTTGTGAATAGTTAGGATTAAATCAAGACTTTGAGAACAACAATGCATAAGCTCCTTCACTAAACAGTTTGGTAGAAGAATAAGGAAAAGAAGGTAGCACAAATGGCCTAGATCTTATTGGGATGATTGGATATACTGCCCACGTTGATTCATGTTGGGGTGTTTGGTCGAAGTCCCAAAGAAGTGAAGATCACGTGAGCAGTTAGCATCTTGTCATGCCGTTCTAATTGACAGCCCACAATCCATCATACTAGACCATATCACTTGAGTCCCAAAAAACTAGAGGCAAAATGAACGACCCCAAATATTGTCACATTGATCAGATCAACGAGTGAGAAAAGATCACGGGGGATTCAAGAAGAGAGGAGGTCTGATAGGATAATATCTAAAACAATATGGATCGTTTTGGGGATATGATATCTGTGGTCCAAATATCCTCGTGGGGTCCATAAAAAAGGCAAAGGCGGTGGATATGACCATGCCGCAAACGGTCAAGATTTCATTGGGATATGAGATTAGTAATGGAGATTGACATACAATGTTTTTGAAACAAAGAAGGGAATGTGACATGGTTAAATTAGGGGATGCCATGAAGGATCCAAATGGGCACGGTGTCACAACATCACCCCATGTATCATGCCACACCATTCGATCACCATGCCAACTAATAGAGAAGTACACAAGAAATAAATAAATCTAAATCCATTTTTTATTTCGACCATGACAAGAGCAAATTAAGTCAAAATTCAATGAAATTTCAGGGGTAAGTTCGTGGTGCTAAGAAATACAAAAGTGTCAATGGAGGTGGATGGTTGATTGAGTTCTAGAATTTTAGAAATTAATAATTGGTGAGTTTTGATTATCCCAGTTAGACCACACTGCCAGAAGCCCTATTAATAATGGAATTTGGAGAGTACAGTATATGAGAAGGCATGAAGAAATCCATTGTAACATTTGACTAAATTCCAAAGGGTTTGGAATGGAGGTGCAAAAATAGGTCAAAGTTCACTATCATAAGTAAATATGCATGTGAACTTTGGCCTATTTTTACATAAGTAAAGTCTTTCTCACAAGGGGTCCCATAGTACCAAAAGAACTTCCAAAAATAGGACATATACATCGACAAAACTATATGTTGGTGATTCATCTGCCTTCAAGGACTTAATGAATAATTCAAGCTCTTGTTCTTATGGGAATAAGAGAAAGAATCCTTTTAGAGAAAAAAACACATGGAGAATGTCGAAAGGAAAAACCCCCTATATTTGATGGGGAAGTAAAATCTAAGCAAGAATCCAAGGCTTCGCTTCTTATGAAGACGAAATATTTCCAATTCCATGATTGCTTTGGAAACATGAAGGTTGGAGTGACATATTCAAATTAAATGGCAAAGCATCAATTTGGTGGGAGCATTTTAGGCAAGTTAAAAATATTAGTGAGGGAAATATTGTTTTCAAGCAATTGAAGAAGTACTTTAAGTAGAAGTACCTTTTTGACATATACTCTAATGGTAAAATCAAATAATTCCAAGAGTTAAAGTTGGGAAATGACCATGGATGAATATGCAAATATATTCTTAGAGCTACTAAGGTATATTAAGTACATCAAAGATAACAAGGTAAAAATCCAACGTTTTATAGGTAAACTACCTCAGTCGTACAAAGACAAGATTGAGTTTGTTTAACCCTAAACTTTAGATGGGACTTGTTGATTTGATTTTCAACTCAACACAAATTAATTTGCCAAACATTGCAAATTTTGATCATTATGTTTACCCTTTTTTCCCATAGAAAACATACTTTATTAATAGAGAGGATAGTCAAAGTACAATCCAAATGTGCTTGAAGCACAACCAAGTCCATCTATCCCAAAAAAAACTAGCAAGGAAGCTTAGAACTGCTTCACTCTAATGACATAAAAAACAACATTAGTAGCTTCATAATTATTATATTACAAAAGCACCATAAAGGATTCATAAAGGACCAAGTCTGATATAGAGAAAATTAAAATTGAACTCAATTCTAAAGTAGATCCTCCAGGTGACCCTGGTATTGCAGCTGCAACCCCTTCCCCCAAAAAATTTAGATTTTAGGGCCCCTCCTTAGATTTTGAGTCTATCTTTAGATTTTGTCTTTATTTTTAGATCCCTTGGGTCTTCTAGCATGTTTTCCTATAGAAGTTTTACACTTAGAAACTTTTGGGGGGGTTTTGTTTTAGAAAAAAATTCATTTCTGCGTTGAAATAGTCAGAGAAAAATTCGTTTTTGCACCGAAACAGTCAAAAGGAAAACCAATTATGCTCCGAAACAGTTGGGCTAGAATTCGTCTCTACGCCGAAATTGTCGGAGGAAAATTCAATACTGCACCGAAATGGTCGCCACCAGAACCAATTGAGTGTCGAAACGATCGGAAGACAAACCATTTCTTGTGCCGATGAGGTCAGTTATAAATATAGTATCCCTTCAAAAAAAATAGTATGGCTTATCTTTTTATTGAAGAGATCGATGAGACTTTGATTTTGGCCCGATACATCGCAATACTTACAATCTGGGATTTCACCACTGGTATCGACGTTTGTTCCATTTTTTACTGCGAAGTAATCATGCCCGAAATAATTTTTGCCCTGAAACGTGTCGGGGTAATACTTTGTTCAATCCCGAAAGGGGCAGCTAAGAGAATCTTTGACATTGTTCTTTCAATCAGAAGGAATTGTAGTTTTGCCATCGGGCTCGATATCATTTTAAACATCGATTGTTTCGATATAAAATAGATTCTTGGTCCGAAACACGTTGATATGATTCTATTTCAACATCGATATATTAATAACCGAGATTATTATTTTGATTCATAATTCATTCTTACTTGAACAAAACACAATCTGCCTCTAGCCATGTATTATGGTTTTAGGGTTTAAAAGCTTGTTTAAAACCCAAATCTGTTATGTTCTTCCATTAGAAGTTTGAGATCCATTTGCTCGGTCACGCCACTTAGGGAAATAATTCTGCCAGCTCACAAGCCAGCTTGGGGACGCACTCAGCCTTTCCAGGTATGTACTGTTGTCTTACTCGATAAGCTTGTGTGATTTGATTGGGGGCCAAGGATTAGGTTAGAACTATTTTCTTTCGACCTAATTTTGTGAGTTTAAGCCCAACGTTTTCATTTCAAAGCGAGGTGGCAACCCCAAATTCATCTTTACTAGTTGAGTGATGGTGGATGAACCGATGATTGAGAAAAGCATTGAACCCTAATCAGTCACAGTGTTCATTAAACCTTCCCTATGTCCTTCTGCTTCATACGAATTGTTCTACCTGCATCCAAACCGAGTATTCTCGAGCTAGGATGTTACCTGTTGAAACCCTAAACATAAATCTGTCATGGATTGATTACTATGAATCCTTAAATTCTATAAGTTGTTGGTTGAAGAAATAGTTCAAAAATTTCCTATAACACCCACAATTTCCAGAAGGAGTTGATCGATTCATTTCATTTCCAGTTGACATGGTCAATGAGTGTTAAATTTGCTTATTTATAATATTCATTTTCATTATGGTTGCATATCAGAATGTCTTCCCTTCAGAAGTAGTTTGCATTTAAACTAATTTCATGTATTTGCACCTAGAGGTTAAATCCAAGAGATTTGAAGAGAAACGATTGTTCTATTTAAATGATTGATTTGAAACCTCCCTTTTATCATTGCCATTCAATTTGTTTGGAACCCTAAAATCTGATAGACCATGCTTAGAAAACTGTGGGATTGTAGACCATCATTAGAGAAAATGGTTACTTCAATGATTTTATCCTTAGTCCTCAAAATGGTTATTTTGTTTGATAGGATAAACATGATATATTATCTCCAAAATTTTCATAAGAGAAGGTTGTTTTAAATTCACATTCACTACAGGAGTAATTTGCATTGGAATTAAGCTTGTAACTAGATTGATAGAATGGATATTTGAGCATACATATAGTATTATTTTGGTAAACTTGAATAAAATGAAATTGTGCTTTATTTGGGAATTTCATGTCATTATTTTTGGTTTTGATACTGCTCTTGTATTTCAGGATCCTCACATGTCTAGGAGAATTTCTAAACATAAAGGAAAAGTGGTGGAATCATATTCATACATCAAAATAGTTCTAGAGTCCGCCATGGAGATCTAATTCGAGGATATGAGAGCTATCACTAGAATAAACCTTGCATACAAGTGGGGATAAATCTACCAACTCATCAGAGATCAAACATGCCAGATGCCTCGATCGAGGAAATGGTAATATATCAAAATATAAAGAAATCTAGACTCCACAAGGCGGCTACTCGACCATAACTATTCCCATGTTTCGAATTAATATGCTGGATCTTTCCTCATGTAGATGTTAAATTCAGGATCATTTCCGGGGCCAATGGAAATGTGTTTGCCTCAGTTCAATCTGCTCACATAAGCAAGGCTTATAAATTGCCAGCTCCCAAAGTTCTCATAACAACTGATTGGATTAATAATGCAAAGATACATATTTTAGAATATGCAAAGAAAATGCTACTTCAGGTAGACAACTAAGGCAAAGGTCTAGTGGGGAGCACAAGACGAGGAATCTAAAATCTCCTTATTGAATTGTTGCAATGC
The DNA here is from genome assembly GCA_027924585.1 of Larix kaempferi. Taxonomy (NCBI): domain Eukaryota; kingdom Viridiplantae; phylum Streptophyta; class Pinopsida; order Pinales; family Pinaceae; genus Larix; species Larix kaempferi. The sequence continues at coordinate 88,531 of BSBM01000822.1, forward strand.
TTATGTGCAGAATCTACGGGAAGGCAAATGCAAATGTGTATAAGCTCAGTTGGACTCTCCTAATGTATCATGTCACCATGCATGGTACTATATTTAACTGGCCAGACATAATTTCGAAGAACATGGCTGAGGCTATACCAGCAACTCAGGAGGGGTTGAAGCAAAACAAAGCTGAATTCTACATCTCCTCTTACCTAAATGATTGTATCCTTATCAGAAATCCATTCCATAAGTTGGGATGCTATTGAGTCCCAGACGAGACCCCCATCTATGTATCCTATCAAATCATGTGGGCACATAGGCATGCCAGTTTCTACAAGCTAATTTGGGAAGAGTTCATAATACCTTTGTATCGATTAATTTTTGATAAAGAGAGAAACTGCATGCCAGATGCAGCTTTGGAGGTAATCAGTGAATATGGAGACTACTATTTTACACCAGAAGGCACCTATATCCGGATGTATGGAGGTACCAAGAGTCCTTCCTTGATGCCTAGGTATGTTACAGACTATGTTATTTACAAAGAGTCAGTAAGGAAAGTTTTTATAAATGGAGTTGGGAATTTTTTAAATGACAATAAGAAGGCATTGTATCCTCCACTTCCATTCACTGTGGAAGACTATAAATTCCCCAAAGTTAAAGGGGTTGAAAATTTTGTGAAGGAATTAGAGGCTTATCATTTTGGGGAGAAAATCTCCGTCAGAAATGATAGCTAAGGTGGCAAATCATTGCGCATCATGCACAATCAACTTCAAGTATTTTGATCACTTATTGAAACATGAAGAAGTCTATAGGTGTAATGTCCCCTCCTATCATACCAGCATGATAGAGAGGATCATTGTGCTAAAACCGGGCAATTGGCCCCGATGCTTACTAAATGAAACATCCACATATATAAAAAGACAGGGATGCAGATGTACAATCTAAGCAAACACAGCAAAAGTAAATCATGTGCAGAATTAACACACATCCATCATACATTCCCGATTTTCATGCCATATCATCAATTTAAGCAATATCAAATTTGCAAATGAGAATACTTATCTTAAATCAAGTAATCCCTGAGCAACCAGCTATGCTTCTGCAACGTTCCACCCAACCGTAGGCCAGTGTGCTCCTCGATCTCTCAGCACCACTGCCACCCCCCGAGCTGGGCATGATCTCCACAAGGAAAAGGGGAAAACAGGCTCTCACATAGCCAAAGGTATACCAGAATCAACCAAGCCAATCAGCAATTGGGCTTCTCAGGCTGATAAGAGATGGATGCATATAACATCAAAAGCATAAGTGTTGGGCATGAGAAAAACGTTTTCCACAGTGGAATGCATGAGATGGGGTTTCAACTAACTCAGAAAAACGTGGGAACCCACAAAAACGAAATGGGAAGTTGGGGAACAACCCAGGTAAGCCAAATCCGTTTTTAGAAAAACGTCCTTGGACATTCGGGGCAAAACGACCTCCATATAGTCCCCAAATCGTGGCCCTTCTTTCCCAAGCTACTGTATATGCAAAAATGAACTCCCAGGCATGGAAAAATGCAGGATTTGGATGAAAAACGTGTAGGGAAAGACCCAGCTAGCTCCCACTGCGTGAATGAGTGAATACTGTCTGTTCAGAATGGCTTTGGGCACCATTTCGTGGGCGTTTTCTTGCCCAAGGAGACAAAACACGAATTTCCAGGTTGATGGCTTGTCCATACACGGAAATGGCTGCCATACTTCTTCATTCCCAAGGCATTAACTGCCTCAACCAACTCTTGGAAGAATTAAATGATTGGGTGCATGAGACCAAATGGGTAGTTGAGAGTTCATGGGTTTCTTCAATGAAATGGCTTAACACCATGGCTCAAGGGTTTGGTTATTTTCCCTCCCTATTCCTTGTAAAGATCATGCCCCCATCTCTTTGTTGCATTGCGTAGCTGATTGTGGGTTTTTCATTAAAATTGCATATTTACATGATGTCCGATTTTACATTGTGCACCACTAGCACAAGAACTCCATGCATCTATTCTAATTGCCGATACATAGAACGATAAATCAATGGCGGGGCCTTGGCCTTGAGCTCCTCACCATGACTAAATAACAATATTTACATCATATTAATGCAATAGGGTCAAGCTGGGGACATTACAATAGGAGGGCGAAAAACATGGTAGATTTGAATAAAAGGTTTGGCAGGAAAACATAGGCAAGCTCAAGTCAAACAAAAGAAGCCTCGAAGGAAGCAGAATAAAAGAAATCCAATGAAGAGGCTCTAGCAGTAGAAAAGGAAAAGAAGATGCGGGAGGAGAATCTAGCAAAATAAAATGCGAAGAAACTACAAGAAGAAGCATTAGCAAAGAAGCTACAAGAAGAGCAACTTGCTGAGCAGGAAGAAGAAGGAAGACAAAGAGAGCAGGAAGCAGAGGGAGTGAAAAGAAAAGAAGAACAAGAGAAATAAAGTGAAAAGGCATCAAAGCAAGAAAGGAAGAGATTACAAGATGAACCCAACAAAAGAGTAAAAGAAGAAGAAATGATCAAGAAAGATGTGGAAGAGAAGAAAATTCAAGAAGAAATCAGAATCAAAAAGATATGGATGTAGATAATCCTGCTCATTCTAATCCATAAATACCTCTTACTGGAGCTCACCTTCCATTGGATGAGATCGGAATCACGCCATTCATGCCTTCTAAACAACACTCCATAGCTAAACTTGACACTATTGTCTTCCATCCAAAGAGGAATACCATCTTGAAGAGAACTGAGAAGAGATTGAAGATTGGTACTCAGTCGGATATTATGATTGTTCAAGAAAGTACTTTAGTAGAAGGTACTAACAAAGACCCAAAGTTCACATCCTTTGTAAATGTTGCTACAACACAAGCAAATGCAGACAACATAGACAAGTTAACTGAGGATTTATAACAAAGCAAAGCCAAGATGATCAAGCTAAAGGATAACTTGGTGAAATCTCGTAGTGAGGGGATAGAGGTAAAAAGAAAGCGGGATGTCCTAGAAGTAGAGAAAGAAAAGATTTTTCTAGATATCCAAAGTCTTGAAGATGAGAAAGACTCCTTAAATGTGCAATTAGTCATAATAGAAGGGGAAAGGACATATTTCCAAGCTCGGATAAGCGATCCAGGGGGCAAGGGAAATCAATTAGATCAACATGTAAGATCACTTGTATTGGAAAAGTGAACCTTGCAAGCTCAAATAGATGAATTAACTAAAGAAAAGGGGTCCTTGATAGAGCAACTCGAATCTGCTCAAGCCTAGAAACAAGACATGACACCATTTTATGATCATGCTTGTGAATTGCAGAAACAACTATTTCACTCCCAAGAGTTGTTGACGGAACAGAGTTACAAGTTAAAAGAAATGGTCATTAGATTGAATCAGATATCTGCAGAAGCTTCAACTGCAAAACATAAAATAGTGGATACCTATAATAAAGTAAAGAAGTTGATTTTATGGAAAGGAAATATCAAAGAAATCCCTGCACACTTTCCCAGAAGAACAACTGTTGAGTTAAAATTGGATATAGCTCTCTTAGAAAGTTGTCGAAAATCAACCAAAAGGATACAGAACGAGGTACAAAATTCAATCACAAAATGTGAAGATATCTATCAATCTATATATCAAGCATTCCATAAATTTCACCTTCCACTCCCTAAGGCCATTGATGAGTTGACACCCAAAGAACAACGTATAACAGAATTGAGAAAAAATCTAGACGAAGACATGATTTACATCAAAAACTGGGCATACTCATTGTAGAAGATCTTCAGCATCATGTTGTACAGGCAACTCTAAATGCTTACTTTATGGGAGAAGGTCACAAGGCTTACTTTATGGGAGATGGTCACAAGGCTGCAACAAAAGGATTGATTGATATGGTCAAAGAGTTGTCTGCGCATGAGATAGCTTTAAAGTTATTAGAGCCTCAACAATTAAATGTAATATCTTATGAGAGTGATCTTTGGGATAATTACATTCAAAGTCAATTCCATCCAATTAATGTAATTTGTAATTTCTTATTTATTTTGGTTATTTTTGGGTGCAACCATAAAAGACAAAACTGTGGAAACCAAGAGTTAGGATGGAATGTGAAGTGATCAGTCACATAAAGACAATTTTTTGTAAAGATAAATAGGATGGAATATAATAGAAAGGGGCTTTTTGTTGGTACAATATTGAACTAGTACCATTTTGTATGAGAACTACTTTTCTGCTAATGAGAAAGAGCTATTTTGCTGGGTGAAGGCTTACATGGAGTTTTGCATGGCATGATGTGAATAAATGTGCAGAATTATTTCTTCCTTTGTTCATCTATATGCTGTAAGATCTTTCCTGCTTTATTGGATCATTCTAATGGTATGTGAATGATTTTACTAATTATAATTATAATATGCAATTTTCTGTGTAGAAATGAGTAATGAATGAAACTAATGTTGTACCAAAGCTATCTTTGTGTAATTATTTATTGTGATTGTAAATGATTTTCTTTCAATAAGCTAACTTTTGAAGTTGTTTAAGCAATCTCAACCATTACTCATATTTTAAATTCTGCTCCTTGCAAGGATATATTAGATTAAATAGTTAGAGACATGTATTTTGATAGAATAGTCTTAGCAGACCGATAAGGTAGAAGTGATAAGACGAGAGGTAAGAATCTGCACATCACTTGTGAGGCTTCTACCAAACGGTCAAATTTAGCTTAGTTATAATTATGCATGGTTAGAATTAGGGCATTTTCATTTGCATCCTTAAATAATAAAATTTAAACGGTGGACCGGGTCGTAATCGGTAAGTTAAACTCAAAATACATTCTACGGTAGCTAGACTGTAAACTAGATGGATTCCCCATTCCAAACAGTGAATAGTCTAGTTGGGACTTTTCATTGGGGATAATCCCTACTGTCGACGCAAGGAATTTTCCAAACATCAACACCTAGGAGAGTACATTATTTTCATGAGATCATATCTCGTAGTTTCCAGCTGGAATTTCTAAACCCTCCTTTGACATCATGTCCACCTTCACATTAAATTGTCTGTAAACATGAATAAAATGGGATTTCAAGAAATTAGTAGAAATGTCTTTAATCTTATGTTCAAGAACCTGAAGGTCTATATTGAGGACCCTTATTTAATTTTTCATCCATTTAACCACCAATGAATATCCTCCCATCACTTGGACCAATGGGAAATTCATTGTAATGACAAAATTAGTATGTGAAGGAGTGATCTGAATTTGTGTGTATTGTTTGTCCCACTTCCTACATTTGATTTGAAGGTGAAATATTGATGATCATAAATGTAAAGAACAAACCCCATTCCATAGGAGTGATCAACACCTTGGCATGCCTCGTCGAAAAAGGCCCACGAGCGACTTTTATCAATGGTTAAGGGAGCCACCTGCCTGACTATTTTAGATTTGGAAGGATAGTGAAAGAGTTAAAAAATATATTAATACTTCCAGCAGCCACAACCTTTGGTATTACATATCTCCCCTAAAAATTCATTGAATTTTGGGTTGTCCAAGTGCTCCACACAGTGAATAATGGTAGAGCTTGAAAGGATTCTAAGTGGTTTTGACTCAACCATTCCTGTAGACACAAAACTACACTTAAATTGTTCCATACTATGTGAACATTGAGAATATTGCTTGCTTCCATCCCAACCATCTTCATCAACTTGCAATCTATAAACATGTGTTGCGAGCCTTTGAAACTTTCCTTACAGAAGTAGCATAAACCGAGGCCCTAAAAGTTCCTTCTTTGCAAAAATTCCCATGTTAGAACTTTATCTTTGAGCACCGACCACACAAAAATTGCACTTTTGGGAGAGGCCTTTAATTTCCATAAAGGTTTCCACCGCTAAACTATCTCTGCTATTCTCTCCCCCACTAAGGCTTTGTACTCTTCCTTCGCACTATAGGACCCCCCATAATAGTCATAAATCCATGCCAATTTATCCACCTAATTTGTGATCCATATATGAGCATGAGACAAGGCAAGAATAAATCTATCCCAATGTAATTTGTAGCCTTCCGGGATACCCACCTGCTCAAAATAGAGCCAGCCTTGTTTCTAGATGGACCTAGATGCTTAGTCAACAATTCTAGATAGTGTCGTTCTTACCCATTCTTGTAGGAATTATACCATTTTCTCTTATAGAAGAATATCCTCCTTACATCCCATGATGGCGTTCACTCCAATTCAGATAGTAGTACTCTTACCAAACTTCCATGCTATAAATATACCAATAATTGGAAATGAAAGCATCATGGATTTTTATTGGTTTAACACTCCTTGGATGCTTTTATATTATTTTCTAATCCAATCAAGAATAGAACCCAAATCAACATATTTATCTTATAGAATATCCCTCCACAAACTTACTTTATTCACGGAGATCCAAAGGGACTTGGTAACAAGGGGCTTCCCAAAAAGATTGATGTCTTTTAAATCCCAACCACCCCATTTCTTAGGAAGTGCAATAGATTTCCAATTTGCTAGGCGTAGAACTTTATAATTGGCACTTGCTTGCCAAAGGTAATTAAAGCACAACTTTTGAAACTGATATGGAGAGCCCTTTGGGATATAAGCCAAGAAATGCATATAGACCAGGATGGATTCTAAAATAGATTTTACTAAATTCGGTATTCCAGCTCTATATAGTAGTCGATTGCACCAAAAGTTAATTGTTTTCTCGACTTTTCCGATAAGCCACTGCTAATCTTGCTTCTTATAGTTATTTGGTTTTATGATGAAACTTAGATACTTGAGGCCCTCCTCTAGGTTTCCCCACTGTAAAGGAACCATATTTTTCGTCCTCTCGGGCTTAGATCCTCCAAAGCACTGTTGAAATCCATTGACTTCATTCTATTTATCTCCATGCTTGTTCCCACACAGAATAAAGACAAAATTTCCATCATCTTTATGAACTCCCCAACATTACTAGGACATAACAACAAGATATCATCCACAAAAAGTAGATGTGTAATTGAAACCCTTATACTAATATGAACTCCCCTCTTGCCTTATATTCCTAGCATTTGAGATCCACCTACTCAACCCCTCTGCTACAAGGAGGAAAAGGTAAGGATATAGGGATAAGCCCTAATACACCCCACTTGAAGGTTTGAAGAAAGGAGACACTGAACCATTTATGAAGGTTTCCATATGTGAGGCAGTCACATAAGCCATCATCCATCTTACCATTGGTAAAGATAACCCAATTTGGAGAAACAAGAGATGCAAAAAATTCCATGAAACCCTATCATATGCTTTGGAAAAGTCAAGCTTCATTATTAAGGACAGGATGGACTGAGACTTGAAACTGTATAACGCTTCCTACACCGCCCCAACAACTTCATGAATAATCCTTCCTTATATAAACTTGAATTGGTTCATCAAGATTACTTTGGAGAGTATTTGCTTGATCCTCCTTGGATTGACTTTAGAGATGATTTTATAAACCGTGTTAGACAAATAAATTGACCAAAATCCATTAAAGTTTTCAACGGTCCACCTTAGGGATTAGGGCCAGAATATCGTGAGAATATCGCATTAATGTTTCCAGGCACCCAGGCTTCCATCGTAACCTCTTTATCCATCTGAACTAGATCTTCCTTGATTAGATAAAAAAAAATGTAAAATTCGATCATTCATCCATCTAGGCTTGGACTACGATCTTTCCTAAAAGAACCCATTACCGTTAACAACTCCTCTTTAGACACTTCTTTGTAGAGTTCAACATTCTCATCTTCACCTACCATCTGAGGGTATTTATCTATAAGGCTCATCATCTCCTCGAGAGGGCAAGGAGCAACTTCTTTAAATATACCCCCAAAGTGTAATATACTCAAATATGCTAAATCTTTAAAGGTCCTATCCACCCAACCCTTTACAACTTGGAGCTCCCAAATTGTGTTTTTAACTCTTCTATAGTTGGAAAAACTATGGAAGCACTTAGTATTTTTATCACTGGAGATGATCCACATTGCGCGGCTCTTTATTCTCCAATTATGTTCCTCGTCTAACAACAAATTTTATTTTTGAGCTTCCAGATTTTTCATGTCTTGCAAGTTCTCTTCATCCAGTAAACATCCTAGGTTGATATGGAGTATTCTTTCAATATTTGCTTCTACTTTCATTAAGCTAGCCCCTCTTAACATGTGCTTGGCTATTAACCATTCTACCACTACCTCTTTAACAACCTTCAAGGATTCCACAAATTGTTTACAAGGAGATAGAGGCAAGGTAGGGTCATGATGTTTCTAGTGAGCCTTTACAAGGTCCTATAGATCATCTCCTAAAGCCATCCATAAATAAACTTGAAGGGGACCTTGGGATTTTCCTCCTCACCCTCCACCTCTAGGATTATAGGAAACTGATATGAAAAAGTGGACCATTTCCACCCAAGATATGTACCCGTTGGACTGTGCACTTAGGTATTGATGACAGATAAATCTATCCAATCACTTAGAAATTTTCACCTCCCCGGTATAGTTATTAACCCATGTGGGATTGATTTATATAAGGGAATTGTCTACCAACCTATCTCTTTACAATGCGACTAAAAATAATGAGTTAAGATGTGCACCAACCCCACATATCTCATCTCTATGAAGGGTGAATAAATCTCCACCAACAATTAAGTTGTGCACCATTAAGGCTAAAGAATGAAATATTTTCTCCCAAAATTGCATATTACCATCATAAGGTCTATACATGTTGAAAATGCAGAAAGTATTACCCAGTTGGAGGCTTTCCATTTTAGTGACCAGACCTCAGAAGACGAAAAAAGTATTAATGGTCCTTATTTTATTGTTCCACATAGGCAAAACTCCTCCTGAGTTCTTATCTAAGTCTAGAGCCATGAAATTCCACACTTTTAAAACATATTTCAAAGCATCACAAACAACCGAACCCTTCCCCATTGTTTCCTACACAAGTACCACATCTAGATTGGCATTGTTGACCAGATGCTTTAGTGCGAATTTTTTCGCTTGGATCCCCAACCCTCACATGTTAATGCAACGAATCTTCATTTAGGGACCCTATCCAGGGATTTTGGTGCTCTAAGGACCCTTGTAATGAGGGCCTAGTGCTCTTGATTTTCTTCAAGAGAAGCTTTCTCTTGATCATGCTTCAATATCGACTTCCTCCTTACCCCTCTCCCTAATTGAGGCCCTCCAGGATTGGTATCCAAGCTAGTCGGATCCAGGGAGGAAACCTCAATCTGAGGTTCATGGGGATTGAAGTCATAAATACTTCCCCCTATTTATTCGAAAATGACATCACAGGGGATATCAAAGCTCTGCGATGAGGAAGCAACTACAACAGACTTTTTGACAACATCATAGGAAACAATATTTGTATCCCTTGATTCAAGAATACCTGGTATGTTCGTAGCATGGTTAGGGGAGGTTATGTCCTTCTCGAGGGCTCTTGATGTCCAAGGTGATCCAATAAATATTGAGCTTCTTTTTTTACTAGGAACAACATCCTTAACCTCTATAGCAGGCGAGGAGAGAATAAAGGAAAACATACTGAAAGTGATTGTTGTCAACATATTATTCTCGATGCAGTTAGTGGAAGGATGATTTGAATGAGCCATCGTCGCATTCTTCTCTTCACAATAGCCAAGCCGAAGCTTCCATCATTTTGACCTTCAAATCACCACTTGTATTAGCAATGGAATTGTCACCCAATTGAAACCCTTCGCCCACAGTACGAGCCACTCCACAATCCACAATTGATAGGACCACATCCGACATTTTTATTTCAGGAGTCGAACTCATCGTTCCTTTTGGTGACCGTTTTTTTTAATAATTGGAACTTCATAATTTGCCATTAAATGGATTATTATATGGAAAGGTGCACACTGAAAGGGAACATTTACGTAATCAATGGTTTGAGTATGTTTGCAGGAGCCCACAACTAGATCGATAGATTCGTACAGACCCCCTCTCATATCCAGATCTACTAGAATTCTGACAATTGCATGTTGAGGTTGGGAGCGAAGCTATTGTCAACCACTAGGGTTTTCCCCATACTGTTATCAATGGATCTCAACCGAGGGACTGTCCAGAACTCAAGTGGAAGACTAAGAAGTTTAACCCACGTCGCATTAACATATGTTAAATAAACCATTGGATTGAAGAGAGGATTCCACGGATTGAGGAATAGATAAGCCGAATATTAGAACCATGAGCTCTTTATTATTGTGTCAGCATCGGACGTGTTCTTGAAAGTGAACCCTAGCCATCCGTGAAAAATAGTATGAAAACATGACGGGTAACCTAGGGTTGGCATCCATTTTAGTTGTATCCTTACACCAAGGGTCTCTGTAGTGGTGTGGTGCCCTAAGAAATTCCCAATGAGAGAACGACCTTCTAAATCCATGATATCATTGAAATTCATTTCCTTTCCAACTAATAGCGCTATATTCCTCCTGATAGATTTACGAGTTTTTTTTTCTTCCTTTCGCATCCTCAACTGCTACTCCAGAATTCTTATTCTCAAATGGTTCCTTGTATCTCACAATTGAGCCTTATAGTTGGGAGGCCCTACCAGACCAACTCCTTCAAACATCTCATGTATCAAATTTGTAATAGAATCCACTACGGGCCTTACAAATTTGTCATTAAGACAAAAATTCTTCCCCTTTTTATGTATTGTCTGCACCACCTTTATCTTTCGATGGAGTTAATGGAGGATCTTGAGTTTTTTCCATCACCTGCAAGTCCTTCCACTTTCGAAATCCCTTCATGATTTTGCATGTATTCGTGGATGTGTCAACTCATGTGTTACATCGTAATCTTCCACCCTGTGAGCATCAGCATTGTTTGGCCTATAGGATCCATTTCAGTGACTCAGATCCACTTATATCCTTCAGAGATATTAGTTTGCCCTATTTTTGTTCCTACCCGCATGTTGCATCACTATAGCATGCGTACCCGCAAGTTGCATCACTATAGCATGCGTACCCGCGAGTTGCATCACTATAGCCCGCGGGTATCAAGTAAAATGGTAAAAACCACTATTAATTACTTTTTACTCCCAAAAAGCGGTCATTGGGTGACCTTTGGCTCTCCATCTGCCCGAGTAACGTCTCGATGTGTCCTTTCACCTACCTTTGAGAGGACTATATATTGAGCACATATGGCTTATGGACGGGAGGAAGAAGAGAATAGCAAGAGAACTCTAGTGGATTTTTTCCCTATCTTGAGTCTGCACTCATTGATCCTTGTAGTTGTGAACCCCTTATGTTCACCTTCCAAACTCCTTTCTAGTTTGAGTTTTCCATTCATGGAGGATTGAAGTGGTGGAGGCACAAGTGGATTGATCTAGATCTTGGTTCAGATTGGTTGCCGGGAACATAAGGGGTTCACAACTACAAGGATCAATGAGTGCAGACTCAAGATAGGGCAAAAATCCACTAGAGTTCTCTTGCTATTCTCTTCTTCCTCCCGTCCATAAGCCATATGTGCTCAATATATAGTCCTCTCAAAGGTAGGTGAAAGGACACATCAAGACGTTACTCAGGTAGATGGAGAGCCAAAGGTCACCCAATGACCGCTTTTTGGGAGTAAAAAGTAATTAATAGTGGTTTTTACCATTTTACTTGATACCCGCGGGCTATAGTGATGCAACTCGCGGGTACGCATGCTATAGTGATGTAACATGCGGGTAGGAACAAAAATAGGGCTAACTAATATCTCTGAAGGATATAAGTGGATCTGAGTCACTGAAATGGATCCTACAGGACAAAGAATGTTGATGCTCACGGGGTGGAAGATTACGATGTAACATCATGTCATCTATACCTCCCCTCTCTTAGGTCCTTCCACCTCATCCTCCTTCCCCTGCTTTTGAAAAAATCCGACACTCAATTCTTCGATCGTAGGGTTTCCATGACGAATGACGATCTTCTCCTCTATTAAAAAGTCCTTGGAATAGTCCACAAGGTACTCTCCAATTAACTGTGCCATAAAACCACATAAAAAAATCTAACCTACCTCAAAAATCCATAACCTTGTGCCCAATTAGCCTTGCAACCTCACTTCCTCAACCTTCATCCTCACTGCCCCCCTTAAATTCAAATAAGCTATGTGGAAATTCAGATCACTAAGTTTACCTTGATTCACTTCTTCATTCATATACTGTCACCCCTTAAACAAATGAACGTGAAAGAAAGGGGGTGGAATCTAAGTCTCGTGGAGTCATAAGGGGCACTAAAATATTGCAAAGGTCGACCTCGAACATTTGATTACATGATTTCAATTGTTTGCTTATTACACAATTTTAATGGTTATTTAGTTATTGCCTTGTTTGGTTGCATGATTCCTCTACACTATGATCATCATGCATTTGAGGCTTTATTTTGGCTAAATTGTAGATAGCCTAGGTGGCATTCAACACATTTAAAATGCTAAAACCCACCATTGGGTGAAAATCACTAACATTAGTATGCATATTTGGCAATGATGTCTTTTGAGTTTGATGATATAAATAAAAATCACCTTCAAAGGTGACATGACATGCCATTAAAACGACCAACCATAGATCTAATGCATCGATCATGAGAGATATCCATTTTTTGTAGCATGTGGTTAGACAAACATTTGAGTGCATGCATTTGTGGTCAAACTTCACTCAAGTAATAATATTGTGATCTACCAAGGTTAATGGAGGGTATTGCAATTTAGATGTTATTGAACAACATATGGGTGATGCATGTTGTATAATGCCTACCTTAATGCAACCCCAAAATATATATTGATTGGGATGACTTGCGAATGGTGCATGGTGATCTAGATTTATTAATCAGGATTTGATCAATTAATAGCATCGTATGGTGACCAAGAGATCACTAAGAGATATGACACAATATTGTTTTACATGGTGATCTGTCATTGGGATTTGGTATTGATTTTCTCCATAATTCGAAGAGTCACTAGGGATTGTTACCCACTCGGATGCATGCCACCTTGGACCTATTGTAGCACTTTCTATGTAAATTTTGATGGGTCAAGGGTTAAATGGGGTTGATCAAAGCCATCCATATGAGCTCCTAGGTAATAGTGAATGGTATTGCCACGCTTTTGCTTATAGAGTTTCTCCCTCCACTTTGTTTTTGACCTTCTCATGCATATGAAACTGTCAACTTGACACTTGCTACACCATTTTGGCACTGTAATCGTTCCTTATACCCTTTAAAATTACCTTATAATTCACTCAGACGTTGACAGAGCTAGGAAAAATAGTTTAAGAGTAAGGATTTTAGGGGTTGTACACCGTAGAATGTTTGTGGAAGCTTGGTTTCAACATAGCAAGGTAACTCAACACCTTTATGTTATTATTTGTAAGCATATTGTGTATTCAATATTGCATAGAGTCCTTGTCATTTAATCATTTTGATTGACCCTCCTCTCATTTATGTTGATTCTCCTTTCAAACCTAGGTCATATCGTGGCGCTATGTTAAAGTCATAATACTATTTGAGCTTGTGAACTGTCTAAAGAACTAGTCTTGTGCCCATAATTTGGCATCATGATTGAGCTTGTAAAAAAAATCATATATGTGTTCTATGCACATTCCACCATTACTTTTCCCCTCTCCTCTATCTTGCATGCCGAACTTAGTTGATGGATATTTGATATCGAGCATTATTTCCATTATGCCCGATTCACATCTTTTATATATGATCATATGCAAGATTCATATACAAATAACACAATAATTGGACGAGTAAATGACTGTTGTTTAAAGGGTAATTAAAGACTTTGGTTCATTTTGCATTATTCTTAGCCCCCATACTCATTCTCACTATGAAAACTCCCCTCGGAAGGAGTTTTCATTTGATGCCCTTCATTTGATGAATATTTTAAAACACAAGTTTAATGTTTTCTATGGTTTAATAGAGAAAAAGAAAAGGAGAAAACAACCATGTTTTTCTTGTTAGAAGCCCTAGTTAAGGGGAAATTGATTCATGACCAAGTTTTCCCTCGTAAATGACATCAACGAACATAAGTCTCCTACATGGTTAGTTGAAATGTTTAATTGGAATGCAATGAAGTGTTGTTTTCAATTACGATTATACTTGTGTAGTATATTAGTGATAGTTTTGCATTTTGAATAAAATTTGATATGTCCATCTATTTGTTAGATGAGCTTTTTCAGCAAGGGATCCACGGGTTCTCAAAGAGGACTAAGATGAAGGCACCATGGTATATGAAAAGAAGGAGGGAAAAAATAAAATAAGGTTCTCAATGCACTTTAACGCTGCCTATGAGGAATTTAGATAGTTGGCTCAAACATGACATTTGTTTATGGGTGGATAGACTTAGGCTCAACCCTTGATGCTTGTTAACACCTAAATTTTTTCCGCCTACCTCGCCATTAGCCCCATCACACCTATACATCATTACCACATTCCATTTCCACTATTTTGACCTTGGAAAAACCAAAAAATTAAATTCGCACATAAAAAGGGCCATTTTACAAAATTAATTCGCTCAATTATCTCAAAAAATGAGTAACTTATGCCCTAACTTGTTTTTTGGATGTTTCTCATTTTTATCACTCAACAAAAAGAAGAAATCTGGCATCACACTTATGATAGCCCAATTTGGAAAAAGGACAAAAAAGGTGAAGGGCACAAAATCAAAGGCAAAAGCTAAAAATCAAAAATCAAAAGCCAAAAATCAAATTCAAAGACCAAAACCAAAAATAAAAAAATCAAAAGCCAAAAATCAAAATAAAAGGAAAAAGCCAAAAATAAAAAACCAAAAATCAAAAATCAAAGCCGCGGTCCTTGTCCTAGAGTTATCCATCGTGCTTATAAATGAACCATCGAGGTCCATCACTCAAGACCCATTCTCCATGCATTACTCAAGTTGTTATATGTGAAAATTTCCCTAAGACCATAACTCCCTTTGTGTTCCATTCTCAACCTGTTGGAGATTGTGTATGTGACGAGTGGTCGGAGAACCGTGGACTGCAAGGAGACCAAGCGAACCCTCTCTTGGACAGCTGCATAGGTCTCTCCTACTGTAACTCAGGGGTGATCTTAAATCCTTGTACATGTCATTTTTTACATCAAGAAAAACCATTCTTTGATTCGTCTCATGCACGTGTTAAAGAATGTGCATGATGTTAGCTTAGTTTCACTTTACTGTTCTTAATCTTGTTTATCTACATGCTTAGTATAGTTTTTAATTTATATTTGTTAGTTGTTAATTTTTCCTTTTTGAACTGCTACTAAGGTTTCCATAAGCCTTAGTAGGTGCCTTTTGGCACATACTGGTTTGCAAAAACCAATAACAGTTTTGTTGACTCCATTAGGGATCGAACACAAAATATATGGTTTCATCGACCCAATATATAGTGACTCCACCTAGAATCTGATCATTCTGTACAAAGATACCCTCTCTGCAATATTCCCGTCCACGCAAAACATTGTTGAAAATTGCATATTTTTAAACTAAGATATATTTGCTTCTCGGACTCATATTTGAGTGATTTTTTTTCAAACCATGTATTTTTTTGAGAGTAATCCACATATATAATTTGTTTTTGTAAATTCTACTTAAAAAGTTATAGAAATCCATCTGATTTTTGCCCCCTTTTTTAAAATAAAAAATGTGTAAGCAACAGTTTTTTTTTGAAATTTTTGCTTGCAATAATTTGTTTGTTGTAGTGATCTTTATGTTAATCCTTCTTAGTTCTTGCAATGAAGAAAAAAGCCTCATTTTAAAGTATTTTTTGCTTCTTTAGTTTTGTTAAAGATTTATTTTGACTGCATTGTTTACTATTTCAGTGAGTACTAACTGGAAAATCGATCTATTTTACTTTGAATGATTGAATTCTTAATCGTATCCTTTCTACTTTGAAATGATGTTTTCAAGAAAAGTTTAGACTTAGTATTGGAAGTTGTTCATTTTTTTATGCATTTAATTTCTTATTTAGTTATTGTACACACCAATAGTGCACACGATCACTCCCTAAATCAAGCTATTGCTTGGTTCATGCCGCCAGCGAAGCCTTAAAATTAACCTTAGCTCAACAAATCTTAACCTCACTTGAGGAACGAAAATAATTTTGTAATTAGGTTAGGACATTGGGGATAGGCATCCAAATAATTCCCCTTTTTCATTTACATTTGACACATAGCAGTTCTCTTTTTAGGGTACCAAAATCCTATAGTATTTGTGGACACGTTTGAGACTGATTTTGTCATCTAACAAGGGTAAGTGACAAGACTAGAACCAGATGGTTGGGTGGAATGTTTCCCTCCACTCAATACTGAATATCATCCATATCGTTGTCTTTGAATTGAAGCCGTAGGTAACCTTTCCTGACGCGTCCTTAACGAGGTAGCCCATATGCCTTTCTTTTAGGATTCTTTTTCCTAGGATCCCCTTCGGTAAGGGGATATCCATCAACCCTATTGGTCTTCCATTTTATATTGTATGACTGTAGATTTCATCACCCTGTAGGGAAAATGATTTGTGAGTGCTTCCATATTTTAGATAGGTGATTGCTTGCTCCTTTACCTGATAGGTTAGCGGGTCATTTTCTCTTTTTAAGAGTGTTTCTTGTTGGCTTTATGGCCATTTTTGTAGCTCATCTACTATCACACATGGTTGAAATGGGTTTTTTGTTCCCGTTGTTAGCTTGAGCACCTCTTTGTTGTGCTCACCTTCTACACACTCAGTTGCATTAGGTTTTTCGATCATTCTTTGATCATAAGCCTACACATGTTTTTAATGTATACCTAGTTAGTATTGATCCTTGGATATACTCCAAGGCTTCGAGGCGAACCCCCTCAGTTTAGTCGTTTATATTTTATGACCGGCCCCCAATGCGAGACCTTTGCATTATCACCCGATTTCGTCTCCTTATAGCCATAATCGCTTGCACACCCACACACTAGCGGCCGCATGGCTACTAGCATCCCCCTCCAGGGAACAGTTTTGCAGGGAACCCCCCTCAAGGGAACCCTTCGCCAGGGAACCCCCCTGTAGGGAACCTTCCCCATCCTCTAGGGAACCACCCACCACAGAACTCTCCCCCTATGGGGAACCCTCCTCCTCTAGGAAACCCTCTGCAAGGAGGCCCTACAGCTGCAAGATTACATTTTATGCCTAGCCTCAACTTCCCTGATTTGGCGAGGGTGAACAACGATTTGATCCGCCGTGATCCTAACTGCCCCCCTATGCTGAACAAACTCCCATCAAACGTCTTAAAGTTCGAAGGGAAGGTCGAGGAAGACACCGAAAATCATATCATGTCATTTCACCTATGGTGCTCATCAAAATACTACCAAGTGGTATTTTGACCAACCTCATGGAACACATCCCAATTTTGTGTCCTTAGCTTGCACTTTCCTGTAGTTCTTCCAGTTGCCCGTCTGTTACGATGACAGAGTAGAAATGCTCCTCTCCTGTAGACAAAAATACGCTACCCACATCACTGACCATATTCACAAGTGGCGTAGGTGTTGGAGTTTGTGCAAGACAAAAATCGACAACAAGATCCTTTTAGAATGGTTTTTGAAATCCCTACTCCCATCCATCTCCAAGGATGTGGCCTCTGAATGACCCTAAACCGAGGAGGCTATCCTCAAATCCCAACAATTTGACTTGATCTATACACAGTCCGGGTATCTATATATCATCATCCCTGATCCCCCTCGCGGTGACTCCTCCCGAGAGACCTGTCGAGGGAATCCCACATAGTGGATGGTGTCATTGGCACTGTAGCATTTAGACCCAATCCCTATGTACCTTACGCTCCCCCAGTGAGTGGTTATGTGTATGGACCTATCCCAAACATTATGTGTCCCCATCAGGGCCATGTTGCCACTTTGAGCTACGACCCTGATTTATCGTGCACTTCATCCCATCCATGAAAGAGTACCTCTTACTCGGCTCCTGCCTCAGACCCCCATTTTCATGGGCCCTCTTCTAGTGGCACCATGTGTGGCGATGCTTCTACTGCTTTTGTGGCCCCTCCAATCATGAAACCGTACTCTCCTTTTCGTAGCCCTCTTCCAACTGCTCTGGTGCATCCACACCCTTCCACTCCCCCTTTCCCTTCGGTTCAAGAGTACGCCTAACAAAACATGCCTTCCAAAGCTATTCCCAATACTCAATAAGCGTATCCCAACAAAAAGAATCGGGGAAAGAATAAGGGAAACAAACAACGACATGGAGGTGGAAACTAACCTACAAAACCACCTGATAACACTGGTACAAATCCAATGGATCAAGACCCTAATAATCCGCCTAAACAGGCCATGAATGTCCAACTATGGACCAATCTTCCATTATCTTTCTGCGGTGTGTATGGGCATTATACCCATAATTTTCCTCATTTGTCTAAGGGACGGAAACCATGGAATGAGGCAAACCAACATGAAACAATTGTTGCTCCGCAAGGGTTGTTGGCTCATAAACTGTTCTTTAGCTTTCCAAGATAGACCCAAGTTCTGCGCGATTTAGGGAACCAACAAAACCCCCTTTTCACCAGCCCTTTCGGCAACAGTCTGCAAGCAGACTGAGGTCTCACCCGAGGCAAATTTATGGGGAGGTTGAAAAATCAGGTTTCCACAACCAGGTGATGCGCGTTTCGACAAAATGGGAGACTATGCGAAGTTTCACCCACTTCGCGGTTGCTACTTATACGACGGCGCGCGCAAGGGCTGCGTGGATCGGAACAACTATTTGGTGATGGGACAACGCAACTGAAGACTGTGCTACCTCTTTAACAATCACACATCTTCAACAGACTTTAATTAGCGTAGGCTATGCACTCAACAAGCATATTAGGCTGTATACTTTGGGACTTATGCAATATGATGAACTACGATGCAACTGCGCACTTTCGGTGCTGCGCTTCAAGGAATCGCACTATACAGACTTCAATGATTTAAGTGCTACCCAAATACCTCATGCATTCATTATGTTCAGAAATACTTGCGCATTCAACCTTTACTCATCTATGTTCAATACTTAACATATTATTCCCAGCATTCATTCTTACGGAGAATACATGTAAAAGCAAGGATACATCTACTCATAAGTAAGAACTTAACCATTCATCAAAAGCAAACACACATAACCGATCACACAACACAGGATTTAACGTGGTTCACCCCTAGGATGGGAGCTACGTCCACTGGAACCGTTGTTTATTATAAATGGGAAGGGTTCAACAGTTCCAGTTTGTGCACTCAGTTGCAGACTCTCTTCTCTCTTGAATGGGTCTCTACGCACACAGCTGCATAGCCTCTTGCAATGTTCAGTCTCTCAACAGAGATCAATATTCAACAATAATCCCTCACAAAATCTACAATGATTAACCATTTCCCTTACAAAAATTCCCTTTATATAGATCGTTCCTTTAGGTCACATCTGTTACAATGCATATGGGCCAAAACAAACCCTAAGGTACCCAAAATGGTGCGGTTACCCCGCTAACCAAATCTGTTATGCTATGAAAGCGACTTCATCGTCGTGGTCGTCCTTCTGTGTCGTCTCTAGCTTCTGGCACCTTCTGATTGCGCGTGGTCACATCGCTTTCAGCCCTTCTACTGAGCGCATTCCAACGGGTCGCTTTCATCTCATCGTTCCTTCTCTAACAGATTCGTTCACCCGGTTCACTTATTGCTGCCTTTGCTCTTGTGACCAGTCGCTTTCCTTCTTCGCCACTCCTTACCCGCCTTCTGGGAATCTCGGAGTATCTTCCCCAAAATAGATCGCCAACGGATCTTACCGGAACTTATGTTGTTTTCTGTCCAAAATTCTACCATGCTGGATCTTCACGGAGCTGGCACTTCGCAGCACTGGATCTCCGCAGCGCTGTAACTTCTACTTTTTCGATGCTGCGCTGTAACCTTGCAGCTTCAAAACTGACTTGCCCAAAAATGACTTGACTTGGGTCGCGCCCAACAGGCCCCTAACACTTACATGTGGCTCGTCCTCAAGCCACTTTCAGTAGGTTCAGTTGACTGTGCCTCTTCTTGCTGAGCTATCTTCGCAGCAAATTATTGATAAGTTACGCTTAGATTCGCAACTGTGTCCTTAGCTTCCTGCTCAACTTCCCTGATAGTTTCCATCACATCTGGTGACAGGTCTTCCTTAGCTTATTCTTGCACTGTCGCCTCCAATTCGTGGAGTTCCCGCAATTTTTCTTCAATCTCTTGTGAGATGGCATGAGCTTCTTCCTACAGGGGCTGTGACTTTTCCCCGGTTTCAACCTCCCTTTCTCTTAAAACTTGGAGTTCCCTCTTTAGTTCCTTGACTTCCGTAAATCGTCGGAGTCTCTCTCTCTCTCTCGCCGACAGGGTCTTCATCTCCGTATTTAGAGAATCTAACGCTGCTTGTTTTTGCTGTAAGTTGTTTTGGACCTCCAACAACTGAGGGTCCTCTTGCAACGTAGTCCATACTTTGGTTGCTTCATCTAGCAAGTTCTGGCACTTAGCTATTTCGCTGGATATACTTTCTGCGGCAGCATTCACTTCTACTGCTCGAATTTCTGTTTGATCCGACGGTGTCTTAGGGAGATTCTGTGCTTCCAAGTTGGCAAGCTTTTCTTTGTAGTCTATCTCCATTTGAGCCATTCCAGTCTTAAGATCGCTTACTATAGAACCGATCTTGATGATGGTATCTACGAGTTCTGGCTGCTCATCACATTTCGGTATCTCTGCGCAGACCGAGGCAACGGTCTCTTCTATTCTTCGGTGCTGCTCATGTGCACATTGAAGCTCCATAGCTTTCTGCGCGCTCTCTTCTTGCAACTGTTTATAGTTCGCTTCTAAATCCTGGTGTTGGCTTAAAGTCACCATATCTCTGTCATGGATTTCCTCCACAACCTGTGAATGCATATTATGTAGACCTTCTAGCCACGGCAGGAGCATCGGCAATGGTAACTTTGGTTTTTCACTTGTGCCAATGTTAACTTTTCTTGTTTTGACATGGCTGCTTAAGTATGGAATTTCCAATGGCAGTCCTTCAACTTCGCGTTCTCCTTCTGTTTTAGGTATATTGATATTGCGCGAATCATCATTCTCTTCACTTTCTTCTTTGTCATCGCTTACTGCGAGGTTGTAGAATTCCAACTGTTTTGCCCATTGTTGATATGCAGGTTGTAGTGTGTCATAAAATATCTTGTTTTTGATCATCTGCAATGCTTCATTAATATTTGGACAGTCATCCTCAAAGCTGAAAGTTATTTGGAAATTTTCAGTTAGGACAAACCATTCTACTGTTCCTCTGCACAGTTATGTGTCTATACACCAGTTCTTTGGGATCTGCTCCTCTAATGTGTGTACAAATAGATGGACCCACTCTGCTTGAGTTCTATGTTCCCATGTTTTTGAACAAATCTCTATGTGATTTCTTGGATTCATTTGTCCATTATACTTTACTATTGTCAACGCAACTTTCTCTGTGAATCTGAGTTCCATCATGTGCTTGCACTGTTCCCATGTTGTTAGTTTATCTTTATGCACGACCCACCATCTAGCAGGTGTAGCGCGCAGTGCTGAATCTAATGCTGACAACTTATATTCATATGGAATTACAGTATATTCTCGAAAAAATGCATGAATGCTACTTAAGCCATCATAGGTAGGGATTGGACTTACCTCTGCTCCAACCCAACGTAGTGATTTTGTGATCTACGCACATCACCTGGTAAATACTTCGTGCATTCTCCTTTGCCAATTCTCCAATCCTGCATCGGAGTCTGATATGCAAGAGTTGTCGCAGCGCCAACTCAATGTTCCATCAGCCACAGGATTGATGTAGTTGGCCCGATTCGTAGTCATCTTGTAGATGCGATCAAGGTCTTGTGCTCTGCATTCTTCTTGTATTGGTTCATTGTATCTTGGTCCTTGTGAAGGGTCCAAGGGTGCGATGACCCTAGTATCCTGTCCTTCGAAGATCATCTTTTTGGTTTTCAGATTGATAATCGTGAGGTCATCCATCGCTCAATCTATCCCCAGTAGTGCTGGATATGGGTTACTGTCGTCGATGATGTCAATAACCTCGAAGTCTACTGAACTTAATACTCCATCAATGTCCACAAGTACATTCGAGAGTCTTCCAAAGGGAATAACTTTCTGTTGATTAGCTAGTCTTAGTTGGATTGGTGACCATGATAACCTTGGTTTCCCCATATGTTCCCATGTCTTCTTGGTCAAGACATTTACTTATGATCCCAAGTTAAGGATGATCTGGTCCATTTCATAGTCTCCAATCTGCGCACTAAGCCTCATTTCTCGACCTGTTCACTTATGGATCTTTATATGGCGAACTGCACTATGAACAATACTCGTGCAATTGCGTTGTTCATAGTGGTTTAGTAAGTTTTGCAATTTTACTAAGGCCTCTTCACTTTTCAGTAACTTCATACAGCTCTGGAGGAACTGCACAACAGAAGTCCTTGTTTCTGTGGTGGTACATGTTTTATCATATGCTGTCGGCATATCCTTTGTATGCGCTGTTTCATTTCATAGTTTAATTCTTGGTGTCACAGGTTCTGATTCTCTGAAGGTTTCCCTTGCTTCTGTGAAGACTTCTTTGTTTTCTGTCCAGTTTGAAAGCATGTGCTTTCCCAGTTGCTTTTCTTATCCAGACCCCTTCAGTAGATGTTTGTTTAGCTTGGTGGTCTTCAAAAGTCGAGACTTCTGCTCTTTGATCTTGACCTATGGTAGCTCCACTTTCCGTCACAACGTTAATGTTTGGATCTCTAGTTCTTTTCTCTGCTGCGATCATCTGAACATTTGGATTTGGTGCTTCTGTTCTCCTCTCTTGAATTTTTGCTTGCAAAACAGGACATGTCTCGATGACATGATCAAAATACTTGCAGTATCTACAAGTGATCTACAGGTAGTACAAGCATTGGTATAGTATCTGGAAATATGGTCGGGCTGAGCGCAGTTATAACATATTAGCTGACCTCTTCCTCTTCCTTGTCCTTGTTCGGTATTTCTTCCTCTTCCTATGAATCCACTGCTTCCTCTATATGTGCCTTGATCATACTGCACATTATCATTGTTATGCGGTGTTTCATCTCGAACTCGGTAAACATCATGCTTTCTTTCCATGATTAGCTCATATTCTCTACAGTTGGAATCATCACGGTGAACTGATTTACAGAATGTGCAGTACAAGTTCTTGGGTGTTTGCACATATTTCTGAATCAAATAACAATCTTCTAGTCAATGTCCTCTAGTTCGACAAATCTCACACCATGGCCCTTTCTGTTGATTCAATGGATTTGGTACTCCAATGTCGAGGTAATCTTGAAACAGAGGACAACGTTCCTTCAGGTGTCCTTCTCCCTTGCATCTTGTACACCAGACTTCTTCTCTGGTTTCTTTTCCCTTCTTAATGTCGTGTAATTGTAATGTAAGGTTTGCTAGCTGGTTTTGTATATGAACCATTCCTGTGCCAGTCTCTCATATTGGCAAAGCCTCTAGTTTCATTGCGATCTCCAGGGCCTCTGCTTGCGATGCAACCTTCTGTTGCATCAATGGTAGTCTAATGTGTGGCAACATCGCAGCTATGAACCACTCTTGGTGCTGTTGCGGTGTGACGTCGAAACTAACCTGATTTAACAATGTTTTGAACTTCTGGTCAAATTCCCATACCGACTCAGTCGTTTTATGTTTAATCTCTTTTAGTTATGTTATACATTGTGACTTTGACTTAGGTTTCTTGAATTCTCTTAAGAAGGTAGCCTTGATATCCACTAAAGTTCTATTCTGTCCAGCAAAATACTTCATAAACCAATTCAAGTCTCTTTCCCTGAATGTAGTGATGAGCTGTGCTTGCTTAACATCATCATCATGTACTTGCTTAATGTTCCACACGGCTTCACATAGAAACCAATGTTGCTCAGGGCCTTCTAGACCCATTCCTTTGAATATTGACAGTTTAATATCGTCTGTCATTCTCCTTCTTGGAGGCATAGTATTTTGCAATGTGTTAGAGATACTACTGCGCAGAATGTTCTGAGTATTCACACTTGCGGTGTTACTACTACTAGTATTCTATGGATTAACAGTATTGTCAACTGGAGTATTCTACAGAGTGATGGGCTGATAGGTATGAACTCTAGGTTCCGTTCCAGTATAAATCTCAGCTTGTAACTCAATATCTATGTGGATTTCATGTTCACTAGGATTCTTCTCGGTGTTATACTTATATATTTTTCCACTTCTTAAATTGTATGTATCTTCTTCAGTGTCGTTGTATGTGTTATTGACCATTACAGATTCAAAACTTCTAGGTATCTTACTGCATTCTTAAAACACCTTTTTCTGCTAAAAGCATTTTAATGTATAGGCTTAGATTGTTCAGGTACTTACCTATGAATCCTTTGAAGAACTCTGCCTCCGCTGCGGTGTAGGACTTCAGGGTGTCCACATCGAACTCTGTAACGTAGCCTTCTAGTATGCTATCCAGCCATAAATCTACTGCTCTTGAGATCAAACTCTCTACCGCTCTAAGCCTCTGGATCAGTTCTAGAGTCCACATCGTAGGTTCTCCTCCCTGAAAATAATTTTTGTGTTATGCTAACCTTGACAACCAGTCGTATAGGTCATTGTTGAAACATGAAAATAAAATTTTGTAAATGTCAGCATATACGTATTTTTTTCAACCATTCTTCGTCGGAGAAGCGTGGATGTTTATTCTCCTTTCTTGCAAACTCCTTTTCTGCCTTGTCCACCTAGTTCCATATTTCTATTTTCTCTGGATTCCAATTTTCTGAACACATCACCAGTTCAATCATGGAAACAGAACCATTTGTGGCTCATAAACTATTCTTTAGCTTTTCAACATAGACCTAGGTTCTGCGTGGTTCAGGGAACCAACAAAGCCCCTTTTTCACCGGCCCTTTCGGCAACAGTATGCGAGCAGACTGAGGTCTTATCCAAGGAGAAGTTATGGGGAGGTTGCGGAATCAGGTTTCCACAACTAGGTGATGCACGGTTCGACATAATGGGAGACTGTGCAGAGTTTCACCCACTTCACGGTTGCTACTTATACGACAGCGTGCGCAAGGGCTGCGCGGCTCGGAACAACTATTTGGCGGTGGGACAACGCAACTGAAGACTGCGCTACCTCTTTAACAATCATACATCTTCGACAGACTTTACTTAGCGTAGGCTATGCACTCAACAAGCATATTAGGCTGTATACTTTGGGACTTATGCAATATGATGAACTACGACGCAACTGCGCACTTCCGGTGATGCACTTCAAGGAATTGCACTATACAAACTTCATTGATTTAAGTGTTACCCAAATACCTCATGCATTCATTATGTTCAGAAATACTTGCGCATTCAACCTTTACTCATCTATGTTCAATACTTAACATGTTATTCCCAGCATTCATTCTTACGGAGAATACATGTAAAAGCAAGGATACATCTACTCATAAGTAAGAACTTAACCATTCATCAAAAGCAAACACACATAATCAATCACACAACACAGGATTTAACGTGGTTCACCCCCAGGATGGGAGCTACGTCCACAGGTAATGTTGTTTATTATAAATGGGAAGGGTTCAATAGTTCTAGTCTGCGCACTCAGCTGCAGACTCTCTTCTCTCTTCAATGGGTCTCTGCGCACACAACTGCAGATCCTCTTACAATGTTTAGTGTCTCAACAGAGATCAATATTCAACAATAATCCCTCACAAAATCTACAATGATTAGACCTTTTCCTTACAAAAATTCCCTTTATATAGATTGTTCCCTTAGGTCACGTCTGTTACAATGCATATGGGCCAAAACAAACCCTAAGGTACCCAAAATGGTGTTGTTACCCCCGCTAACCAAATCTATTATGCTATGAAAGCAACTTCATCATCGTGGCCGTCCTTCTGCGCCGTATCTGGCTTCTAGAATATTCTGACTGTGCGTGGTCATGTCACTTTCAACCCTTCTGCCGAGTGCATGCCGACGGGTCACTTTCATCCCTTCTGCTGAGCGCATGCTGATGGGTCACTTTCATCCCGTCATTGCTTCTCTAACGGCTTCATGCGCCCGATTCACTTAGTGCTTCCTTTTCTCGTGCGACTGGTCGCTTTCCTTCTTCGCCACTCCTTACCCGCCTTCTAGGAATCTTGGAGTATCTTCCCCAAAATAGATCATCGACCGATCTTACCCGAACTTATGTTGTTTTTCGTCCAAAATTATACCATGCTGGATCTCCGCGGAGCTAGAACTTTGCAGCACTGGATCTCTGCAGCGTTGGGCCTTCACAGCGCTGTAACTTCTACTTTGTCGATGCTACGTTTTAACCTCGCAGCACTAGATCTCTGCAGCGTTGGGCCTTCACAGCGCTGTAACTTCTACTTTGTCGATGCTACGTTTTAACCTCGCAGCTTCAAAACTGACTTGCCCAAAAATGAACTGACTTGGGCCACGCCCAACAAGGGCAAGCAAATCTACCATTGCCTCAACCCACTCAAACGCAACCTACGATCCTACAAAACTCCTTCCCTCAGCAGGGAGTAGTAGTAGGACAACCTTTGGTATCTTACCCACACCAACCAACTCCATCAAGTCAATCGCCTAACTTTGCGGTCCAACACCTCCTCATGTTATCCATTGACGTGAACCTCCAGAGGTGATGAAACCAGTATGGTTCAATTGACGAGTCAACCACTGCTGATGAGGGCAAATAAACCACTCTGGTTGATGAAACTTTGCACCTGCCCAAACCACCTACTCACATGATCCCTAAAGTCCCTAAATCTCCTTTATGTCACATTGCAAACAATCCCAATGCTAGAGTTGCCCCTAAATATAGCGTTGTGGATGACTTAGCAAATTCCCCCGCCGCCATGTCAACTCTAGAAGTTCTTCGGAACTGCCATGTGCAACATAAAGCATTATTGTCAATGTTAGGTGGGACCGATCCCTACAACTCCCATTTGATGACTTTTGAATTTGATCAAGAAGAGGTGTAGATGCCCTCTTCAGTATCCTTCCAAGTCCCGGTGACTATCCACAACTTGGTGATTCATTGATGCATTATCGATGAAGGTGGCTCTACTTCCGTTATGTCAACTCACATTTGGAAAAATATCAGATCCCCCAAATTCGGGCCGTCTCTCATAACTTTACAGGATTATGATGGTCGTGCAACTCAATCTCAAGGACTTCTACCGAATTTCCCCGTAGAGTCAGCTGGAAAAACAATCTTAATAGACATTGAGGTAGTTAATGTTAACACCGATTACAACCTCCTCCTTGTACGCAACTGCATGTACGCAATGAAAGCTGTCACCTCATCTATTTTCAACTTATGTTGTTCCCTCATGATGGGAAAATCATCAAGATGGACCAGTTGACTTATTATGACCCTAAGGGGTCGGCTTGTCCAGAAATCATCTTAGCTACGATCACCAGCAGTCCCAACAGTGCATCCATCCCAACTTTTACATGCATTGGGATCGACATCTTTCAAGATGCTCCCATGATTGGAACTTTTTAGGCTTTGCTTCCTCCACCCCCAATAGTGGAGATATAGCAGCTCTGCACTATCTCCTTGAGTAAAGCTACAGCTCAAGATCAACCCTAACCTCAACTTGCTCCCTCTCCTATTCATCTACCTAGGAACCAATGGGGAGCCACACCAATTCAACAAATCCCCTTTTTGTTTCCACCTTTTGGAATCGTGAGCACACCAGTATTGGTGACTCTTGAGTCTTAACCTCTTGAGTTTGATGTTAGGCCTCCCCTTTTGGTATCTCACACCACCCAATCAACCTCCCACTCCACAGGTTGTTATGACACATGTGCATCCCATTGGTACCGCCAATCCTCCTCCTCTGGGAGCCCTGAAGGTAGGATCCACTACCCCACCCCCTCACCCTAGGAATAAATTTGGGGGCAAAGCAACGAATGCGACATCGTTGACAAATATGAACAAAGCCTTAAACCCTCCCCCTACTACCTCAGCTCGAGTACCTTCACCTTGCGCGTTGTGCAATGTTTTGGGTCACGCTACCCAAAACTGTCTGGATTTATCTACTTTGTGCTCTCATATCTAGACGTTGGACAATGAAATTGATGCAAACATCTTGGTCGTTCATCTTCCTAACACTAAGATGCGTAACAAGTTGTTGCGCACCAACCATCCTTGTGTAGTATGTGGTTTCCATGGGGCCATTAATCACACCATTTCCTTGATCTTCCGGAGTCTTGATTGGTACTCACTAGCTTGCACCGACTCCCTATAGAGTCCCAAGTCACAGTCAATGAAATGGTTCACCCTCCAACTACTTATTTGAGCGGGATGAACATCATTTATTTCATCTCGTCTTCCAATGAACTTCCCGAAGTATACCACGACACCATTACACATCGAACAGAGTCAGCCTCCCACAAATTGGCAAATCGAACCTTTCGATGCGACAAAGAAATTCTAGAAGCGCTCATGGAACCCAACTTTCCTTAGGATGACATGCACCATCATGTGTATTTTATTCCTAATGAGTCAACCTGTCCTTCCATGTTTCCATACCAATTTTTCATCGAGTCAAAATATTTTATACTGGGAACGTCGATTGGTTCAAGAACCCAATCCCAGATCCTGATGCCTTCAAAGAGGGGAATGTGGCAAAAATTTCTCCCACCATCCAAGTGGATATCTTAGTCAACCTTGGTGTCACAAAAAAATCACATTAGGTGCTGATTGTACCATTGAATAGATTGTTGCATATAAAGTTCTCTTCTAGGAATTTTGTGATGTATTCACTTGGTCATACACCAAAATTTCTCGCCTATATCCCACCATTATTGAACATCACATTGATACATACCCTGCTATGCCACCATTGCATAAAAAATAGAGGCCTATACACCCCTCACAAGTGATAGCCATCAAGGTTGAGATTGAATACTTGACCAAAGTCAAGTTCATTTATCCAATTGCTTACATTACCTAGGTGTCTAACCCAGTTCCCGTAAACAAAAAAACAAGGCACCATTCGTGTTTGTACAGATTTTTGTGATTTGAATCTGACTTGTCCAAAAGACAACTTTCCCAACCCTTTTATCAATCAGATCATTGACGCTTCCACTGGCCATGAAGTATTATCCTTTATGGACAATTTCTCGAGGTACAACCATATCCAAATTCAAAAAGAGGATCATCACAAGAGTGCCTTTACAACACCTTGAGGCATGTTTGTCGACTGAGTCACATCGTTCAAAATTAAGAATGCTGACGCCACCTTTCAACGCGCCATGTCATATTGTTTCCATGACTTGGTCCATAGAATCCTCGTTTACTTGGATGACCTTACTACACGGTCCAAGAAGGGCTCACATCATTTGGAGGAACTCCGTCAGCTGTTCCTTCGATTCCAAAAGTACAACATCCACTTGAACCCTCTCAAGTGCATTTTTTGTGTACCTGCAGGTCGATTACTAGGATTCATTGTTTCCCATAAAGGGATTACTGTCAATCCCTTGAAGGTTCAAGCCATTTTCAACCTTTCTCCCCCAAGAACTTTGCTCCAACTACAGAGTCTCTAGTGCAAGGCCAAATTTTTATGTCGTTTTATTCTAGACTAAGCAGTGACTGTACACAGATTCTTGCGTCTGCTACAAACCAACGTTCCTTTCATTTGGGACGAATAGGAACAAGCAAACTTCGATGCATTAAAGTAGACTCTGACTTCCACTTCTTTAATCTCTCCCCGCGATTTCACGAAGAATTTTATCCTTTACGTTTCGGCATCTGAATATGCCATCGCTAAAGTACTAGTCCAAGAAGATGCTGCTCGTCAAGAGCATGTCGTCTACTATGTCAATTTGAACTTGTATGGTCCCCTACTTTGTTATCCTCATGAGGAGAAGATCGTCCTTGCCATCATTTTTTCAGTTCAAAATATACGCTATTACATTCTTATGAGATGAACCAAAGTAGTCACACACTTGAACCCAATGTTGTATCTTCTATGTTGACACCTTATTCAAGGTCGTGTCGCAAAATGGATCGTTATTATGCAAGGTTACAGCCTCGATTTTGTAACTCCCAAGAGAACTAAGGCCTTAGCTTTGGCACAACTCCTCATATACTTTCCATCTAACTCTTCTCTATCCCCTATCATTGACCACATGCCAGATAAACATTTGTTCACAATTTCATTTGATGATCCTTGGTACGAAGACATCCTGATTTACCTACGAACCCAAAAATTCAGCCCTCACCTTAGTCACGATGAGCATCGTCGCATCCATCACTAATCCCCTTTATATTTACTCATTGATGATGTCCTTTATCATCAAGGGATCGACACCATTTTGCGGCGATGTATCACTCATGAAGAAGCGAAATAAGTCCTAATATACTTCCATAGCAGAGCTTGCAGCGATCATCTCTTTGGGATGGCCTCTACCCAAAAATTCATCCACGCTAGTTATTTCTGGCCAACCTTGCTTTCTGATTGAATTGAGGCAGTCAAACACTACCACAATTGCCAGTTTTTCCCTAAAGGTGAGAACCCGTCCCACACCACTTCATCTGGTGGTCACTGTTGGCCCTTTATGCAAATGGGACATTAACTTTATGGAATGCAATCCCCCATCTGTTGGTGGCCATAAGTACATCATTGTGATTGTCTTCACCAAGTGGGATGAGGCCATGCCAACCTTTCATTGTACCAGTGAAACCACATCACATTTATTTTTTAACCATGTTATCACTTGGTTTGGTGACCTGCGCCAACTAGTGTCTGACCATGGTTCTCATTTTGAGGACACCGTATGGAAATAAATTCCTTACCTTTTAAAGTTTGAACACCAATTCTAATCCTCCTATTACCCTCAGGGAAATGGACAGGTGGAGGCCATCAACAAAATCCTTAAAACGATGCTCCAATATATGGTGGATAACCACAAATCCAATTGGCATCATATGCTCTTTCTAGCCTTTTGGCACTATCACACATCAATAAAAACTATGATGGAATTCACCCCTTTTCACCTCATACATAGAGTGGAATTAGTTCTCTCGATTGAGTGTCAAATACTATCCCTACACCTCACTGTCGAACTTCTTCTAGATACCACCGCTTTGGAACAATGCTTAATCGTTCTAGAACAAGCCGATAAGGATCGTCGTGTGACACTCCAAATGATCAAAGCTACGAAGCATTAGTCAAAATCCCATCACGAATATCATGTCCACCCTTGCACTTTCAAGGAGGGGAACCTTGTCCTCATCTACGACTAAGCCGATGATAAACATGGCAAGGGAAAGTTAGAATCTATGTACCAGGGACCATATGTTGTCCAGCATTGTCTCAGCAAGGGGGCATACATTCTTCCTAATTCAATAGGTGACCTCTTGAAGAACCCTTGCAACGAGTTATATCTCAAGAGATTTTACACTTAACCGGACTAAACTTTGTATTCATTGTACTATAGCTTTCCCCTTTTAGTTTTATCCTTTTTTGAAAAAAGAGCCTCATGGTTTGTTCCCTTGACCTTATCAGATGGATCCTAACCCCACTATTTATGTCGGTTCTATTGATGACACAAGTGGATACTGTCTGAATCTCACCTCACTTGCATGGATACTTTATTCCCCGTCACACGCCCTCATCCACATTAGTGGTGTGTGCGTAGGTGTAGCCACGAATAACCAGGCAGAATACGATGTTGTGATCAATCTCTTGACTGATGCTCTACACATGAATATTCATCACCTTCATGTTTACCTCAATTCCCAACTACTTGTCGCATAGTTGAATAATTGTTACAGAGTACGCAATCCTCTCCTCTTCAGAAAGTTCTTGCGCACTAAACAATTGGATAGATTTTTTGAATCCATTACGTTCATTCATGTCCCAAGGAATTTCAACTGTGTTGCAGATCAAATCGCTAACGATATTCTAGAGTGGCACATTAATCATCAATAACAAGGAAATAAACCGTACATTTGCATTTCATATCATTTTGCATAAACATGTAAATGAACATCACATCCATCACATAATAAAGAGGCTCAAAAAATATAAAGTATCGCATCCACGTATATATATATAAGAGTCATATCACGTCCATTTTTACGTTGTTTGTGCCATCGGAATAAAAAATCCACACTCTTTGCGGTTACGGAAACCATTTTTCATGATCGCCAAAGTTTTTTTGGTCCATTTTTAGCCTACCTCGGTTTGTGTGCCCTCACGTAAGTCATTCTTTTAGTAACTTGTACACTACATTTGATTTCCAAAATCACATTTATGCTTGGGTATTGTTTCCATATGTATAGGTTTAGGTTGCTTTCAACTCCACTTTTTTCAGTCGACAGCCGCTCCCTACATGTATAACACTTCAAACTGGCATATAGGTAATAAACCCTACAAAATATCATATGCATCAACCTTATTTATCCCATTTCATGCATGTAGGACCCACCACTTTGTTTGGGTAAGTGGCCAAGCCCAACCACCCTAGCATTCACCCTTATGCAGCAGTCATAACCTACCTTACATGGGTGACCGTTTAGTGCCCTTTGTCATTTGGCACCCATGTCGTTGCAATTTAATTAGGTTTGGGAGTCCTTGTAGTCTCCAAGTCACACCAAACCACATATTAATCTGTCATAAACACTCATTGGACCACCCTACGGACTCCCACATTATGTTCACTAAAGGTGCTATGATGATATACTTGCACATTCAGGAGTCCTCCGCTCCATCCATACTACAAAAATGACATTATCGTGCCACCATTCACTGTCCCACAAGGAGGTTACCGCAAGTGTCCCACCCTCCATCAAAACCCTGGCTGCAATCATTTAGTCTGTCGAACCATCTGATCAGTTCATTGGACACTTACCTCCTTGCCTATCATTTTATATTACTGAGGTGGCCTTCCGCCTCACCAACCATGATTCAATGGTGCATTTAATCACCCTCTTTTCCGAGATGCCCATGTGTTTGGGAAGCTATGATTGTGAATTTCAACTCCACAACATCTTTGGTGCGCCATGCATCGGAGAAACCATTTTCAAATGGTGCTTCTTAGAACCCTTGTAGATCACATATAGTCCCTTATTTATGGTATCATCCCTGGTCGCCTTTGTTCAGAGTATTCCGCGATGAGTCACCCTAATTTCATCAGTACCCCTCCCCTCTGAGTGTCCCCTGTTGCAGTCATGGTATCCCAATTGTGTCCCTCCCCGAGATTAATTTCACATATGCTGCTAGGTCAGCTATGCTGTCATACTCTGAACAAAGGAAGTTTGAGTCCCTATTACTTAGTTTCCCTTGTATCCCCCAGCAGTGTCTCAGTCCCATGTCCAGTTCTATCACTCTTTGGTTGTATCCCTCACGCTTATGTCATGGAAACATCATTTCCTTGCCAGTTGCAGGTCTTCTTTTGTTGACATCAACGCATTCATTCCAGAGGATAGAACCAGAGGTATCCTGTACATTGACCTCGTAACCCTCACTGATGAGCCCCTTGGACCACTTAAAGGGAGACCTCAATGCCCTTTGGAATGATTGTTTATTGCGTGTTCGACATCAGCTATATTATCGCACCGATGAGATTCATACAAATTTATGGTTCTTTCATTATTTGATCGAAGACCCTGGATATCCCTTTACTCTAGTTCATTGGTGAGTCTTTATGGAAACCCCATGATATTTTGTTTCTTGGGATATCTGGGCTACATTGGTGATAGTGTTTTTAGCTCTCCAATTACATGCTTCCTTATCTATCCAGTTTAGATGCAGCTCATTGTACTAGTTAGATTCAGACTCTCAGTTGTTTGAGTCATTATAGATCTTGGACCCCTTCAAATCCAACAGTGCATCAGTTATTGTGATTCAACATTCCGTGAGAATGACATTGTTCATGTTCCATTTCTTCAGATCAACCTTGGCTGGACCATGATTACATTTCATATTTGAGTTCATCTTGTAATTTATGATGTACATAGTAGTTATCCATATATTGAACAGGACCCCCTTGGGCCTCCGTCCAATTTTTAGTTTGAGACATTGATACTGGCATGGGAATGCCTGCCTCGTCCATATATTGAGATTATATGCACCTCATTCATATTGAGTATTGTATCTGCAGGTAAGGGCCCCTGTGGTCTCGTGAAAGGGTGAGCTACATCCGACACAGTCCTGATTCTCAATGCCATCGTCACACTGGAATAGAAGATCCTATAATGTATGCCGACCATATGATGAGCTCCCGACCTCACACATCTGGGGGAAATATGTTAACACCTAACCTTGTCATTATCCACACCACACCTATACATCATTACCACCTTTGATTTCCACTATTTTGACCTTGGTAAAACCAAAAAATAAAAGTCGCACATAAAAATGGCCATTTTATGAAATTCATTTGCTCAATTATCTCAAAAAATAATCAACTTATGCACTGACATGTTTTTTGGATATTTCTGCTTTTTATCACTCAACAAAAAGAAGAAACCTAGCATGACACCTATGATAGCCCAATTTGGAAAAATGATAAAAGAAAGTGAAAGGCACAAAATCAAAGGCAAAAGCCAAAAATCAAAATCAAAGGAAAAAGCCAAAAATCAAAATCAAAGGCAAAAGCCAAAAATGAAAAATTAAAATATCAAAGACTTATGGTCATTCCCATAAATGAACCATTGAGGTCCATCACTCAAGACCCATTCTCCATACATTACTCTACGAAAATCTCCCTGAGAAAAGAAATCCCTTTATGTTCCATTCTCAACTTGCCGGAGATTGTGTACAGGATGAGTGGTCGGAGAACTGTGGATTGCAAGGCGACCAAGCAAACCTTGCCTTGGACAGATGCAGGGGCATCTCCTACTGTAACTCAGAGGTGACCTTAAATCCTTGTAAATGTCATTTTTTACATAAAGAAAAACCATTCTTTGATTCGTCTCATGCATGTGTTAAATAATATGCCTGATGTTAACTTAGTTTCACTTTACTTTTCTTAAGCTTTTTTATCCACATGCTTAGCATAGTTTTTAATTCCCGTTTGTTGGTTGTTAATTTTTCCTTTTCGAATTGCTATTAAGGTTTCCATAAGCCTTAGTAGGTGCCTTTTGTCACATACTGGTTTGCAAAAACTAGTAACAATGATCACAATTATACCTCTACAACCCTATCAAATCATTATGGAATAACCCTAGATTCCCCTAAACCACAAAAATAATGGTTGGGATGAAACCCTTTCCAACCTTACCATGGAATTATTGGTTGGGAGTGCTTGATCCTGAACAACAAAGCCCAATCCGAAATCCATGGAGATCCTCAGTGATCCCTATTCAAAAATATTGTTAGTGGTAAAGGAAAGAAAACTATTCTCAATACACTACCTTTGACTAATGGAAAGCCATAACCAATTCATCCTGCTATTGTCCACTTAGAGACAAATGTTGCAAAGTCAGAATGAGGAACCATGGAAGACATCACTTTCTTGAACATGCACTGAGAAATTTCATTATGTTGATGATAGTTCATGCAATTTTTGTTGTTATTGTTTATGATAGTCAATTTTCACTATGGATTGGGGTAAGTGGTATGTTTTGAGTTGAATTACTCCTTTTGAATGGGATTTTATACAAGACGTTGTATGTACAATTTTGATGACTTGTGAATGCAATGTTACATGCTTTACTCCTATTTATATTGGCATGTATGGTTCATTTGAAATTCTTATTTTGGGAGTTACAAGTGGAAGTATTATTGTGACGATGAATCTATGTTTATTGCCTTGTCAATATATCACATGTGTTGTTAGTATATTGTTTTTTTTTTTTTTCATCTGATTTCAACACTAGATAAAATAGTTCATAGTGGTTTTCCTTGCTTAAAATTTAATTTCATCCCACTCATTATTTTACACTTCCCACGATCTATTTACAGTAAACAAAATAACATAAGCAAAAGTTGGAAACATATCATATAAAACACATATAGTTTTATGCCTTTCAAGATCATATTTTCACTAGATAAATAATCCAAGCTTACAAGGGCTCCCTTCCTAGGAAAATGGCCTTGATAAATTACACAGCAAACCTGGTAAATTCTACCCTGCTGAAGACGAAACTTAACATGCAAAATTGCCCCTGAAAAACACGGCAAATTTTGAATTTTCTACCCTTTCAAAACTATTGTACAACCTCCCTACATGGGCTGTGTTGATCGTACACATGTACGGATCCATATGGTATAGTTCACACTCTGCCCATGTGTCATGCATGAAAATTGTACCGTCTGATTCGTACGACAGTATGGCATGCCCATACACACATCTATACGATTCGTACGACTACCCTTGTGCAGAAAAATTCTACCATAATCAACTGCTTGATGCCTCTTTCTCTCTTGCCATGGAAATCAGAAAGTCCTTCTTATTCTCTCCCTTGGATGAAAGTCCTTCTTCACCCTTCTTTAAGAGACTGAAAATCAGAAAGTCCTTCTCCTAATTCTCTTTCAATGCTTGAGTCTCTCTCTTGTGTCTTTCTCTTCTTCCCTTAGCTGCCTTTTATACTTTTGGGTGGAATCAAAACCCTAACGTCAATGGCCAAGATTAGATCTCGTCCTATTGTGATCAAGGGATAAGGTTCATTTGATTAACTTGAATCACTAAAGCCCTAAAACTTAGGATTTTCTCCAAATTAATCCCAATTAATTATAAAGGGTCGTTCACTTTAATAAGTTCTTTACTTAAAGTGAATTTCCTAAGTACCTGAGAGGTCATGGTGACCATTCCCATGGGAAAGAGACCCACCCCATGTTAATACCTTTCCAGGATACAAAAAATCAACATTCCCTCTTAGCGAGGAAGTTATTTATGGAAGATCCACTTGGAACTAGTTCTTCCTCCGATCCTGGTACAATATCCTGCACATCATCCTGCACCATACAATCCTTCCATACCTATTGATTTGTTTCTTCCTAAAAATTGGAAATATCATCATAAATGACGATACACATGAGTGCCATATGATTATTTGGAGGCCTTCTCTCCCGTACTATTGTCCTAGGAGCCTCAAATTTCTCTTGACCATCGTTCAATGTCATCTTATACCAAGTAGGTTTCCCGATAGAACTGGAAGGGGATAACTCCCTCTCCCCATCTGAAGGTTGACTCCCCACACTGGAAATCTGTGAACTTTGCTCACCCTTTGGAGCCTTTTTTTCTCTCCCATTGCCACTGACATTGATCCATGATCTAATATATCCTTAGATCCACCTACATGTTTTCCCTTCAACCTGTATAGCTTGCCCTCTCTAACCCCAATGCTCATTGCGTGTCTGGGTTCGCTCCCTCTCGATGTATGAGTACTTGTCCTCGAAAAGTGATAATGAGAGCAAATTCTTCTTCAGCTTTGACACCTAAAGAACCTCTTGGGCCTCCAAAAAACCTCCTAACTCAATCTATAACCAAATAGTTCCCTCCCCATTCATTGCTAAGTCATCATCACCAATATTCACATGCATGTCCGATTCCTTCTTTGTCGGACTGCTAAAAATCTCTCGTGCTTCAATCATGTGGTGCGATGCACCACTATCCAAGTACCAATAACTCCTTTTGTCGGTGTTCGTGGTAAGTCATGTGACCAGTGAGAAGTCCTTCTCAAACTTCGTTGCAAAATCATCCATCTGCGTCTCTGCTGATGTTGTTGTCTGCTTCTTCTCTTTCCCGTTCTTCTTCTTTGGGAATTGAGATGTATAGTATCCAGTCTTTTGGAAAGTAAAGCATTTGATTTTAATACTCAAGTATTTCTTCCCCGACTGTGATGATTCTCCCTCCCTGTTACCCTTGGAACCTTGTCCTTTTCTCTT
Source organism: Larix kaempferi (assembly GCA_027924585.1). Taxonomy (NCBI): domain Eukaryota; kingdom Viridiplantae; phylum Streptophyta; class Pinopsida; order Pinales; family Pinaceae; genus Larix; species Larix kaempferi. The sequence goes on from BSBM01000822.1 coordinate 126,389, forward strand.
TCGTGCCTTGCCGACAAAAGCTAGGTTCTCCGCCTCACGTTCTTGCTTGCATACGTTAGACTCCTCCTGAGTCTATTCCTTGATGCAATTATCCCAAATCCTTTACCAATCTGGAATATTTTTTCGAGCTACAACCTATTTGACCAATGGATCCCAAGACTTAGGGAAGCCATTCAGTGCCACATTCACAAGTTCTACATCAATAACTGTCTCCCTAATGGATACAAGTTGATCACGAATCTGGGTGATCCTCGTGAGGTAATTGGTAACATTACTAGTCTTCAACATCTAGACATCTCTAATCTTGCTTCTCAAGATCAAATTCCTATTCATGTTGTCACTCTAGAACAAGTCCCCTAGAGCTTTGTACATTGCATGGGTTGTTGTCTTCATTGCTACACAAGGAATCAAATGATCCTTTACAACATATAGGATAACTCTTTGGACCTTGATCTCCTTTTTATCATAGGCTTCCAAATCAAATAGATCTATTGGTTTGGTAACGACCTTCTCCAGAATCCCTCAAAGATCATGCTCCTTCAACAACAAGACAACTCTTGCCTTCCAATGTTGGTCACTTAGATCTACTAGATCTACTGCAATAGAATTCATATTTGCTTCCTTTCAACGTCTCTGCTTTGATACCATGTTGATTTTTTTCTAATTTCAACACTATATAAAATAGTTCATGTAGTTTTCCTTGCTTAAAATTTAATTTTAGCTCACTAATTATTTTACACTTGTGAGATCTATAAATAGTAAACAAAATAGTGAAAGCAAAAATAGGAAACAGATCACATAAAACACATATAATTTTTTTGCCCTTCAAAATAACTTTTCATTAGATAAATAATCCAAGCTTATAAGGGCTCCCTTCCTGGGAAAATGGCCCTAATCAATTACATAAAAAACCTGGCAAATTCTACCCTGCTGAAGATGAAATTTCACCTACAAAATTGCCTAAAAAAATGGAGCAAAGTTTGAATTTTCTACCCTTGCAAACTTGTAGTACGACCTCCCTGTACGGATTGTATACTCCATACACATGTACGGATCCATACAGTACAACCCTCACACAATTCATACAATTGTGCAGGTCCGTGCTACTATATGACATGTTCGTACACCTGTCTATACGACTACCCCTGCACATAAAAAAATTCCGGATCAACTACCTGCTTTTCCTGCTTGCTGCCTCTTTCTTTATTACCCAGGAAATAAAAAAGTCCTTCGACTTCTCTCCCTTGGATGAAATTCCTTCTTCACCTTTTCCCAAGAGATTGAAAATTAGAAAGTCCTCCCAATTCTCACTCGATGCTTGAGTCTCTCTTTTTTGTCTTTATCCTCTCCCCTTAACTCCCTTTTATACTTTTGTGTTGAACCAAAACCCTAAATTTAATGTCCAAGATTAGATCTCATCATCTTGATATCAAGGGCTAAGATTCATTTGATTAACTTAAATCACTAAAGCCCCAAAACTTAGGCTTTTCTCCAAATTAACCCCAATTAATTGTAAAAGGGCATTCACTTTAATAAGTCCTTTACTTAAAGTGAATTTCCTAAGTACCTAATATAAAGTGAATTTCCTAAGTACCTAATAGGTCATGGTGATGATTCCCATGGGTAAGACACCCACCCCATGGAAATACCTATCCAAGCTACAAAACATCAACATATATGATAATGCGTGTTACAAAGTCATGGACTATGAAGTTGTTTGTATGAGAATGATACCATATGGGAGGCATAAGGTCATTTCAGCCTCGAGACTTCATTCCACTTTATGGTTGGTCGATGATGACATGTGAAGATACTATGAGATGTCGGCCCCCCTCCCTTTTCCTCTTTCTTCACCTCATGTTTTACTATGTTGATATGAAGTTGTTACTTTACCACCCCCCAAACGAAATTAAAAGTATTCTCTTTCTTCTTATTGAAAAAAGAAGAAGAGGAAAAATAAATAAAGGAAATACATGATGATAGTCTCCTCACAAACTTATGGATGTTAATAATTAACTAAAGGGGTAATTTGGAACTGATAATTGCCCAAGAAGAAGCATCAAAGGAAGGAGATGAGACTTACTAGGGACCATATTCTGAGAGGGAAAAGGGTATGCCAAGAGCTTGAATTTCTTTTTTTGTTAGTTTTCATTTGGACTCCATCATCTAATTTCTGTAGGCTTTGACATGTTTCTTGATGGCAGGGAAAGTTCAGAAAGTGGTAAAGAATGATGAAGGAAAATTATGATCCTCTTGCATTTAAAAGGTATCTATTTTTTTTTTATGTTTGTTGTGTTAGACGTTCCAGATCGTTTTGGGTGGTAACCAATGGCATCATATGAAAATGAAATATTTGAGATAGCTTCTTTATTTGTATTGCTCGAGCCAAACTATGTTTTTCTTTACTTCTCTATTCATTTGAATTTTCTTTGTACGGACCCGAAAACATTGGGAACAATCTGAGTCTTTCTTGGTCCAAGACTTCACAAAGACTTGCAAAACATCATCAGACCATTGATGCTTTATGGAGTTGATCTATTTTAATAAAAATAATTATTTGAGCTCCTACATTCTCCACTATTCACACATCTTCTATCTTTTCACACCTTGAAACACTTTTTCATTTTGTTTTTGAATATTGCATGTTTGTTTTTCTCATTTAAATGTATTTATGTCGCTACAAGTTATGTGTATTGAGCACTATGTTTCAAGTAGTTAAATCACATTTAAAAGGATAATAATACCATAATAGGAATATCATGTGAATGATTGCAACTATAATATATTTCTATTTAAGTTTATTTCCTTTTTTGTACTTTCCTTTATTATTATTTTTGTTAGTTAGTATTTCTGCTCATTATATGCAAAATTAAAAATCATATAGTGACAAAAATTAGCAAGAATATATGATTCTTAGGAAAATAATGAACTTAATACTTTTTGTAGGAGGCTTTGAACATAGGGTAACATTCCTTTCTCTTTTTGTTAGCCTCACGGGAAGTTGAGTTTGTCAATCTCGAGAGGCCTATTTTCGAGATCAACATAACTATCTAGAAGGATAAGTACTATTACTAGCCTAGATCCATCTAAACTATGGATCTACCATGCGTCGATAGAGATCAAATCCCTATTAGTGCAAACCTTTTTTAATTTCACTCTCTTGCTGGATAAGTTTGCACCGAGAAGAATTTGATCCCTCTTGGCGCATGATAGTTTTAGAATATAGATATGAATGTATTCCATAAAATGAAAAATCTAGATATGAATTTATTCCATGAAACGGAAAACCTTTTAACATGGGTAATGAATTTATTCCATGAAATGAAGAATATAGATTTAGAGTTTTTTAATGGAAGAAAGAATATAGATATGAATTTATTCCATGAAATAAAGAGCCTTTTAGCATGGGTAAGATGGTGTTTGCATTATATTTTGAACCATCGAGACCATCTTCTTTAGTTCAATCTATAAATCATTTAGCAAAGTATTAAATTAGGTTGTTGATCTGCTTTAATACCAACATAGTCACGTGTCATCATTTGCATTCGAAGAGAAAATTAAGGGTTGATATGTCATCCAAGAATATGGATCTCATCATTTTGATATAATTTGAACAGACTCTCATCGGAGATTTCATTGATCAAATTGGCGTTCCCTTGGGATTATGTTGCAGGTATGGGAATCATAAAAATGTGGAAATGTGGTTTAGATTATTGATCCAACAATGATTGAAACATGTTAGTGTTTTGTTTGCAGAAGAGGACACATCACTTCGTCCATTAATGTCTACAATGAGTTTGATGCTTTCAAGGGAATTTGTGACGTTACTAGATCCACAAAGATGGATTTTGTGAAGCTTCCCTGACATCATTCTCCCCTACAAAATGAAAATGAAAATGATGTTGACGTCATCCTATACTCCGCAGGTCATTCTATGTAACGACGATACTTCCATTATACTCCGCAGGTCATTCTATGTAAGGACGATACTTCCATTATTGTTTTGGTACCCATATAAGCGAAGGCTCAAATATCATAACTATGTTCCATGGTGTCCCAGCGAAAAAAGAGCGTAGCGTATCAACTAAATGAGTGCGTAATTTGGTAGGTATGACAACGAATCAGATGTGGACACATGGCTATCGGATTCAGTGTTGGGGACATATAAATTGGGAGCACCGATAGAAGGGCCCTATGAACGAGATCTGAGGGAGGATGACATCCATCAGATGGCAGATCGAGAATGGATGACAGTCGATCCTGAGAGTGCAGAAGGCGCAGAGGAAGTGTCAAAAGCATAGATTATGGTGAAGGAGCACCATTGGATCATGAGAGAAGTTTAACCGCAGCCGTTGGATCAAATTGTAGTGGAACAGAGGTTTTCGGTAACAGAGAAGGCAGAAGAGAAGAGTGCAAAGGAGATGGAAGGATCCAAAAGAAGCTGGAATTAATGGGGGTAGTTCATGTCGTCTATACATGACTAAATGCAAGTCCAAGAAGGATGTCATATGTACATGAGAAGTTAGGTAAAGTGAGGATCAAGGAGGTCGCCTTGAAAGCACGGTAATTATAATATGACGGGAAGCCTATGGATGAGGATAGCCTCAAGATTCAAGCATGGCGGTGGAAGGAGCTTCTAGAGAATCCCATTGCCTATATATAAATAGGGAATTTGTAGTATTTTTTTGGAAGTCGATTGAATGAAATGAAAAATAGAATTCTTCCATTGTGTATTATGTGTATTGTTTGTATGTGTAAGTTTATGTTTTTGGTGTTGGAGCTGGTTTTAAAATTTGCCCCATTTCCAACAATTGGTATCAGAGCATAATTACTGGTATTGAGCTAGTCTCCACCAATTATGTTTAGATGTGAATCCAACCTGTAGAGATGAAGACAATGCATCGTCGTTGGTGTTGAGATTTCTCTGCCATGGACATATAAGGGGTTTATCTAATTAGTTAGGTTGAAGGGAGATTTTATTCTCTATTTGAAGTTTTGTGTAATAGTTGTGTGGTTTGTAGTCCTTAGGTGTTGTAATATCCCAAACTGATATTTTTCTCTTTCTAAGTTGTCTAGTAGGCTAATATCTCAAACAAGTCTAAAAGGGTGTACTGATCTCTGCATGCATGCATTTGCATGCAGAACTATCATCCAAGTAATACTGAAATGCTATAAAATAGGAAGGAAAGCTATGCATGTACGTACCATCAGATAGATCGGGAGATGTACGTCAATATAAAACCAGCATGCAAGACTTTGGCCGGTGGACGGAAGAGAATCTTGAAATAACTAAAGAATAATATCCGATGATGAAGCAATGCTGAATCTGGATGATCCAACCTGATGATGAACTAGGGCAGATAGATTTTGCTGCCTAAATACACCAGTTAGCTGAGCATGCACTCAACCCCAACTTAGCTCGTTGAGCTCTCCAATTTGAATCCTCAAATCAATAATCATATAAGCGTCCTTCTCCATTCGCTTTAACTCTCTTTTATGACTTTCAACTGCAAATAACCTAACTTTGACCTAATTAGGTCACTTTACCTTCTAATTCGCAGTTGACTTGCATGCAGGTGTCTGGAGACTCAATCAGGTGCATGCATCATGAAATAATGCTCGGATGTCATGCATGCAGGTGGCCTTTGGCTCTGGTGGCCCTTGTCTATCTACTGGTGATCTAATAACCATGCTAAATATCCTCTGAAGGTGTATATGGCATCAATCCCACTATAATAAAAAAGGGAACATTACACACAAGTTGGTCGTGGCATCCCTTCTTCCATACTTCACGGATTATCCATATGTCATGCGTCATCTTTTGTGCTATTAATGTGCCATCTGATATGTGTCTTGCACCCTCAAGGTCCACAACTTAGTGGAACATTACACCTTGGTGGTGTACCTTTGCGCTCTTAATGTATCATAGCCTTATGGTATGTGCGCAATCTTACACTTCATCTTGATGTGTCTATGACTCGTGCTATACCATCCCTTGTGGGTAATACACCTTGGTGCATTTATACTTCGCGGAATCTACGCATACTCCAACTTCTTCTTAATGGAATATTGACCTTTTCCTTGTCATCTTTTGTGGGACTTGCGCACTTGCTGAACCGTCGATTGTGGAATTTGCTCATAGATGGTCTTCAACCGCTTTACCTTTGTAGGAACTTCTGCATGTTCCATTTACTGAAAGCATCTTTTGATTGGTTGTACTTGCGCGCTTTCAGGATTGTCCAACCATTAATTACTTGCGCACTTCCAACCTTTAACCAAGCAACACTTAGGGCTTGCATACATGCACCATTTGTTCAACCAACTCCTTGGCTGCTTGAGCACATGTACCATTATCCAACCAACTCCTTGGATGTTACCATGTGAATGTATGACTTGGTGGACTTAATTTTTGCGCAAGGACCACATGTTGTAGGATACATTACTTGTGTTATTTCATGAACTGGATTTGCATGATGTATGTTGTATTCTTGACACACATATTTGTATTGAATGCAATCCTAGATATACTCCAAAGTTGCATACATGTCTGTCACCTTCACTATTTGCACATATACTTATGGTATTCATGTTCTTCTTCATCTTGCGCATATACTTATGGTATTCATGTTCTTCTTCATCTTGCGCATATACTTATGGTATTCATGTTCTTCTTCATCTTGCGCATATACTACTTCAAAGTGGCTTCCATGTACTTCTTCATACTTCTGCAGGAATACTACATCCACTTTGAATCCAGTTGATATCAATGACTCAGATTGAATCGATTGACATCCTCTTTGACATTAGTTGATAGTCAAACACCTAACATCATCTTTAGTTGACATCAATGACAACCAATGCTCAACAAATCAAACCATGCAAAAATGTGTGCGAGAGTGGGAACACTTAGAGCATAATTCACAATGCATAAGTTTGGTTATAACAAGAATTACACTACCTTTTGGATAACTTTTATAGGAATCCCACACATGCATAGAAAATGGTGTTCCAATCATTAATGCTAAAAATGATATGTCTTTTTGACATTGGGTTTGGGATGGGGTAAAGGGAAAGAAAGTTATGGGGATTTTTCAAAATATTTTACATGTAAAGTATTCACACTGATGTTAAAGTTGAGCTATAACAAAACACGAAGGAAGTGAAAGAGTGTGATAGATAAAGATGCATAGAGTGGGGAAAATGGGAATGACTAGCTTGGAGAACATAGAAGTAATGATTTGATGATGTAGAAAATTCAATGAACAAAATCATAATTTTGAATGCTATAATACATATTTTACTAAATAGTTATTTGAAAAATAAAGAAAAATATATGCATTATTTTTATGGCGAAGATGGTGAAACTTGCACAAGATTCATCAATTGTTGAGAGATATATATTTCATTATTAGTTATATGTTTACCTTTAAGTATCTATTGTAATAATGGGGATTCCATTGATGACAAACTCATTGATTCATAGGCCCAATAATGTTGTCAAGTGATAAGGAAATATTAGATATAAACATTGTAACCATATCATAAATTTTAATAAAAAAATACATAGTGCTACCAATGCAATAAAATGATTATAAACCAACATGTTAGATGCTTTTAAAGAGATGTAATATGTAAATATGAAAAAAAGGGACCGTTACGATCAAAATATTATCAAAAGTCAAATTAAGCAACTTCATTTGCTTAATTCGAATGGTATTTTCTCAGAGGAAGACAGTTTAGAATTACAGAAGTTACAGTCAAGACTCAATGATATCTTGAAGTCAGAGGAGAGTTCATGGAGACTTAAAAGTCGTGCCATTTGGGTCGTGCTGGGTGACAACAATACACGTTTTTTTCACAATTTTGCCTCTCACGGGAGGAATTTGAACTCGATTTGGGCCATCAATGATAGTCATGGTATTGAAGTTATTGATCAAAAGAAGATTGAGGAAGTCGCCCTCAATCACTTTAAAGGACATTTTGAAGATCCAAAGACTTCCAACATTGAAGCTCAACTAAATGTTCTGAAATACTATCCCTCCTTTTTTACTGTGGAAGATGGTGAACAGGTAGGCAGACCTGTTTCTATGGAGGAAATTGAGAGTGTGTTAAAGGCCTTTAAGAAAGATAAGAGCCCTTGCCCTGATGGTTGGTTGGTCGATCTGTTTATTACTTTTTGGGACATCATGGGTACAAACTTATTGAAAATGGTAGAATTTACTCGTGTAGAAGGCTGGATTGCTGGTGGCTTAAATTCGACATTTTTAACTCTTATTCCAAAAAATAGCAAGCCAAGTTCGTTTGACGAATTTAGGCCTATTGCTCTCTGTAACCCGGTGTACAAGTTGATTTCGATATTTTCGAAGATTATAGCTAACATGATTAAGCCTTATCTTTCTAGGTGGATGTCTACTGAGCAATTTTGCTTTCTCGAAGATAGACATATATTGGATGTTGATGGCATTGCCCAGGAAGTTCTGCATTTTGTCAAATCTAAAAAACAAAACTCCTTAATACTGAAGATTGATCCTGTAAAAGCATATGATCAGGTGAATTGGGATTTTCTTAAGCCAGTTCTGTTACAGATTGGGATTTCGAGTATTGTTATTAAATGGATCATGGCATGTGTGATGACGACAAACTACTATGTTCTTATTAATGGCAATCCTACTCCTGTTTTCAAAAGCTACAGAAGGCTCCGTCAAGGATGCCCTCTTTCCCCACTCTTGTTCCTGTTGGTGATCAAAGGGCTTAGTCTTTTGATTGGAGAAGCAAGAAATAAAAAGACAGTCAAGGGAGTTAGAATTGCAAAGAATTTATCTATTACACACTTGCTTTTTGTGGACGATGTCATCATGTTCGGATCTGACTATGTGGAGGAATGGAGGGTTTTCTCAAATATTTTGTCTCTCTTATGTACTGCAACGGGTATGCAAATAAGTCAAAGTAATTCTATTTTTATAAGCAATTTGAAGGATAATCCGGTTTCAAATGAGGTTTTAAATTTCCTCCCTTATAATTCATCTGTTCTAGATGGTGGAATCAAGTACTTAGGGTATTTTATAAAACGTAACTGTTATAGAATACATGATTGGAGATGGTTAATTGGAAGATTCGAGAAGAGGATAAACTTATGGATGTTGAAATACCTTTCTTTGGGTGGGCGTCTCATTCTGCTCAAATCAATGCTGAGTAGTATTCCGGTTTACTGGGCGCTGTTGGCACAAATTCCACCTTCTGTTTTGCAAAAATTGAATAGCTTAATGTTTACTTTTATTTGGTCAGGTAACAATGAAGGGGGACATTATCATTTGACAAGATGGAAATCCTTGTCTCTGCCAAAGAAGTATGGTGGGTGGAACATAAAAAATATCTTTTGGTTTAATATTGCTTTATCAATGAAGAGCCTGTGGGGTGGTTTGCTGGGGAATAATATTTGGTCCAAGATACTACATGTTAAATATATTAAGGTGGATATTTTCAGTTGGATAAGGAATCCTCCTATAGCTGTCTGTAATGCCTTGTTTATCTAGAAAGGTTTTCTAAAAATTTACACCTGGATTAGTTCTCAATTGGCTTGGAAGGTGGGCAGTGGCAAAGCAGATATTGTTGGCATTGATCCCATTCTGGGAGTCAAGAATGATTGCAAATTATCTCAGGGACTACGAAATTGTTTCTCAAATTACAGACTTTTCACTTGAATCAATTCAAGAGGGCAAGTAATTTGGTTCCAGATAGCTCATATTGGCTTACTTCGTCTGACCTTGGGCTTGCTGGATGTTGGGAGAAGGAATGGAATTGTTATGTATAGAACCTTAATCTGGCTGGGATTCGTCTTACCTAGGGTATGGACTGTTTGTCATGGGAAAAAAATCCTGATACGGGACAGGTAACGGCCAGCTCGGCTTACCAGGCAATTGTGGATTATCATGTAGATAGTCAAAGGAAATGGTGGTTTGTGGTGTTATGGAAGTGGAAAATTCCACTAAAAATCAAATGCTTTCTTTGGTTGCTATTTAACAACACAATTCTGACCTGGGGGAATCTGTTACGTCGAGGTAAGTAGGGTCCAAGCATGTGTTATCTGTGCAGAAAATGTGACGATTCAATTAACCACCTGTTTCTGCATTGTGATTTTTCTATGGGAGTGTGGAAGATGATATGTTTGAAGCTTATGATTAAGGATGACTGGCCCGATCTGGATTTTGAATTTGCTTATCATATTTGGTTACAAAAACATAGAAATTTTACAATTGTGCCTGGAATATTGGCTTGGAATTTATGGAAATCTTGGAATTTGGCTATCTTCCAAGATATCATTCCATCTTTGAAGCAGACCTTGTTTTCTTTCTGGAATCTGTTCCACTTATATTCAAAAGATGTTATAGGAAAACGAAATCCCAAGAGACTATGTAAATTAAATCTTGAAGACTTTGGTAATGTTGTTGGTTTTTTTGATGGAGCATCATCAACACAAATTTGTGGAGCAGGATTTACACTCAGATGTGGAAAGGTCCTCACTCTCAAATTTTGTCTTGCTTGCGGCCCGGGTACAAAAATACGAAGGCATAACTTTCGAGACTTTAGGGTGTCTTAAAAGTGGCTTTACTCTGTGGCTTGGATTCTCTAAGGATTTTTTGTGACTCTTTGGTAATTATAAAATGGGCCAACAAACTGGTTCATCTTGACAATGCTTTACTACATCACTGGTGCCTTAGAATTTATGACAGGTTGAACAGGTTATATAAACTCTCTATTGAACACACCTATAGAGAAAACAATGACGTTGCAGACGCATTGTCCAAAGAAGCAATCGACGAAGATCCTGGGGTTCTTTACTGGGAAGAATGGGTGGATGAATAGCTTGTTCTTTCTGGTTCTTTGAGTTCCTTTTTTTCAGAAGTATATTAGTCTCTCTCACTGTTTGGAGGCCTGCAGTGCCTGTTTTGTTTAGTAAGCGTACTGTTTTGACATTAGTTTTTTGATACTGGTCTTTGTATCTGAAAACAGTCACGTATATGTGTTCTAATGAGTCGCACGAGTCCAGGTTTAATCTTGGCTATGTGCTATGTACTTTTTGATTTCACGGAAATAACAAAAGTACGGTTTTGTTTTTCACTGAAAAAAATATGAAAAAAGGGAAATGCCCACATTTTCTTAGGTTCATTCAATGCTTATTGTTTGCTTTTCAAAATTGTCATTAAGAGACACAATTGCAATTAATCTTACTAATAAGTCTCAAATTCTATTATAATTTACACCTATAACATGTGATTAACTGTGTTAGTATTTACAAAGCCAAAAATGGATGAAAATATAACAAAGACAATGCAAGTATGGTGACTATAGGTAACAAAGACAATGCAAGTATGTTGATTATAGGATCTCAAAAGATTAAGTATGGAAACAAACATGATGCCAATTCTCATATCGACAGTGATCAACAATGCTCATAACCCATGAATTAAAGTGAAGATTTAGAAAGACAAGGTGTCGAAGCTTCTTTGGGAAGCTTTCATTAAGTGACACTAACAATGGTGCATGCATTAATATGATGGTAGGATTATCTAGGGGTGAGATATGTGATGGATTTAATGTTGTGGAATGGTACACTACATCGAGAAATATATTAGAGCCAAAAGGAATACAAATTATTTAGTCTTCCTATGCCAAAGGCAAGCATGGAAGATGAACTCTAAATCATGTTCAAGTTTCACATCCATCCTCATATAATATAGAAGGTTTAATGTTTATTGAGCAACCAAAAATTTCGACTAAGACATTGATAGATTATCAAAATGTGACTTTTTTTGAAATTTTATAAAATTTGTTATCCTTCATAAATGATGAATGATTTTTAAATTATCCTCGAAAGGGTTTTAACCCCTTGGAAGAGCTGGGAAAGATTCAATTTTGATCCATGATAAACATCCATGATAACCATGGCATGGCTTAAAATACCTCAGACGTGTCGATGACCCTAACTACCTTAGCTACGTGGAGGCCCCAACAAGTGTCGAGTCCCTCATGAAAAAATACAAAATCTTAGGTGATGTCGTTAGCTCTTAAACAATATTCCCCCGACAATCAAACTAAACCGAGAGGATGGGAATCAATGTCACGATTAAACGAAGGCGGGAAATGTCAGTAGCCAACCCCATTTCAAGGCTTGCATGGGCGGGAAGAGTCGCCCTATATAGCTTGCTCTGAGATCAAAATTGACGAAGCATTTGCATTTCAATTTCGATCGACACATAAGTCGGTCTCTCTAACCATGGGAGACATTTTCGACGACGAAAAAGAGCCTATCATGACCATGCAAGAGTTTATGGAGGAAATGGAAGCCGAGGAGGAAATGGTAACCTTTTCCTTCCTTCATGAAAACTTAGGCACTCGTTCAATCAATAGAAGAATGAGTAAATATTGCTTAGTTATCAATGAATGCAGGAAGCCGATTTTATGATGGAGAATGAGTGCACATACACACAAGGCTATCTCAAGAGACAGCGACTCTTCTCCTGCCTTACCTGCACTCCTGCTGGCAATGCAGGTGTATGCACTGCCTGCTACTTACACTGTCACGATGGCCACCAGGTAGTGCTTCGTTTCTATTTCTTTTTCAATTTATTCATTCATGTTTTTAAGGGCAAGTGGGGGTCGGAATTATCGGCGGTGTTGCTGCAGTCAGTGGTTCACTTCCCATCAAGATATACCAACTGGCCGATAGGTCAACTGCATTTAAAAGGAGAACCATAATCTTTTATTTTCCTTTGTTTTGGTTGGGTTATTTGTTTCATGCACTCAGTTAGTTCAGGTCAAGGCCTTATCCAGTGGTGCTCGCTCATCTTTGCCCTCTTTGGGGATGTGTTATGCTTGCTTGATTAACCAGCCAAATATACTAAGTGATCTAACTAATGCTACATTGGATAAGTTATGGTAGGAAGCATGTCTCTGTTTTTTGGTTTTGATATGGCAAATCTTAGGGCTCACACTCAATTCCATGCTCATGCTCATGAGACAACCGTCTTCTCACTGTGGCTTAGGAGGTTCTCATTGATTGCAAACAAATTTTCTATATTAGTGCCAATGCATGATATGAATATTATAAACAACGCAGGCAAATTCCTCTAGAAGTAGTTTTATGTTTTTGTGAAAGCTGCTTGGTCGCCAACGAGTGCCTGCAATTGGTGATCTCCTGTGTTTGCAGAAAATTTCTATCAGAAGCATGTATTTTGTTATGAGTTACCAGGGATCATGATTGTTTAGTTATATATGCTTTGCTTGCTTTTATTCTGTCTATATAGGTATTTGAGGGGCAACATGGTTTTGTGCCAAGAGATCTTTCCTGTTTTGCATTGTCTAGTCCCGTATGAGTTCTGCTTAAGCGAGGATAATTTATGCCTGATTAATAAGCCAAGCATATCAAGGAATCTGACTGCTGCCGCAATGGATAAATCATGTTAGCAATCATGTTTCTGTTTTTTGATTTTGAGTTGGAAAAGCTTAAGGCACAATTCTATGCCGATTAAGCAGCCATGTATGAATATTAAAAACAATGGAGACAAATCCTTCCAAAAGTAGTTTTATGTTTGTTAAAATGCTGCTCAGTTACCAGCGGGTGCTTATAATTGCTAATCCCTTATGTTTGCTAGAAAGCATAGTTACTGGACTTGGAATTAGGAAAAACTCGGTGAGGCAAAAAAGGCAAGAGTCTGACTTGGATTGGGAACAATTTGGCATGTACAAAAATTGGAAGAATATACATATTTTGAAGAAACCAATTTTCATTCATATTCAACAAATCTATGTCCATATTGTGCACAATATCAATAGATGTCAATGTGTGCCTTAGATGTGACAATGCAACTTCCTTTTGGTTTGTTTAAAAATGCCAAAAATGCCACCCAACAGAAGAGAAATGTGACCACCAAAGATAAAATTACCCAAAACAAAACCAAAATTAGGTTGGATGAGGTTTTTAATAGGCCTTGTTATGATTTAGTCAACCAAGTCATACTTGTACTCACAAGTTAAACTTGTGTTGATCAAGTTTTACTTGTCAATAGGTGAGTTTCATTTGATCAGTAGGTTAAATTGTTTGTTTGGTGATTCATTTCAAACTTGTGGATAATCGTGGATTTAAGTTGCAATCTTGGTAACATTGTAAAAAGTGCTTTGAGTAGCATGTGTTTTTTCTTTTTATTAGGGACCAAGATTGAATAGTCATATATGCTTCATGTTTTTTTTCTTCTTATTAGGGACCAAGATTGAATAGTTATATATCGTTTGAGTACTTCTAGTTTGTAGATATATGTACCAAGAGAACATGCATCTTGATTTTCCCTGCAAGGGATCTCTCTTGTTTTGCATTGTCTAATAGCAATTGTTTGCAATGCCAACAATCAAGATGCTTGTGGCGAGTAGGTTTTTTTGTGTTGGAAAGTAATAAAATCCCCAAGATGATTCGAACACAATTGGTAGTTAGCTACCTTATTGTCTAAAAGGTCCGTGTCTCTTTTGAATCATCAATCTAAGTGTTACGATCTACAACTTGTCTCCATTGTAATGATTCAAAAGAGGCATTTCTTGGATCAAGTGGCAAAAATTCTTGGGGGCAAGGAAATTCTTGAGCAATCTTTTGAATTATTTATTGGTTGTCTCCAAATTGTATTAATATTCTTAGTTAACTTTGCATGTTGATATTTTTTTTGAGTTCATCACCTTTTTTGAGCTAGAATGCCTTGTTGCTCAAAAACTAATATGGTAAATGTAAAGTCTCAAAAGGCTCTAGCTAAGTGCAACTATGGAAGTAATGCAAATGTCACCCACAATTACTTTCTTTCTCTTGAGTGACTTAAATAAATCACTAAGGGGGATTCCTTACAAGCAACTAAGTGAGACAACTTACTTAGGTTGCAAAATTGATTTTGGGTGGATTGTAGTTATGAGTTAGAAAAGCTTATTATGAGTTGAAATTTAGTAATCAAACTAGCTCATACATTGATCAAGACATCCATAAAACCATAGAACATTGCTTGCATGCAATCGATAAGCTTAAGTGATTTGCCAATTGAAAAATAACAACTTGTTGCAAAAGAATTAGATCATGAAATGTAAAAATGAGAAATGAAACATAACAAGTGAAACATATCCCATTAAAACATTATAAATATAGATGAAATTGTTGTTGTAGTACACGATGAATTGAGTGTTAATGATCAATAATGAAAATAAGCTTCCTTTAAACCAGTAATGAAGATTGTGACAACATTAGGTGTGTTCATAAAAATGCAAGTAAATCTGAAAATAACTTGAGAAAATGTAACATGAGGAACCACACAGTCTTATTCTATTGTTGGGATTGTCCAATAGAATAAAGTAACCATTAATTTTAGAAATACCCTCACAACTTTATATATTGTTGATTAACCCAATCTTGAATTTGCAAGAATTTTTTGTGGTTAATAACAACTTAAATGAGTGAAGTTGAGTGCAAAGGTGTTAGAAAATAGCAAGTAATTATGTGCATGCCAATGGCCATCAATAGGTAGAGAAAGTTGTGCTTAGAATGTTAACGACAATGATTAGATTTCAGATTTGTAAATTTGCATGTTGTAAGTGATGTATACCATACAACCATTTAGAGGCAACCCAAGATCTGATATCTTAAAACCTATGTTGCACTGGCCTTGGGGACGAGGGGATGAGTTTTCGGGATGGCTAAAGTGCACCCCCAATTTTTCAGGGGACGACAGGTTGGGGAGGGCAATTTTATTTAAAATATATATATATATATATATATATATATATATATATAATTAAAATCATATATAATTAATAATTATATTAAATTTAATATATATATTTTAATTATAAACACATTGACATTAAAATCAGAACAACCTTTGATTGAGAGAAATCATAAAAATTAGAACATGTTTGCAGCAAAACATTAAAATAGCTTCCATGTAACTTTATCAGAAAACATCAAAACATGCTTGCATCCTTTAACTGAGATAAATCATAAAAATCAGAACGTGTTTGCAACACAATATCTTCCATGTAAACTTTATCATAGAACTAAAAAAGTTAAAATTTTAAATTTAAATTTAGAAGTCTAGAGTTATGAATCATTCATGATATATAAAAGTCTAAAGATGATTAAGGAAGGGTCTATTTAAGCATAAATTTAGCTGTCGAGTATGGTAGCTGTTGTAGGAAGTGTGTTGTAGCCGTGCGAGTATAGTAGTTGCCGGATTATGGAGGGGAAAGATAATGTAGTGGGCCATTGGTTAGGTTAGAAACCTAGAAATTAGAATTTACTTTTTAGTTTTACTTTTAGCCTTAGGTTTTTAATATTTAATTTTGATTTTTTTTTTCATGTGCAGAGATCGAGGGATGTCTGGGAGTCCCCTGTTGCTTGAGGGATGCTAGGGACGTACCCAAAAAGTCCCTGATTTGGAAAGGGACGTTTAGGGGACGTCCAAAAAGTCCCCAAGTCCTCGATGGAGTCCTTGACGATTTGGGGATGTTTTCGAGGAGTCCCCAAGTCCTCGGAATGCGGGAACGTAGGAAACGTGTGAAATTTTAGGGGGGACGGGTCCCTGTGCAACATAGCTTAAAACTGTCCAAGAAGTGCTATAGATAATGCAAAGATAATGACTCAACAATAAAAAATTCAACCCCATTTGCATGATGAAGACAATGATTAATCTAGGGCCAAATTAGATTAAAGCAAGAATTAACATTTATCTCATATATGTGATTTAATAAACAAGTGAAATTTTTTCTATATATTGCTCTAAGATGAATTTTAAACATGCAAATCATGAAACATATGTTACAAATGGAAAGAGATAAATTGAAGCCCTCAAAAGAGGGTTTGAACTAGTTCTTTTATTTAGTATTATGCTTGAGATGAGAGATTAATGCTAGATTTAGAAAAACTTTAAAAGAAATAAATTAAATGTTTTAAATGACTAAAAGAAAGAATTAGATCACTTGATTATTGGCTAGTTGTTTGGAGAGGGGGAAATGGGGTCATAAAGATGATATGTGGAGATTTGCTGATAAAGGAGTAGGAGAGGGTAGAAGAGCTCAAACCCTCATCCTAATCTTTGATAGCCAAATATGTGATTATACTTGGCTCATGATTTATGTTACTTGTAGTAGGATTGGAAATCTTTGCATGCAAATTTACTTGAAGGTATTAGGATTGAATGCTACCTGGTAAATGACATTAGCAAGACTTTGAATTAAAAAGTAAAGAACTCACACCAATTTTCTCATGCAAACATTCACCATTTGTGGAATAATTCCATAGCTAACATCAAGCACCTATAGTTCCAATTAGCTTCTTCAATATTTATCCAATACCCTAATAAATTAAAAAGAAAATTAAGAAACAGTAGCAAGAGTAGTTTTATTCTTGAGGTTTTAACCACCTTTATAATGAGAAGAGAGTCTCTTGTTTAGGAAGAGAGACTAACTAACTCAAGAGAAAAATGATAACATACCCTCATTACATGGTTAAAATACAAAAACCCTAACAACCTTAACCATGTGAGGGGGCCACACCATTTAATAAGAGAGATAACACATGAGAAATAAAAATAAACTCCAAAGGAGGAATGTACTAAAGGATGTGGTCAAAATAATAAAAGCTAGGTCCAATAAACTAGGGTTTTGGCCAATTAACCACTACATGGAGGTGCACCCTCATCAAAATACATGAAACAATGCGCCAAACTATCTCAATAGGGTCACCCTCTAACAAACCAAGTCAAATGTGATATATTATCCAAGAGAAGGTGGTATGTGTGGCATGAATGAGTCCTCCAAATTGTAGTGTACCACTTAGACAAGTCAAACCAAGAATAAAAGCACCTCAAATGATGAAGTGCACTCATAACAAGTGTCTCAAGGGTCCAAGATTAGTCAAAAACCCTAGAGTGCTCCCATAAAATGTGCAACCAACTCCTTAAGAAGTGTGCCAAAGGTCCAAAATGTGGGCAAACCTCATGCCAAGTCATTTAAGACATTAATATATTGTGAAAAAGGGTTGGCCCTTTAACACGTGCCAATCAAGATGAAGAACATGTACCTCAAGGCTCCCATGTGTGCATGAAGGAGGATGATGCATCATCTAAGAGGGGACAATCAAGTCAACAATAGTAAATCATTCAAGTGTTATACAACATAATTTGTTTTATTGGATCTATCCACCTTGGGAAATGGTTGTGTAGATTCTTGAATCTTGTATGGAACTAGATTCGGATTTGCCTAAGATCTACCTAGGATTTGCTCTAATCAAAATTACAAACCATTGGAAAAGCAAGAGATTGTTGGAAAGGACTCGATTGCTTGGTTTTATAAGCTTCAGACTATATGGGAAATCGCACCCAAAAAAGCCAGCATTGTTAGGCTCAAGCACACAACCATGATGCAGCGATGATTTATGTATGATCATAGTGGCCTTGAACCCACAATTGAAACTGCACCAAAAAATGCTAGCGTTGTTAGACTCAAACACATGACCATTGCCATATTAACAAGGATTTAATTTATGTATGCTCATAGTCATGAACCCACGATGGAAATAATGATATGTAGGGCTCAAACCCACATTTTTTTGTTGAAAGTGTAGCTTAGAAGGTGTCACCGCATTTTCTTCGTGTCTAGGCATGCAGGTGATAATTAAATTAAATTAGTTTTCAACATTTTAATTTTAGCCTAACTCTAAACTTAGGAGAGGCATAATTATTTAATTATTGGTCTCATAGCTCATATTTCCTAAGTTCTCAACTTTAGGAAATGTAATTTCATTTTGAGAATCTCAACGAAGGACAAGATTTAATTTGGGCCCTACATTTTGAATCTCAAGTGAAATGAGTGAAGTCAAAATTATAAAGGGGTTGAAGGGTGAGTTAGAGGACACATCGACTTGGTGAGAAAGAGGGATTGACTTGAGGAGAAAGTGAGGGTTTTTAGGAGCAGAGAATTTGAGAGACAGAGGGCCAATTTTCAGAAGGTACTAGACAACCAAGTTAGAGAGGTCGTACAACATGCTATAGGTAGATTTGTGCAGGCTATATAGGTTGAATTGTTCAATTGAGGAAGGGCTGAGTT
The DNA here is from genome assembly GCA_027924585.1 of Larix kaempferi. Lineage (NCBI taxonomy): Eukaryota > Viridiplantae > Streptophyta > Pinopsida > Pinales > Pinaceae > Larix > Larix kaempferi. Next base: position 145,517 of record BSBM01000822.1, read on the forward strand.
TGCAGGGGTTAAGTTAGCATGTCGAGGATTGAAGAATAGGCCATACAGGTAGTACAGTAGGTTGTACCAACTTGTACCATATTGCCAAGTAGAGCTTGAATTTTTGGGTTGTACTAGCAGGTTCTACCTATGCTGTATTGGTCGTACGATTAGCCTATGTAAATAGTTGGGCGGTATAGCGAATTTGTGGCTGTTTGCTGGGTTCTCTAGGGCTGCAAGATTGTCTTGTATTTTTTAGTAGTAAACATCTTTCTCTGTCCATAATAATATTTTCCTCTTTGCTATTTTTTCCCATATTGAGTTTCCAGGGTAAAATTTGTATCTATTGTGTTAATGTTTGTGTGTTTATTTTGTTGTGCATTTTATGTTAAAGAACTTGGGACTCGGGAGTATTTCTTGGTCATAAGTTTAGATTTGGTTTATGATCTATGAAAAGTTATTGGCACATTAAATCTGTTTTCCGACTTAAGGAAAAATTTAACAATTTTAGCATAATATAGGTATATAAATCAACTCACCTTAAATCGTGTTAATATAACTTTGTAAAAAGTAAGATAAAATGACTTTAATTTTTAAAATCAATTTCAATTAATTTATATATGTAACAACAAGCTATATAAATAAATAATCATATCATAAATAATTAGAATTATTATATACACAGTAACTTTGTAATTATGAGTTCCCTATAGGGTATGGAGCAATTGGTAATCATGTTAATATAAGTTTATAAAAAATAATATAAAGTGACTTTAATTTTTAATATCAATTTCAATTAATTTATATATAAGTAATAACAAATCATATAAATAAATAATTAGAATTATTATATACATAGTAACTTTGTAATTATGAGTTCCCCATGGGTTGTAGAGCAATTGGTAATGAGTAAATGAGATGAGAAATTGGAAGTTGTAAATGGAAAGTCACAAGTTCAAATCCCCATAGGTACTAGCTTACAAAATCAAACTTTGTAATTATGAGTTAGATTAGTTATTATTTATAAACATTATCTATCAGTTATTTATTTTATATAAGTACTACATATTTAAATTATATAATCAAAATATATATATTTTGAAATTTTGTTAAGGTTTTATTTTTGAAAATTTATCAAAATATTTTTATATTATTTGTACCTGTTTCCTTGTTGCATTGATGCATCTAGATCCTGGCTTTTCAAAAACTTGATGGATTTGTATCCGGATTCAATTCATATTTGGATCCGTATTCGAATCCTAGTCACTTAGGATATAATGTATGACTTGGGAAAAAATACTTTCAAATATGTATATCATAAAATAAAGGTTATTAAAGTGCACTTTTATAATTAACTCACTCACTTTTGATTAATTATCCCATTGACCTTAGAATTACCATAGTGTGACCATAATTAATCCATGTTTCATGTTATAACCCTAAGATCAAGTGCATTTCATAAGTTTCTAAGTAAGGTGAGGGTGATGAAATGAATGTGATGCTAGGGAAGGGTGTTTGTGAAGTAATCATCACAGAAATATGATTGAGTGCTAGGTCCACCCTTTAGGTTGGGTTATTGATTTTTCTTCCACATGTGTCTTAGTAGGGATAACTTTTTCTTGAGTTACCCTTTCCTTGCACCTCTTTCTTGTAATGCCTTATTATTATTAGTCCCTTTGTTTTAGATTTGGCTTTGATAATTTGGGACAAAGGGAACTTGGCTTTTTGCAAGGGGGCATGGTTCACATATATTACATTTATAACTTAGCAACATCATCCTTGGAGTAATTTGACTCTTTTAACTTTGACTCAGGCACTCATGGATGGAAATAATACAAGGACTTTAGAACATAACATATGATAAGTCAATTGCGAAAGGGGGACATGATGGAAATGGGTGAAATGACTAGGTAAAATGTTGTAATTGACATTAAATGAGTGTCACACTTAAATTCCTAGGGATACACTTGTCTCACAAGGTCATACACTTGATTTAAGAAAAAATTATAACCACACCACAATGCATCCTTAGTTTTGAAACAACCATCTAGAATACATGACCCATTGTAGAGTAACACCATTGACCCCTCATGATCATGTACACATAAGAAAGCATTTACCATGACTCAACTATAGCATATGTCATGACCTTGGTGTCAACTGAATGTCTCCATTGATCTTTAGCACATATGATGGTGATTTGAGTAGGTTGAAAGTGTCTTTGGAAAACATCCACGGGTAAACCATAAATCTCATTTGTGGAACTGTTGGATGTGATGGAATATCACCTAGGCAATGATCAAGTCACCCCTGCATGTCAAGGGGTAGCATGCCTTACTTTTCAACCTCTATGCAACCTCTCTCATTCAACAACTTCTTTCTTTTTGGATATGAATGGGAAATCTTCAATGTTCCACGAAGTGTTTGAGTTGGGGGAGCGCGGGATTGGGGAAATGCACAAGGGGGACGTGTGGAAGCCACCCCAAATTTTATGGGAATTCCAGGGGGATGGGGGAACATTAGAGTCATAAAAATGATAAATCTTAACAATAATTATTAACATGTAAAAACTAAAAACTAAATTCATCATTATGCAATGTATATCTAAATTCAAATGTCAAATTTGTAAATAATACTAAATGATTAAATTTGTACATGATATTGAACTATTATTAAATTTCAAATTTGTAAATGATACTAAACTATTACCATGTAAAAACTAAAAACTAAATTCATCATTATCATTATACAGTGTATATCTAAATTCAAATTTCAAGTGTTGAAATAAGGTAGAAAAAGCTTTCCATGCTTAATAAGTGATTTGTCTTGAGTGAAGGGTACATTGTTGTTCATGTCATGACAAAGAAATCAACAATCAACACCACCAACATCAAGGTACACAGAGGGGTTGATTTGCTTGATTCAATGCCAATCTCGTACCCTCATACATGATGGAATTTGGTGGAAACGTTGCAATCTTGAAACCTTGAACATTGTTAAGTTTGTTGAATTTTGAATGAGATTTGTTACCTGACAAATTAGCAGGGTTAGTGCCTAGTAAGCACATGCACATAATTGTGATCCAATGTCACCTCGATCACAAATCTATAATCTTTTCGGAGAGTTTTGACCTCCAAGGGGGGAGCCCTTATGGAACACCTGTAAGCACTTAGCCACCAAACTCTATATCTTCCTATGCAATTGGTGTTAGTGACCAGTGCCTTCTAAGGAGTCAAGTGAAGAATGAAGAAAACACACTATGAAATATAAGTGTTGGAGATATTATCAAATCAAAGTAATTTGTCACAGTTCTAGCAAAGATTCCTTCACCAAACAATTATCTTAAGCATGTAACCATTCATCAAGTAAAGAAGCCAATTGTGTAAGGATTCCTTCACCAAACAATTATCTTAAGCATGTAACCATTCATCAAGTAAAGAAGCCAATTGTGATAAGTACTGCTGCAACAATATAATCAAAGGTAATTTCAATAGTGACAAACAATGTAGTAAAGTGATTAGTAATAGTATATTTAGGCAAATATTTCATCTAATGATCAAACAATTAGGAATTTCAGACACTCAGGAAAATTGCCAAATCAATGAGCAATCCTTCTAACAACTGTGAACATTGAAAATTTATAGATCAAGCTAATTTACCAAAATCTTGTACCACACCAACAGTAACACTTTCAGCTAACTATCCAATAGTAATTAATGGCACTTAGGCAAGGATGTATACAAGCAGTAATTAGTGTTTTAAGATATCTACCATGCCAAATATAATCCAAAGAGCAATACTACTAGCAGATTTGAACAATTTAACTATATCTGTTATAACATTTCTGTAGCATGCAAATATTAATGAATTCAATCCCTTACGTGAATCTCTACTCGACAGTATTAAGGGCTTGTTTATTAAGTGTAACCAATCAAGTGAAGACAATGACCAAGCCAAGCAATATGTTATTCCAATCTTATTTAATGGCAACGGATTTTAAACAAGAACAAATTCAGACAAATAACAGTCCTTGTAGCTTTCGATTTCCTTTATATTACTAGCAAATCTAACATTCATATCAGCCTTGGTTACATAGTCGCTTAGGTACTCTCTTGCTAACTCATTATGTTATTTTTCTGTGTGCTTTTGTTGTGAGAGGTTTAGGGCAGCAGGAAAAGTGACAGGCCTTCCCTTATTGTAGACTTGAAACAAGGGGATGAAGGGACTGAAAAGTGGGGAGCAAGGCTTCAAAAGCAAGGAAAAGGGCTGCAAAAACAAGGGCGAGGGTTTTAGGAAGAGAAGGGGAAGGCCGCGAGGCCTAGGGAGATAGGAGGAGGCCGCAAACCTTTAGTGGCTGGAGATTTTGCAAAAGTTTAATATTTTTAGGTTTTAAAGAATTTTTATATTTTAGGGCTCCCACAAATTTCGCCATAGGGTTTTTAGGGGTAAATGGACAGGCCGAATTTGTAGGAGAGAGTGCCGAAATTTTAGGTAGACCAAAAGTTTGAAGAAAAATATTTTTTGATTTTTTAGGGATTCAGATTTAAAATTGTAGACCTAATTCAAATCCTAATTTTACCATGAAAATGCAAAATTACACATAAATATGCAAGAAAATTTGATAAATTTTGATAAAACAAGGGTTTTGATAGATGTAACCCTAAATCCTAGGGCTAAAGGAGAGGTGACCATCGTCTCTCTTGGACTGGTTTTCTCCTTGACTCTAAACCAAGGCTTCCTACAATAACCTCAAGGGTTTGTTGGGTTTGTATTTTTACCTTCTCATTTTTAAGGAACCCAACATGCTTGAGCATTTCCAAGAATTTCCTTTCATATTGTTTTGTAGTCATATTTTCAAGTTTGTGTTGAAAGAACTCCATCTTTTTCTCATTGTAATGTTCAAATAGATACTTTTGTTGAAAGTACTTCTTGAACTCTTTCCATGTTATCTTTATTTCATTGATATGATTTACTTGGATCAACTGATCCTACCAATTGAAAGCCTTTCCATGCAAATTGTAGACAACAATTCAAGCATCCATATTGGGGTAGTTATGTAATTGGAGATACTTCTTCACCCCAATAACCAAGCTTCAACATTTTTTCCCTTCTTATGCTCACCATTAAAAGTGGGTGGTTTAATCTTCCTAAACTCCCCTTGCAATTTCTTCTCCAAATTCCTTTGTTTATGATGTCTAGTTGAATATATTTTTGGGCTGCTCCTTGATTCTTTAGATGAGTAGGACCTCTTGGCTACATGAGGTGTTGAGGAATAATGTCTAGGGCTCTTGGTAACACTCTTGGAATGTTTGAATCTTTTATGGGATCTCTTCTTGGAATATTCTCTATCTTCTTTTTCATGGAATGAGGTTGAACCAACTTGCATTTTGCCTTTGCAGTAAATTCAAGTTTTGCATTAGTTGGGTGTTTAATTGATTTTGTTGCTCTCGAGCCCTTGACTTTCTTTCATTATTAGCTCTACAACTCTGCTCTTCCATCCTCAAGCTTTTCATGGTTTCTACCAGCTCCATTGGTTCAATGCTGGTTTTGTGCCCATTAGACGTAGTTTCCTCATTGTCCACATTGATATTTTGTCCTTTGGTTTCTTCAAGATTGTATGGAAATTCCCCTTGCCCTATTTTATCTCTTCAACTTTGTTCTATACCGTGTCTAATACAAACTTGTAACCTATTACAAATTGTTGTAATTGGTTTCTGCATTGTGTTCATACATCAAATATATTAGGTAAACTTCATTTCCAAATTTTCAATAAAAAATTAAATAAAAATTTCATACATTTATAAGAAAATTTGGGAACTATCAATTTGATAGTTGTTAAATTATAGCAATAAGTCCTCTTTTTGTCCAATTTCTAAGAGGATTTAACACTATTTTTTGATTTGATTGATATTATTTATTTTCCTATTGATACTCTCCAAAGATTGTACTCCTCATTTTTGAGCTTAGAGCTAAAAGTTACAGTTCTCCAAAGTTTGCAATTTTACCCGATTTTATGTTGTTGTTGTAATTGTACTTAATCTCGAGGACCAACTTCGAAGATTTGTAGGAGAAAATATGTGAAGAATTGAAAAAAATTAAAATCGGGAATTGATAGCCCATATGATTTTGAATATTCAAACACCTTCAAATCCTTGATTTGATGCACCATTCATTTTCTATAAAATTCTGGAACTGCCAAATTTTAACTTTCGTATTTTCTCCATACTCGGAATTTTTAGTAAAAACTATAATCTCACAAGCTAAGCATTTTTGGGAAAACTCCCTCTAACCAAAGTTGTTTTGCTTGTTGAGTAGGTAAAATGTTGAGTTCATAAATTTTTTGGTTTGAATATCTTAGGCCACTTTTACCTCCTTGAAGTTTTTCAAAAACGCACTTGCATGTGTCTAGAAAGTGGATTTTGGCCTTCTTTGACACCTATGCTCCACACCCTTAGGATTTGGCCAAAAGCCACCTGGGTTATTTGTGTCAGCCCCAACAAGGCCCTTGTCTAATCATTGTGTGATGGTCTTCAAAAATCATTAGTTCCCCATTTTTGGAAAATTGGAGTAGAATAGGTCTACACCCCTCTTTTGGCAATTTTGTAGTCTCCCTTAATGGCCTCAAAATGTCAAAGGTGTTATCGAATTTCGAGCTAATCTGTTCTTGTTATGGCCAAAACAATTTTTGGGTTCTAGGCTTGTTTTATTTTTTATTTTTTATACCTTTCTATTTTTTCTTGACTTGGCAACTAATGATGGTGGGATGGAATGTGGCTGCCTATGTGGTAGTGGGGTCCTATGTGGTGATCCCTAAGTCTCTGCCATGTCACTTGACTTCCACTTGTCTTTGCCAAGTCACATTCGACTATTTGTTTCTTTTCCCCATGAACGTTGAGGGTTAGATCCTTTTTTGAATCTCAATTATTTGTGGTGTCAAACATGCCCAATGACTATCTCGTGGCCCACCCTTGCGAATGGTGTGGCTCCATCGTGCACTTTCCTAGATTAAATACGGGCCATTCGCGACACATAAAGTAGATCAGGCGGTAGTAGGATGTGTCTCCTTGTAAACAGTCTAGATTGCTTTGTGCACTTTTTAACTTTTAATCTAATCCATTCATAGTGTTCAACATGCTTGTCATCTATTTGATAGTTTACCCTCGTGAATGGTATGGATTTGTCTTTGCATCTTCCAATGCTAAATCTCAGCCATTTATGATATCTAACATGCTTGATGGATACTGATGGAGGGTCCCCTGTGAACGATGTAAATTGCATCTTGTGACTTCCTAGATCAAATTTGGGCCATTTGTGGCATGTACATTAGCTTGGGCGATAATGAGGAGCCTCCCCATGAATGGTCATGATTGATCATGCATCTTGTAACTTTTAATCTTGGCCATTTGTAGTGTTTTAACCTGTGTGGCCATGACACAAGTAGTCCTTCCAACCAATGATTAGGATCATCCCTTGGCGATCGTGTCGATAGATCTAGGTTGTTCACAACAGGGTGCCTTGGTTGTTGCCATCCACGCATGCCAAGAATCTAGGTCTTCCACCTGGATCATTTTGTCATGATGCCAATGAAGCCACTTAGCCTTATTTTGGTTTTGCCACTTGTGCACTCATTCAATGTGGTTGGTCCATGTCACATCCCTTGTCAATGTGGCTCCTCCATGTCACACCTCTTTCCATGTGGCATTGGTGGGATCCACATCAATTTTTTTCAAAAATTCAAATTTTGTATACGTATATAGATTTTAATTTTTATAATAGGTTGCCAACCTAAAATTACACTTGGCATAATTCCATCAACAAGTGTTCACAAGAATTTTACACCTGGCTTTATCCCCAATTTTTTTTTTTGTCAACGGACATAATTGGTAATCTTTAGCATTGGTTCTAGTTTTCTCCAAATTTCTCAAGCTCGAATTCTTCCATTCATGAATTTTAATTGCCAGTTCTCTAGTTGGTTCTAGAAATACAAATCTAGGCATTCAAAGAATCAAAACCATAGATTTCTACAAGGGTATTTTTGCAAATAGTTTGTATGCAAAGTATATTTTCACCCAATATTTCATAGTACCCAATAAATCTCCATATTTTTCTTTAGTTACCCTCCTTATCTCCTTATATGGCCCAATTAATCAAACAATAATCCTATTGTTTAATTAGAGCCGTGAATTTAATCATTTGGGGGATTGACATTGTTTTCCCCAATTATGTCACATAGTCATTTTGTCACACTTCTCCTGCAACTTGTAATTTTGCTTGTAGAATTCAAATATGGTCCATGTAGTCTCAGTGTTGCAACCTTGGCTTTGATACCACTTTGTAATGTACCTCATAGCCTCTTTCCACTGTGGAGATTGTGAGGTGCCCAAATCCACATACATATTCTGTTCTTGATACCAATTTCGAATTTGCTTTTCAATGTCATTGATCGGCTTTATTGTTAATTTTCAACAATGAAAGTAAATAAATATAATAGTCATTTGTCTAAATTATTCATTCTAAGCATGCAAACATTCCTACCAGGGATGCATTCAAACCATGTTGAGTAATTCATGCACAAAAATAATTCCACAAAAATAATTTAAACGACACACATAATATATATTCCATGGTATTCAAAACATTTGGCACTTATCTTTATAAATGTTCTCCAAACAGCTGCAAACGAAGGATGATCCCCCCAACCTTAGGCACTCTATCAAGCCTTAGTTTTCTTTGATAGATGACACCCTAGAGCTAGGGCTATTAGTCCACAAGGGGCAAATTCCCAATTCTTTCACTCAATCACACTCACACTACCCAAAGGTGCAAAACCCCCTTCCATAGCTGTCCCCACCCTTGCACTCATTCCTCATCAGCCTGCACAGAACAAGGGATGGTATGCCCTTCTCTCCTCCACAATCCCTTCAGCTATTCCCGTCCCCTTCTAGTGATCCAGCACAGTCTGGTTAAGAAGTCTTTGTGGTAGGGTCTTAGACAACTTAGTTGTCGGCTAGGCCTCTCTCACATGGGCACCAAGCCCAATCACATCGGTTTATTAGTGTTGCACTAGTTTATTAGGGTATTTTGTGTGATAGGTTATGAAATGCATTATTCTTCTCTAGTTGCCAATCAAAACTACCATAGCATGGATGGTCTCCCTTGATGAATGATGATTGAATGAGTTTCTAACAAGATATATGGATGACTATGGATTGACAAGTGGCTTCTCCAGAAGTGACCACTTTATCCCCCTTTTAATCTCACTTGGGAATCTGGGATAATTAACCCCCTAATTAATTAAAGTGAGACACAAACTAAGGTTAAGGAACTTTGGGTGAAAATGGTTAATGACGGCTAAGGACATTAGCTAAGGTCATCCTCCTTAGCTCCTTTCACTTCCCCCACTTGTGGAATCATAGCTAGCCATCTCATCTTCGTCCTTCTCCACTTGTAATTGTCATGGATTTTTATATTAAAAAGTATATACACCATTTTTTTGTTTCTTACATACATATTCACATCTTGGAGTTAAAAATAGGGTGTTACAGGTGATCTCAACTCAACTCAACAACACTAGGGTAATTGAAAATATAGATCAGCATAGCCAGGATAATTGTATGATATGGCTTGTAAAAAATGAAAGCCACTTCCTTGCATCCATTTCACTGATGTATTATATAAAAAATGCGATTTCACATGAAATGTTTTGGTTGGTCTTTTTTTGGGAGTTAATCTTTCATATGTATCTAGTTAAGCTCCAACTTTTATTCAGGTGATTTATGTATATTTGGGTTTGAACCTGGGTCATTAGACCACAGCACGACAAAAAATATTCTCTTCCTTGATGCATAGGTCTGCACATTGGACTTTGAAGTGTATCATGAGAGGCTCTTTATGTATGATATGACTTGTAAAAATTGAAAGCCACTTCCTTGCATCCATTTCACTGATGTATTATATAAAAGATGAGATTTCACATGAAATGTTTTGGTTGGTTTTTTTTTGGGAGTTAATCTTTCATATGTATCTAGTTAAGCTCCAACTTTTATTCAGGTGATTTATGTGTATTTGGGTTTGAACCTGGGTCATTAGACCACAGCACGACAAAAAAAATTCTCTTCCTTGATGCATAAGGTCTGCACATTGGACTTTGAAGTGATTCATGAGAGGCTCTTTATACAATGGTTCCATTAAATGATGTAAGGGGATCCATGTTTAATTTACTTCTATGTTTTGCCGTGGATACGTTTAACTATTGTCTCGCATATTCTTTATGTGGCTGTTACAGTTGTTATTGTTTTATCTTCATGCGATCATTGTGCAACATGTTGTTTGAATTTCTTTCTATGCATAGGCACACATTTGAAAGAACCCCATCACAAAACACTCTGGGTTATTATCTTTCTTTTGTCCTGACAATGATTTGAGGCTGTCGCTGATCTTTTTTCTCTTTTGATCATGGGAAAGGTGGTGGAGTTATGGAAAAAGCGGCAGTTTAGATGTGACTGTGGAAACTCTAAGTTTGGGGGTGTCCATTGTAAACTTGTGGCAGACAGAGATGCTGAAAATATAGTCAATTTATACAATCAGAACTTCAAGGGATTGTTCTGTAGCTGTCATGAACCATATCCTGATACTGATGAAGATGATGAAGAAAATGAACAAGAGATGATACAATGCTGCATCTGTGAAGACTGGTTCCATGAGAACCATCTTGGTCTTGAATCCACAGAGAAGGTAAGTTGTACTTTATGGTGGATAGAATTTTTCTGAACAGGCAAATATTATCAGTTTTAAGTATTTTAAAATATGCCGATGGCAGGACATTTGTTTAAATTTCAGGATCAACCTGTTTTCTTTTTTCTCCCGATGATTGTCAAGTTTATTAAGTGTACATATTTTTTTAAAATTAATTCTTCAGATGGAACCCGTCAAGCTCAGCTAACTAGTAATCGGAAGGTCTATGCTTCTTGGAGTTTCAACCTGGGCCATTAATGTGGCGATGCCCTATCTTCACTTCCATTAATGTCATGTCACATGGCATTGTCTCCCTGCCAACAAATTCTCTCTAGCTATATGGTTCCTTGAAAATCCCAACTCTACTAAATTTGCTCCTTGCCAATAATATATCCAACAAAACTTTTCTTCTGTTTTCTCCACGAAATTTTCCTTTGTCGTTCTTACACCACTTTGGAACTTTTCTCATAGTTCACTGGGCACTTCTTTCATTTTTCTATGATTGTTTTGTGTGCTTTTAGGGTACATCAAGGCCTAGTTAATCTGTAAATTAACTAAAGAGATACTCTTACATGTCTTCTTGTTTTGGTCCTACTATTTTTGGATACTTTGCCGCAGGTCCCCAGGGACGAGGAAGGAGAACCTATTTATGAGGATTTTGTATGCCAGGATTGTGTATGCCATTGCCCATTTTTGTTGTCTTGTCGTCAGATCATTATAGTGCCATCCATACTTGGGGAATCAACTATGAGCACTGGAACACAGAAGCAGATCACGCAAGCAGAGAACAATGAGAAGGATGATATTAAAATTGAAACTTCAGAAACAATAGTACCACAAGACCGGAGTTTTGTTCCAGAAGAGAGCTTCACTTGTACCAGAAACAAATCTAAGGGTGATGATCAATCAAAGCAACCTTGTTCTTCTATAAGTACTACAGATAATGATGATCAATCAATGCAATCCAGTTGTGCATGTCATGAGGCTGAAAATAGAATGTCAAAAGCATTATCTTTGATACCTTCTGGTGTTCGTCCGAGCGAGATCAATCAATTTGAACAACTTGCTAGTGGCGACGAGGTAGCTGCAGGTTGCATGACCAAAGCAGGATATCCATCTTTGGAAGATATCACTACCTCTCAGAAATCGATAGCCAAGTTGAGTTCACCATTAAATCAAAACACCGAGAGGACAGATGTGCAGGTGTCAGAATGCAAGCTAAGGGGTGATGTAAACCAGCTGTCCTTTTCATTGGAATGGAAGAAACCTCTTTTTCTTGCGAAGAATTGGCGAAAGCTTCTTTGTAGGTGTAGTGATTGTCATGATTTGTATAGAACCAAAGGTGTTATTTTCTTGCTTGATGAGGGTGATACTCTCGAGGAATACGAAAAAGTTGCAAAACAGAGAAGAGCAGAGAAGTTGCAGCAACAGGAAGCGGCTGAACTGAAATTCTTGCAGAATCTTGATCATGTTGAGAAGATTGAGATTCTGACCGGTTTGAGAGAAATAACAGATGAGCTGCACTCTTTCCTGGTAAGAGTTTCTCCTTGCTTCTTTTTTTGTCTTCCTTTGGCCTTTGCATATGTTGGACAGATTGTGGGCATGTGCACTTCTTTCATTTTCTGTGGAATGTTTGAATTGCAATGCTTTCTGTTTGCTGACATGTAGTCTATGGCACTTATTAGTGAGGGACAATAACTTGCGCTATAAGAGTATGGCATTATTTTATAGAAAATGTGTGAGCAGGCTATGTGTTATGCTTGAAATGCATCTGGAGGGGAAATGTTTGTGATAAGAGTGTGTGACCTGACCTAACCTTTTGTTGATGGACCCCACTCCAGGGATCTTTTGATACTACCAGGGTTGTTACATGCGCGGATGTTGATGAATTCTGTCAGAATCTCAGAAAGAAGAGACGGCGTCTATGCTGAATCTGTAAAAAATCATAAATGCTTGGCACAAACATAACTGGCTTCAGTATGTCTATACTGGTATCGGTCCATCATTGAAGGTGGTAAAAGATTCTCTTCGTATGGTATAATTGACATGGGATTGTTGGTTCAATATAGTTTTTTTCCCAAATTTTGAATATAGTCCGTTTCCTGAATTGTCTCGCTGAAGAGTGTGGAGGATGCTTTGGGTGTTTTCAGTACTCATCTTGATAGATTAAAGTAGCATATCATTGAAGGTGGTAAAAGATTCTCTTCATATGGTATAATTGACATGGGATTGTTGGTTCAATATAGTTTTTAAACCAAATTTTGAATATAGTCCGTTTCCTGAATTGTCTCGCTGAAGAGTGTGGAGGATGCTTTGGGTGTTTGCAATACTCATCTTGATAGATTAAAGTAGCATATAGGATGTTTAGTTCTATAGGATACAATTAAATTAAATAAGAAAAACTAGACTCATCCATATGGCCTTATAGAAAATGGTCAAACAGAGGACTGTTCTGACATGACAATGATGGTGAAGTACTTTTATATGATCATGTATTTGAATAAATGTTAATATCTAAGAAAGAGAGGTTGTATGTATAGTTTTACATGTGAAGAAGCTTGTTTGGATATTCGCTATAGCTTACCTACAGTCAGTTAAGTCAGTTAATTCAATGCAAGTTCATTATGTTGGAGAGGCGCATTCTACAGTTTGGTAGGGGGAGATGTGTAACTTCTTCAGTGTTTATCCTATAGTTAACACGTGTCCTTTATAAAAAATAATAAAATATTATAAAAAATAACATGTCTGCTCAAATTAGATTTAAAATATTTAGAACGGCATATATATAAAACTACACGAATTAGATAAATTAAAACCATAAACATTGCATTACACACTTCTTCAACATTTCCAGTTTAAAAAGGGTTTGCACCTCAGAGATTTGATCCCTCTCGGGGCTTGGTAGATCCCCTCTTAAGATGGATCTATGCTGGTGTATAGTGCAATGCAAAAGGTCTCAGTTGTTCCAAATATTCTAAGATAATCGGAGTTTTATACAGTTTGGGTATCAAAACAGAGAATGGAATTGTTGGCGCTGGAAACAAAATTTGATAGAACCTTTTAGTTTGATTGACTGAATTAACATGTATTTGCAGAGATATATTTCAATCTTGGATCTTTCAAGTACGAAGAGAAAAAAAATTGGGTGGCTACATAAAGGATCTATGTTTAAAGAATTTGGGATTAAGATGGATTTATGCTAGTTTATTTTTTATGTTATGTTTAAGTGTTAGTTTTTTTATTTTCCTTTTTTAACACTGAAAATTAGAATGTTGATTTTTATTTTTTATTTTTATATCTATATTAGTTTATCAGTGTTATGTGACAACGTGTAACATGGACATCTCTTTTATCTAGACTATAAGAGAACCTGGCCTCTCTTACTGCAACAAGATTGAAATATGTTGGTGACTTGTCATGTGATCTAACTATTATAACTCAATTTCAATTGCAATTGGTATAGCTAGCATTCTTTTACAATTTTCATGGAGTTAATGAAGTTATGAATCTTCTTTTATCTAGACTATAAGAGAACCTAGCCTCTCTTAGTGCAACAAGATTGAAATATGTTGGTGACATATGTTGGTGACTTGTCATGTGATCTAATTATCATAACTCAATTTCAATTGCAATTGGTATAGCTGGCATTCTTTTACAATTTTCATGGAGTTAATGTAGTTATGAATCTTTGAAGGAGAGGTGCATGCATATAGACTGTCGAGTTGGAATTGGAATGACATTATGGATAGTTTGAGCAATATACAAAAGGGCTTTCTTGCCTTGAATATCAGGTACTCTTTATTGGTTTTTTTCTTAGTTGTTTCAAAGATTTAAAACATAAGTCTTCTTTGCTAGTCTTTATATAACTTTTCACAAGAATCATGACAAGTGTCTATTGTGCTAATGATGTTTCCTACTTTCCTCACTGATTTCCTCACTGATCTTCCTGCATGAATGGTAGGATCCAACAACTTACACAGTTTTAAACCAAAATTTATTCTAGCTGAAGAATTCATACATGTCAAAGCCACAACCCTATTGGTGAGCCTATCCAAGTGAATTTGTCCATGTGATCCCCATCCCTTTTGAAAATGATGCCTATATAGCCCAAGTTAGTTGCTTTAGGCCAAAATATGATACAAAGAATATGCTTTTTCCCCTTAATAGAAATTAGGTATTCATAGAAAAAGAAATTTTCCTTCCAATTTAGCAGTTGGGTGTGTTTAAACATATAGCCCTTGGCTCAATTAACACATGGCTGTAAATAGATATACAATTCCCTTATATATTAGAAACTACATGTAAATATACTTAAAATTTAGAAACTAGATGTGTAGATGGACACTTCCTTCTAGTTGTTTTACTATACTACCTTTCCACTTGTCTTGTTTTTTGGAACATAGTATCATATGTTTTGACTTCTTTATGAAATCATTTCTTTCAAATAATGAAGTCTTGTATTCTTTGACTCTCAACTATTTGAATACATTAGAAAATCTTTTTATACGAGGCCATAAATCAAAGTAGCTTTAACTAATAAGCATCCATTATTACATAACACATGTATAGGTCATATTTGGTTAGTTTATTTATTGAGAGATAAATTAAAGATATTACGTGTTTCAATTTCCTCCTCTTTTCTTTCTCTTTTCCATTTTCCATATGTTTTTTATTTTCCATATATGTTCTTTCAATCTTGCCTTGTATTTTTCTATTGTTTTGTTGGATTCTTTGAGCTACTTCACTTTTGATTTTTCCCTTTTGATTTTTATTTTTAGGAATGCTTGATTTGTGTTATCATTATATATGAAAACATGGTAATTTATTAGAAGTTTCCTATGATTTTGTAATTTGTTCCTTTACTAGTTTTTTCATCGTTTTGCTTCTCAAACCAATCAATTGCCTTTTTATACTTGCTTCTCAAACTTGCAACTCATTCTAATCAATTCCTTTTTTTATACTTGCTTCCAAAACTTTCAGATTAATTAGCCTTTACTTTTCCTTTATTCATTTAAAAAAATGAAGAGTGGCATCCTCAAGCATTATATCATTTCAAGTTTTTTCAGTTGAACATTTTCTCATGGAAAAACTCCTCTAATGTTGTTGATTTGATCTTGTAAAACTTGAGCATGTAGATCTAGGCACACAATACAAGATATATTGTGAAAAAGAAATCAATAATCAACAATTCATGTAACAAATGCATTAACATTAATCATCACAAAAAAGGTTGGAACAAATTATAAAAAAGAATGATGTATTTCATTGAGCATTAATGAATGGAGGTGAAAAATGTTTTTACCAAAACAATTTGAATTAGGTCAAGATGTTATTTGAATTACTTATCCAGTGCTTGGGAGGCTAGTCAAGTTTAATTAGAGCTAGAGACTCTTACTTAGCCATGCTGATGTTGGAACTATCACTAATATTGAGGGGGGGTGAGAATCAATATTGAACACTTATTACCATTTTTAACTTTAAGCACATCAAGTAATCTTAATCATTAATAATACCATTAATCAACACAAAACCATACACAAAGCACAAGGGTTTTTACATGAAATATATTTTTTATAATATAGCAAGATTACAAGATTACATTCATACGAAATACCAACTTTTGATTTATGAGTACCAACTCAAAGGAGTTTACAACACCCTAGCTTTACCAACTCCAATTGGAAGGAAGCACCCACTTCCTAGATTTTCTAGCATCAACTAGAAGTAAGCTTCAAGGAGGGGGGGGGGGGGGGGAGTGAATCAAATTGAACACTTTTTACCATTTTTAACTTTAATCATTAACAATACCATTACTTAACACATAAAACCATACACATTGCACAAGGGTGTTTACATAATTTTTTATTATTATTATAATATAACAAGATTACAAGATTGCATTCATAGGAAACACCAACTTTTGATTTATGAGCATGAACTCAAAGGAGGCTACAACACCCTAGCTTTAACAACTCTAATTTGAAAGTACTCACTCCCTAGATTTTTTTAGCATCAATTAGAAGGAAGCTACAAGGGCGGGTGAATCAATATTGAATATTTTTTGCCATTTTTAATTTTAAGCACATCGAGTAACTTTAATCATTATACTATTAATCAACACATAAAACCATACACAGTGCATCGGGGTTTTTATGTGAATTTTTATTATTATTATAATATAGTAGGATTACAAGATTACATTAATAGGAAACACCACTTTTTGATTTATGAGCACTAACTCAAAGAAGGCTACAACACCCTAGCTTTACCATCTCCAATTGGAAGGAAGCACCCATTCCCTAGATTTTCTAGCATCAACTAGAAGGAAGCTACAACTCTTTGAGATCATAGGCTCCAACTTGCTTTAACACCATCTTTCCACCTTGATATGAGTAAGAGCATCAATATGTCATTGTCATTGTCTTCATTCTCTCTGACTTCAATGTCATTGTCATTGTCTTTACAAACCCTAGAAACAATCATCCATAGACTTCATCTCTTCATTGACTCCTTCAATCCTTTGACATCATCATCATCAAGGGGGATTGGATACCTGTGTATAGTTTAAGTTCTCGACGCGTTTCGGACTGCATAGTTGAGTCCATCTTCAGGAGAAAACATATCTCAATTAAAAGCTGCACGAATTTTTATATTATTTATATTGTTGTGTTATGATCTTCACTTTAAATTTTAAGAGCCGACTTTAATTCATTAATGTGTCAATGTACAAATGCAATTTATTAATTAAATGTAACGAAGTAAATACTCAATGATAACTAATGTATATATGTAAATTATCTTTTTAATTTTTATTTAATTTTTAATTTTTTTTTTTTTTTAACCCTAATTTTAATTAAATGTTACGTTTTGTTGTGTTGTAAAATGACAATTTAGTTATGTTCTTAATATTAAACTATACTCAATAAATAATTAAAAGTTTGTTAATATTATTTTTAAAAATGTTACCCTATATCTTATACTTTAGTTATGCTATTATAATATTTATAGTTTAATAGTTAAATGTTGTATTATTGACCATAAGATATCGTTTATGAAATAATATTTGTTTTAATTTTAATTTTTTATAATCTTATAATATTAAGTTTTAAAGTAAAGAAATTTTAAAGAAAATCTTTTTATGAAAATTCTTAATTTTTAAAATTTTATAAATTTTTTTAAAGATTTCTTAAACTTAAAATTAAATTTTTAAGGAATTCTTAAACTTAAAATTAAATTTTTAAACTAAATTTTTAAAAACTTTTTCATTTTTAATTTTTTAATTTTTAATTTTTAATTTTTATTTTCATTTAATGTTTTGTAGGGAGTGGATGATTGGTTTCCATGAGTCACAAAGGGTAAGGCCATCATCCCTATTGAAGTTTCTTGGGTGTTTCTCAATCTCAATTGCTTCACGTATGCGTCTTTTGTTGTAATTCTCCTCAATTGCTAAGACTCTTGCTTCTTCAATGCATACATGGTGGTTAGTCTTTGATGAGTGCTCAGCTACTGCTGATTTCTTAATTCTTCCATGAGTAACATCCGCACAATGCTCCTTTAACCTTGTCTGAATTGAGCGTCCTGTCTCACCTATGTATACGTCTTCACATGAGCATGGAAACGAATAAACACCTTTTCTTAGTTTTGGGTTGATGGGGTCTTTTGCCTTGTCTAGCAAATTTCTTAGGGAGTTAGGAGGGCAAAATATTGTCTTGATCTTCTTCTTCTTCAAAACTTTGGCAATTTTATCAGTTGTACCCTGGATATATGGGAGAAAAGTTCTTCCTAGGTCTTCTTGTTCATTATTACGATTTTTAGTTTCCATACTTCTTGCCCTTCTGAAAGCTTTGTTGATATCTTTTCTATCATAACCATTGTTTTGGAGGGTTATCTCAAGGTGTTTCAATTCCTCGTCAAGGTGTTCTTTATCGGAGATTCTGACCGCTCGTGTGGCGAGTGTGTAGTATTCCTAGTTTTTGTGAAGGGTGATGGTGTGAGTTGGCATGTAAGTATGTGTCTGTATGGGTTTTCTTACGATACACCTGGTGGGCTAAGGAACCGTCTTCTTTCTTAGTGATCAGAACATCAAGAAAAGGAAGGGAGTTGTTTTCCTGGATTTCCATGGTAAATTTTATGTGTTGAGATTGATTGTTCATGTGCCTAAGGAAGTCATCTAATTTCTCCCTGCCATGTGGCCAAAAGAAATTGGTATCATCCACAAATCGTTTCCATTCTTTTGGTTTAAGCGGGTAAGAATCTAAGGCTTTTTTCTCAAAGTGTTCCATGTATAGGTTGGCTATCATTGGTGAAAGGGGGGAACCCATTGCGACGCCACTGGTTTGCTCGGGAGAATTACAACAAAAGACGCATACGTGAAGCAATTGAGATTGAGAAACACCCAAGAAACTTCAATAGGGATGATGGCCTTACCCTTTGTGACTCATGGAAACCAATCATCCACTCCCTACAAAACATTAAATGAAAATAAAAATTAAAAATTAAAAATTAAAAAATTAAAAATGAAAAAGTTTTTAAAAATTTAGTTTCCTTAAAAATTTAATTTTAAGTTTAAGAAATCTTTAAAATTTTTTATAAAATTTTAAAAATTAAGAATTTTCATAAAAAGATTTTCTTTAAAATTTCTTTACTTTAAAACTTAATATTATAAGATTATAAAAAATTAAAATTAAAACAAATATTATTTCATAAACGATATCTTATGGTCAATAATACAACATTTAACTATTAAACTATAAATATTATAATAGCATAACTAAAGTATAAGATATAGGGTAACATTTTTAAAAATAATATTAACAAACTTTTAATTATTTATTGAGTATAGTTTAATATTAAGAACATAACTAAATTGTCATTTTACAACACAACAAAACGTAACATTTAATTAAAATTAGGGTTAAAAAAAAAAAAAATTTAAAAATTAAATAAAAATTAAAAAGATAATTTACATATATACATTAGTTATCATTGAGTATTTACTTTGTTACATTTAATTAATAAATTGCATTTGTACATTGACACATTAATGAATTAAAGTCGGCTCTTAAAATTTAAAGTGAAGATCATAACACAACAATATAAATAATATAAAAATTCGTGCAGCTTTTAATTGAGATATGTTTTCTCCTGAAGATGGACTCAACTATGCAGTCCGAAACGCGTCGAGAACTTAAACTATACACAGGTATCCAATCCCCCTTGATAACTGCAACCTGTGAAAGCCTTAATGAAACCATCATCATCATCATCAAACCCTAGGTCATTCCAAGAGAGTAGCCCTTGATCATGCCATAAGAATTCTAATCCATGCACCAAGATCACAAGATAAACCCTAGTCCATGCCTTTGCTAAGAGAGAAATTCTAGTCATGCGCCATGTCCTTCACCAAAAGAAATACTTGTAAGTGTGGGATTACATAGCTCTTACAACAAGCTTTCCAACGAGCTAAAAAGTTTGTGATTCTGATATCATATGAGAAAGTTATGCAAGTTTTTGTCAATCTTCTTCACTTGATATTTCTTTTGAATTTCACTTAACTCTTATTGTCCTCCTTGAACTTGCGCTTAAGATGTTTTGAACTTGGATCATTCAAATAAAATATTTCACCTTTTATGTATACATGTCCAAGTCACTTTTAGAGTTACTTTAGGTTAGGTTGATCCTAACCAAATTCTAGTCTCATGTTAGGTTGCCCTTAACCAAATTTTAGTTTCATGTTAGGTCGGCCATAACCAAATTTTGGTCCAGTACAAATAAAACTTCATTTCACCTCAACCATAGGGAGTTAGTGCCACCTATCACCGGAAAGGTCTCAGAATTGGCTATAAGATTATGGAACTTGTTCTTTCATTTGGGGGGCAAAAGTCTCCTTTTGTCTTTAACATCATTCTCATAAGACTCCTCCTGGCTTTGTCTTCTTGGCTTATTGCTTTACTTTTTTAATGGGCTTTGACATGTCTTCTTCACCACTTCATGTCTTCATCAAGGGGCTTCTTTACACTTCACATTATCATGGTTATGTGGACACATCATTATCACTCTAGGGGCTTTCTTTACTTGCTCCATTAGTGTACAACTCAAAGTGGGCATGTGGAAACAACTCCATGTTATTTCATCTCATGAGGGCCATGCTTAACAGCTACGCCATAAGGAGACCACTTTGATGTCCTTATTTCAATATCCTTTTACTAAGGTTGACATTTATGGCATCCAAATGCCCAACAATCTCCCTCTTTGTTATTAATGGCAACTTAGTAAAACAACGTTGCTTTCCTTGCGAAAATATTGTCTTCCTTGAGCCGATTTACCTTGTCTTCATGCTTCTTAACTCGAGTTTGTTTTATTGTTTTTCTCTCCCTTTGACATCAATGACAAAGGATGAGTTTTGCTCTTGATCTTGCTGCAACTCCCCCTGTCAATATTCCTTCTCTTTGGGGTTGCTCTTCCTTTGAATCTTTTGATTTTCTTTTTCAAATTTTTGTAATCTTTTGTCTAGGAGATCTCGCCATGTTGCTTCTACAATCTCTTGCCATGTGTCCATAGTCATGAGATTTGAAGCATTGGACATTGTGCTTTACAATGCTTTTACAATCTCTTGCCATGTGTCCATAATTGTGGCAATTGTAACATTTAACATTATAGTTCAAGTGAGCACTTCTAGTTCTTGTTTGAGCATTTCCTCCATAACATTGTAATCTCTAGCCCTATGCCCAAAATTATTGCCAAAGAAAGAATTTCCAAGAAAGATGCTTAGATATTTGGGTGTAGAAGATATTCTTGACGGTGTAACTTCTCTGTATCCATATTTATCTGAATCTTGTTGATGATGAATTCTTTTGTAATCTCTATCTTGAAGGGAGCTTCTGAGAATGTCTGCATAACTATTAGCCTTCTTTTCATTTTTTCTCTTCTGGTAGCTTGGAACAATCCTTTTCAACTTTCTTTGTTGGTGGTTTGGAGCTTTCACCTTCTTCAACATTATTTTGTTCATCATAGCCCAAACCAGTCTTGTCAAGTGGATATCTTTGCTAGTTGAGAATGTCATCTAAGATCAATGTGCTTTTTTCAAACTTGAAGTTTGTGGTAGTTGTCTTCTCCAATTCCTTCTGTAGAGTAACAATCCCAAACTCTCTTGCTTGGCAAATGTCTTCCTTCTCCTTTAGTTGACTTGTTAGGACTTCTTCATTTTTCTTTACTTCTTCCACTTGATTTTTTAGGACAACAACAATATTTTCATTCTCTTCATTTAGTGAAAGGATCTTCACCTCTCGCCTTTGAAAAAATTCTTTTTTCTCTTGAAGTTGACTTGTCAGGTCTTCTTCAATTTTCTTGGCATCTTCTATTTGACTTCTTAGATCAACAATCATCTTTTAGGTGTCTTGATATATCTAAAAAATTTCTTCTTGTTGCCTTATCATTCCTTCACAAAGAGTTCTTGACTTTTCTTCATGAGCCATAACTTTCTTCAATTTCTTTCTTAGGCCCCCAAATCTAGGAATCCAACTTAGGGTTGACTCAGGTGTTCAATTTGGATGGGGTTTGGCCCACTAGAGTCATCAGGTCAAGGTCTAGGTAGCTAGGTAGAGGGTTATTTGCTTTAACAGATCTTGTCCTTGACGTGCCTAATTAAGCCCTAAGTAATGGATTTGTTGACCAAGAGTTACTCTATATGTTTGGACAACTACAATTTAATAATCATTTTGAAATGTTCGAACAACACACAAATTTGAGCAAATACTTGAATTGATTGAACTTGTTTGCGTTCAAACAATGTGGAGCTTTGAGCCAACCATAAACCTTAAGTGGTGATAAATGGAATTGACTTTGTTACACCTCAAATTGTCACATCATGTGTCATTGAGGGTCTTCATGTCATATCACCATGAGAACCATGACATTCTTGCCTCCTAGGGGTGTTAGGACCCTTTATCTTAATGTTGGTCCCCTCCCTAGTTACATGTGGAAGCAAATCCAATAACTTAGGGGTCAAAAACCACTTGCCAAAACCCACTTTTTAACCTCCCATTGATATTTTCGCGCCCTGCTAGTTGACTTAGGAGCAACAATTACAACATTTTTCGCTCTCTGCATGCTAGTGGGGGAGTGAAAATTCCAAAATTTTGCTTTATACACCACTTTGAGGGAGCGGAAATGTTGTTTTAGGCATGATCCCTAGGTTTTTGGATCTAGAATTTGGTAGAGATCTTCTTGAGATCATTACCTTCGAATCCCTTTGGATCTAACCTCCTATTCCCTTCATGGTATGAAGTAGATATTAGATCCTAACTCCTCTCATCTAGATCCTAAACCTCCTCTTAGTGGTTGGCCTCCCAAATCCTACTTAAGGAAGGCCATATATGGGCTTGGTGTGATATTGGAAGCACCAAACCTATGATCCTATGATTGGGGAACACTCAGAAGGAGGCCATTATGATCCCATAAGTCTTGCAAGGGTGATATTGGAGAGCTTGGAAGGAGATGCTAATCTTGAAGATCAATGTATAACATTGTAATCATCTTCTTTAGCTTTTTGTTTAATCGATAACTTGGCTTATTCTCCCTTGTCTTGTTTCTTGTTATATTTATGCATGACATGTTGTAGTTAGATCTATTATATTACATTTTCATGCTTGGAAGGTTGGTTTTCTATGTTGTTTGCAGTTCTGCAAGTTTGGACATTAAGCTTGGAGCAAGGATTAATACAACCTACAGGTTGGAGGTAAGCCTTACTTCTTCCCTTCTTCTTCCATGTTTAATAACTTATGTATTGTGTTGGATCTAGGATAATAGATCACCATTTGTTTTGTTTTTTTCATGGATTAAGTATCTAGGGGCTTAGTTATGTCCATGAGAGAGTTTAAATACCCGTAGGACGAATTCTCTAGTACAAAAATTGGCTACCATACTGGGGATTTTCCCTAGTTTTACCCTTTGATTGCTTGTTTAGATCATTAAATCCTATTCTAAGTGTTGTTCCTCATCACCTTAGATCCTCTTTGATCATCATTGAGGACCATTTTGAACCCAGGACGTCATCCTTGCTCGGATCTAAGCTTAAATTTTCATTTTTACACCTATAGGTCAATTTTCATTCCCTCAAAACACCTTACAGAGTGAAAATTCCACTTTATCGCACCTCAATAGTGTCATAGGGTGCGAAAATTTACAAACTTTTGCTCCCCTACAGTGTTCTAGGGGGTGAAAATATCCCATTTTCGCTGTGTTGGTTTGTACAGAGGCAAAAATCCCATGTTTTGGGCTTTTTTTGGCCTGTTTTGAGGGGCTCTCTTGGGTTTTTTGCTTGCAAAATTTTGGCGTGCCTTCATATGATCCATTGGATTCTTTTTGATACCTTTTTTCAGAAATTTGAGTCTCTTTTGAGTCCTTTCCATTCACATTTTGTGCTTGGTCCTCCAATGGCAGCCTTAGGACAACCTTGATCAATTTTGAGTCTCTGAGCCAATTTCTACTTCTGGGAGTCAAGTGAACCTTCACAGTAGTCTTAGGATCTTTGTAACATCAGTTTGGACCCTTCCAACTCTTGTTTGGGAGGATTTGGGACTTTCTTCCTTTGTTTGGAAAGCTAGATCCTAGCTTGGAAGCTTGAATCACCCTATGGTTAACTTTAATCCCTTCTTTAGTTGATTGTCAAGTTTTGAGTCTGATTCTTTTCTGCAATGATCTTATCGTCTTTAGAACGTTGATTTACACCCTTATATACATCTTTTGTTTATATTTTGGAACCTCTTGGTGGATTTGGAAATTGGACTTTGCTTGAAAAATTGAAATCCCTTTGGGATAACTTGATCCCTTGTTTGCATTTTCAATTTTTATGAGCTAGAACCTCTTGATTAGTAATATTGTGACCTTTATGGGACTGATTTGGATTCATCCAAATCGTCTTTGGCTAAATTAGGGACCTTTTGGCATTGTTTGGAAGCTTAAAGCCTTTGTTTGGTCTCTCGAGTCAAACTAGTGCTTTGTTTGCTTGTTGGGTAGAATTGTCATTATTTTCAAGTCCCATTAGCTTGCTTTTGTTTTCAAACTTCTTCTTGCCATCAGATTGTGATTGGATTCAATCTTTTAGAGATATCTTTAGTGTGCTATTCAAAAAGTTTGCTTGGTTTGGTGTGGTTTGGTTTGGTTTTTAGGCTTTGAAAGACTTGGGACATCCTTGTCTTTTGAAGTCATTTTCTTGAGTTGTGCATCTTGTTTCCTTTACATGTTGAGCTATCTATTGATTGTTGGAAAATATTGATTCTTTGTCTCCACTTTAGTTCAAAGAGAAGCTTAATTTTGTCCCTCTTTTGCTAGATTCACAAACTTGGAAAACATAAATATTCTTCTTGCCTTAGTTTGATCATTTGACATTCTTGGTCTTACACTGATAAGAAGAAGAAAGGGTTGTTTCAGATTTGTGTGCATTTGAGTTACAAAATATTATTGAGTGTTTTTCTTTGTCTTTCATTTGATTGGAAACATTTGTGGAATCCTTCTTCCCATAGCTTTTTCAAGTGTAAAAATATATGAAACAAGTTAGAGTTCTTGCATTTGCTGTTCATAGAAAGATCTCTTTTGTCACTTTAGGATAGTTTTGGGTGCATGATTTTGAATTTTTGACTTCTTTCTATCATTTTGAAAGAGCTAAAATTTCCTTTGCATAGTACATTTGGAAAAGAAAAACTCTTTCTCTCCTTCTTAAGTAGGACTTCATCAAAAGGAAAACTTGCATCTCATACTTGCATGGTTTTGAGTTAGGTCCAAATTCCATTTGTCCACTTAACCACACAAGATAAAATTAAGCGCTAGTTAAGTTAAAATATTTTAGCAACTTGGTGTGATAGGCTAGAGACGTGTTCCGATGTTGTTAAGCATAGGAGTTGTCGTTATTTGTCAGTGCTACAATTCAGGGACTGCACGACTCTTCCATGTACCTAGAGCATATCAGAAATCCCCCAAATGGTTGCGCATTAGACAACACTACTACGGATTTGAGCTCCCATGTACCTTGTGTATATCGGGAGACCCCTATAGAATCCTGGAACCATTCGAGTAAACCTTTTGGCCATCTTGTTCTCGCAATATACCGAGAACAACACTCTGGGAGATTACTACGAACGTACTGTCAGGTAGTCGAGTTATGCCGCCAAAGGTATGGTCCTAATCCTCCTTGGTTAGTGCTTTTAAAAATTGGGTCAAGTATAATTGTTGGACCCTACAATATATCGCGAGTTGTGACAACTTGACACACTCGTGAGGATCCCGAATTTTATTTCCCATCTATTCACCAGTTTGCTTGTTTCTTTTAGTTTGAGTAGCGTCTGTCATGTGTGGTTGTAATGTCCCTTTTTAGAAATTTATTAAAATGGTGAAATTTTCAACTTTTTCCACTAGTTCGACCTTTGGCTAGTATTGGTCTCTTGGTCTCCAAATGACTCCAAATGCTCCCAAATTGTTACAAAAGGTGTATGGATGATATTAGGACATAATTATGAGGTTCAGGGATGCTTTAGATTCTTCAAGAGGCTTCTTCAACTCTCCTTTAAGTTCTGGACAAAGTAGGGAGTTTGACTAGCAATTTCGCTTTGACTAGTATTGGTCTCTTGGTCTCCAAATGATTCCAAATGCTTGTATAATGGGTTTGAAGGTATTTTATAGGTATTAATACATATAACATAGGCTTATGGATTCTTAAGAACCCTTAAAACACTACGAAACATTCATTTACAATCTGGACAAAGTAGGGAAGATTACTAGTAATTTCGAGCTTCAAATCCCCCAAGGGTAGTGGACAAAGATGGCTTCCCAAATGCTGTTAAACCCTTCCAAATTTATGAGCAGAGGTATGGTACTTATAAGTGGCTTTAATTAGATCCCCAATGTATCCTTAATTAGTTCTTATGTCCTTCTGCAACTCCTTAAAATCATATGTTTATATGCAATATTTCACATAGGGGGAAAAGCTAGTTATTTTCACCATGACTTATGAAATTCGAATTTTAGGTGCTAAGGGCTTATGATCTGTTAATGAAACTTCTTCAAAACTTTAATAACACTCCATACATCAACAAAATCATAGAGAATAACTGATATAACTCGAAATAGTGTCTCTTCAAACTCCAACAATAAGATATAGGGGAAATGGCATCATTTATGCATTGTTTGGTATTTTTACATAAATCCACTTAGTATTTCGACTTGAGAGTCTCATGAGAAGTGAAAAAAGAGTATATATATCAGATTACAAATATATGGAGCCTCAAGAGCTATCCCAAAGAGTTCATCACCTCAACAAGTACGCCTCTCCTCAAGGAGAAATAATATGCCAAGAAATAGAAGAATGGTTGTAGAAGCAAGCTGAAATAGATGTGACCATGAGCTGCCCTATAGATTCAACCTATAACAAAAGAATCCATTAAATATCCAAATGAAAGGTTTGAATGGCCTTTCCAATTACCAACTAGGATGGGAATCTTTCACCCTCGAAATTGGTGCTAAGGCAAGTAGAGTAGCACTCCACTACCTCTCCTCTCCCAAATGCAAAATGAAAATTCTAAAATGATCAAAATCCACCATACTTCTTTGTTATTTTATTTTATAAACTTCTAAGGTCCTTCATGGGTCAAATTCCTCCCAAGAGCTTCATGCCAACTCAAGTTGGGAAGAGATTCCCAAGTATGACACTTGTCCTTCCAATTCTAGCTCTCTCCTTCTCCAAATTCGAACTGGTGTCTCTTTGGCTTCCCTAACTCACTTGAGCGCCCTCTTGGAGGCTAGTTTTAGCCCTGACATGTCATATATGTCAGATGTCAGCCTTTAGGTCTGATTTGTGTCATAGGTGTCATAGAATCTTCATCATTGTTGTCATAGAGCTAGGGAATCTAGTCCAAGTGTCTCACTAGCTCCAAAATGCCTCTTCCTCTTCCATGGGAGTTACTATTCCTCTCCAATTCGACTTTAATTGATTCATTCCAAGTATATTGACCTTCCAACTCATCCCAAGAACCTTGGGATTCTTATGGATTCAAAATGACAAGAGGAGGATGCCATGTGGCATAGAAAATCTAGCTTGTGTGGGTCCCACATCCTCTATGTGTCTTCATGATCAATTGCCACTTTGATTTTCCCTTGTATTTATTTATTTATCTCCTTTATTAAATATTTATTCCATTCTAATGTTCAAACATCATTTATTATCCCCCTTATTTCAAATCCCAAAGCTTCCACCCCCAACCTAGGGAACTAGTAATTTTCCTCCATGGGAGTTCATTTGGATGAGTATATTACAACTTTGAATTGAGAATTTCTCTTAATGTGACCCACCTTGTCCATTTGGATCTAATTTCACATTATTACTAACTAGGACTTCATTCTTGGCATTAATTTGACCCTTAGCATCAATTTGACAAACTCTCATGAGTATGGCCAAGGGGCTTAGGCCATTGTGACCCAATGCAAAATTTTGGGACATGACAAATCCTCCCTTCCCAATATTTATTGTCCTCAAGCAATTTCAACACATGTATGTGGAAGAACCTGCTTTCTTTCCAAAATTTTGCTTCCCAAAACTTCTCTTCTGAAACCTTGAGTAGAGCCACCAATGCACTAAAATTGTGTGTTTCCAAAAGCAAGGAGATGTGTATTTTCTTTTTCATTTTGATATCCCCTATAACATCACCACTAAACACCAAAATGTTAATTAAATCCATCAAAACCAAGTTGGCACACTTACTCTTTACCTCTTTCATATTTTGGAAACCCTTTCTGATACCACTGCATAATTCTTTGAAGTTGCCACTGAGTTGCCCAACTTTGAGTCTTCGAGATTCCATGAAGATTTTAGAGAGGAACCACCATGCTTGTTGTTGCACTACTCTGATTAAAATCACTTTATTAAGTGGGGAATCCATCTCCCATACTACTTTGAAATCAATGGGACTACAAATTATCCCAGGGTCCCATTGCTTGTATTGCACTCCAACAATTAAAAGTGCTCTCCAACTCATACCATCAGGAAAGAGAGTTCCTGGATCCCATTTTCTTGTATGCATACTTCCAAACTTCATGAGTACAAAGATATATCATCAAAGTACATAAAAACATAACAAAAATGTACATCAAGGAGGTGCCTCAACAAAGAATCATGAAAGTGCTTATACCTCCAAGTGAGTAGACCACCATTTTCCAAGTGCATACAAGCTTCAAGTGACCAATCAAATCTGATCCAATGACATAGGTGAGGATCCCATGTCCTATAATGCCGCTCCAAAAGGATGTAAGATGCATCAAAATGATCATCCTTGTGTTCTTTCATCCAAGAAGTGAATGAAGAACCTCCACTAAAATCTGAACCAAGTAGGGAGCAAGGAAAACAATAAGCCTTCAAGGACCTCACATAAGTAGAATTTGTGCATCCATGAACATGTGTATCATCAAGAAATAGTAAAGGATGTTGCTGGCAATAAACATTTTCTCCAATCATTTGTCTCTTTACCCAAATAGTTAATGAAGTTCCTCCAACATCAATTGAACTAAGCAAGGATCAAGGAAAATCAAGAGTCTTCAAGTGACTCAAGTGAACATCATAAGTGCATCCATGAAGATATGTATCATCATAAGGTAAAAAAACATGCTGTTGCAAATGTAAATAATGAGGTGCTCTAGTCATGTCATCATCAAAAGGAGAAGTAGGAGCTTCACACTCCTCATGTGGCACCATCAAAAATAAACCTTTCACCCATACTTCATTAGGATGAATGTTGCAAACCATGGAAGTGTAGGATGTAGGAGAATGAATCAACTCACCCAAATGATTAGAAAGTGCAGAAGTGTCCTCATGTGAATTCTTCATAAGGGTAGGATCATGCACCTCCCTCAAAAGTAAAAAAATTTCCTCATCGATTGGTTCCAAAGTAGTGGGATCATACACCTTAAAAAATTGTGTCACCATTTCCAAGAGGAAACTCAAATTCCTCTCCCACCACATCAAGTGCTTGGATCTCATTAATCTCCTCTTCAAACATTTCAAGCAAATGTAAATTTCCATGTTTCTCATGATCTTTGATGTTGCACATTGCTCTTTGTTTCCTTTCCAAGGTAGAATGTGTCTCGAAATGATCTTCAATACTTTCAATAGAAACTTCTTCATGCTCATGTGATGTCTCTTCATCTTTTTTAGAGTCACTTGGGGGTGACTTTCGATCCTCTTCATGTACTGCTTCTTCTCCTTCACCTATTTCAGAACTAGGTGGTTCAAGGATCTCATCTTTTTTATCCTTCAAGCAAGCTGATTCATCTTTCCCCTTGGTTTCCTTAAGATCAATATATTTGGAATCTCTATTTTGACATGGATTCTTATTACCTTCCTTCATCTTGAGCTTGTTTGAGACAAGGAGGTATTGATTAAATGGTAGGATGTTTCTGCAATCTTCACTCAAATTTTTCCATTCGATTAGAATTTCTTGCACATCAATTGGAGTATTAATATTTGCTTTGGAATCAAGAAATTTAGGTGTAGTAGGACTTGGCGTTCTTTGAAATTCATTTACTCTATTATGGGGTTCTGTGCTTGAGAAAATATGCTCACCCATTGGCTTCTTTTCCTCGAAAGAGAAACTACTGCTGCCTCCTATTACCCCTTTGATACCAAGTTGGCTAGCCAACAATTTGAATCCTTTCATTATCTAATTGTTCATGTCTTCAAAGAGGGATTTCATGAGTTTCCTATACTCCTCAATATCATCTGAGGTTCCCTTTTCATCCCTAGCCATAGTTTCCTAAAAAAATTGCTCTTCTTTTCCTACTTTTTTCTCTTCAACAAAAGAACTTTTGATTTCAATATCTAATGGTGGTCCCTGAATTCTTTCCTCATGAATATCAGACCACATCATGTTCCAAGATCATGCTCTGATACCACTGTAATGTCCCTTTTTAGAAATTTATTAAAATGGTGAAATTTTCAACTTTTTCCACTAGTTCGACCTTTGACTAGTATTGGTCTCTTGGTCTCCAAATGACTCGAAATGGTCCCAAGTTGTTATAGAAGGTGTATGGATGATATAAGGAAATAATTATGAGGTTCATGGATTCTTTATATTCTTCAAGAGGCTTCTAAAACTCTCCTTTAAGTTCTGGCCAAAGTAGGGAGTTTGACTAGCAATTTCTCTTTGACTAGTATTGGTCTCTTGGTCTCCAAATGACTCCAAATGCTTGTATAATGGGTTTGAAGGTATTTTATAGGTATCAATACATATAAAAGAGGCCGATGGATTCTTAAGAAACCTTAAAACACTTCTGAAACATTCATTTACAATCTAGACAAAGTAGAGAATATTACTAGTAATTTCGAGCTTCAAATCCCCCAAGAGTAGTGGACAAAGATGGATTCCCAATTGCTGTTAAACCCTTCCAAATTTCTAAACAGAGGTATGGTACTGATAAGTGGATTTAATTATCTCCCCAATGTATCCTTAATTAGTTCTTATGGCCTTCTGCAACTCCTTAAAATCATATGTTTATATGCAATATTTCACACAGGGGGAAAAGCTAGTTATTTTCACCATGACTTATGAAATTCGAATTTTAGGTGCCAAGGGCTTATGCTATATTAATGAAACTTCTTCAGAAATTTAATAGCACTCCATACATCAACAAAATCACAGAGAATAACTGATATAACTCGAAATAGTGTCTCTTCAAACTCCAAGAACAAGATCTAGGGGAAATGGCATCATTTATGCATTGTTTGGTATTTTTACATAAATCCACTTAGTATTTCGACCTGAGAGTCTCATGAGCAGTAAAAAAGAGTATATATATCATATTAAAAAGATATGGGGCCTAAAGAGCTATCCCAAATATTTCATCACCTCAACAAGTGTGCCTCTCTTCAAGGAGCAAGAATATGCACATTGATGAACTTTCCTTTGTAAAAATTAATCATCGCATGACTGCCAATCATCAGACTTCCATAAATGTTCTGCATGTTTTAGTGGTTTCTCCCCCTTAGGGATGGGGGGCATGTTTCTAGCCTCTGGACATCATGTTGGAGTTATCCCCCTATCTTCTTATGCTGGGGGGCACACTACCAACCTTTGGACATCATGTTAGGTAGGAACTAGTTCCAATCATAGTTTAATTTCAGTTTCAAGCTTGCGTAAAAATGAAACTAGTCACGAGCATAGTTCCCTTTCTGTGTCAAGCTTGTTAAAAAATGAAACAGGTGATTATGAGCAAAGTTCTTTTCCTATGTGAAGCTCGTTAAAAAATGAAACAAATGATATGAGCATAGTTCCCTTTCTGTGTCAAGCTCGTTAAATGATGAAACAACTCATCATGAGTATAGATTGGGCTCTGTCTCCAAGCTCGTTAAAAAATGGAACAAACCCTTAGAAGCATAGTTTACCTTTGGTTTCATTCTTGTGTAAAAATGAAACCGTTCCCAAGCATAGTTTACCTTTGGTTTCAAGCTTGCGTAAAAATGAAACTAGCTTCATGAGCATAGTTCCCTTTTTGTGTCAAGCTCGTTAAAAAATGAAACAGGCCATAATGAGCATAGTTTCTTTTCTGTGTCAAGATCGTTAAAAAATGAAACATATTTCTCTCCCATTGAGTTGAGTCTCCCACCAGACTTAGTACCTGAACCTTCTTTTCATCTACCTATGCCATTTGATCCTTCTCCCTCCTCCATCTCTGGTGAACATATTTCTATTAGTATCCAGGAGTTTAATCAAGTGAAGAAATAGATTAGGCATATGAAATGAAGCTTGGGGGGCATGTCTCCAGCCTCTGGACACCATACTGGAGTTAAGCCTCTAGCTTTTGCGGAATGTTGGGGGAAAATTTCCAACCTTTGGACATCATTTTGGGGAAAAAACTGCTAATGGGTATCACCCTAAGTACCAACCTCTAGACATCACGTTGGGAAGGAACCCGTCAATGGGCCTCATTCCGAGCATAGTTTATTTTTAACTTCAAGCTCGCTAAAAAATGAAACCATTGTTCTGAGCATAGTTCATTTTCTGTTGCAAGCTTGTTAAAAAATGAAGCATATCCCTTGAACATTCTCTTCATTTGTCTTCGAGTTCGTTAAAAACAGTAAGATGGTATTGAGCTTACTTTTCACTTCTTCGTGCTCTGGTTAAAACATGAAAAGTGGTTTGTGCTTACTTTTTACTTTTTCGTGCTCTAGTTAAAACATGAAAAAATATTTCGAGTGCTTTTGATACCATATTCGTGCTCGTTAAAATTAAGTTAAAAAGGTGTGTCTATCGAGTATAGGATTATCTCTTTATCCGACCTCGCTAGACTATTTACGGAAAATGAATTGTGCCGAGTTTACTATTTACCTTTGTCGTATTCGGTTATCAACCACGATAAAGTTGTCTTTTGAGCGATAGTTTATCCCTTTTTCGACCTCGTGAGACTAGCTATACGGAAAATGAACTCTCAGAGCTTCCTTTTAAGTCCTTTTCAGACTCACAAAACATGAAAATATTTTTGAGCGAACTTGTCTTTTTCACGCTCGTAAAAGTATTTGAAAGGTCGTCTATCCGATAGTTTACCCCTTTTTCGGACCGTTTAGACTATTTACAAAAAAAGTATACCTTAGTCAACCGTTGACTAAGAGAGTTCTCTTTCACATCATTTTACACTTTTTCAGGCTTAGGGCACTAATTTTACAAAAAATGCATTTTCAGAGTCTTCTTTTGATTGTTTCAGACTCTCTAAAAGTGAAACATCGCCGAGTTTTCCCTCTTTGGAATCATAAAATTATACATCGAAGGACCCTTATGGGACCGAAGCCCTCCTTTCTTAGGTTCGTAAAACATGTGAGATTGGACTCATCGAAGATGAGCTATATCGAGCATTTGTTATCCTCCTCAAGCTCGTTAAAAAACAAAGAGGTACTCGTCAATCATGATGGGGGTTGGGGAGAAATAAGCCGAGTTTGTTATGCAAATATTTATGGCAGCTTGTGTCTCCCTCAAACATGGCACTTGTTTGTGTCTTATCATACAGTTGGATAATCTGCTTGTCTCTGCATCATGCTAATTCCATGAGTCGTCCCACTCCTTCAAGTTATCTGAAGAATGCCTCAGTTATTGTCGCATTATGTCTTGGTCTCTACCTTGTGAGTCAATGCTTCAAAGTCAGTTATTGTCGTGTCATCCAATGTTCAAGGGAAGTATCTACCTGAGTTAGCCTCTGCATTATTGTCATATTTTACATCCTTGTGTCAGTCCGTGCTCATTTTGGTCCACCATCTTACATCACTTTCTTGTCGGTTTCATGTCGATGATGTGGGATCCATCATGGCCCTCCTTCTATGGGTCTATTCTTGTCGACATCAACACATCATCCAGGAATTAAACTTAGAAACCAACCTTAGTACCTTGGTATCTGCATGTCACAATGGCAGGTTTCCTTGCTTTCAACAATAGGTTTTCATCATTGACCTTTGATCGAAATATTCCACGAGTGTTCAACGTCAACTCATCTATTCACATTCTCAGGAATGTACTATGATACCTTGGGGATCATTGTCATCATTGGTGATTTCCCTCGTAATTGTTAACAATTTACATCATTGACCGATAATCAAGTGGTTTCTACCATGTTCGACTTCAACACCTTGTAATCACATGGTTAGATTCGTATCGATTTGGGATCAGGTACAAGACCCTGGATGGTTCTGAAGTTTATTTAGCACATCCAAGTTGCGATGGTGATTTTTTGAGTAGGTTCCCACATGGACATCATGTTGGTGACCTCATTGATGTACTGTCACACGGATCCACTTGTGTATTGGTCGTGGCTATGTTATTATCTTTTCATGGATCTATGTTTGTATTCTAGTAGCCATGATTTGTCTTCAGTCATTGTTGGGTACGGATCCACAATGTATGTGAGTGGCCGTATCCTGAGTCAGTACTATCATGGATCTGCAATGTATTGGTCGGCAGGCATGCTTTGAGTCAGTTGTTCCGAGCATGGGTATGCATGCCTCAGGTTTGTTATACATATTGTTTGATATTTTCTTGTAGCTCTTCTCCAGTTATCCTTCAAATATCCTTGCAGACTTACTATTGGTAAAGTGTTTTGACCATCAGATTCCTTCCGGCCTCACACTTTAGGGGGCACCTGTTACACCTCAAATTGTCACATCACGTGTCATTGAGGGTCTTCATGTCATATCACCATGAGAAACATGATATTCTTTCCTCCTAGGGGTGTTAGGACCCTTTATCCTACTGTTGGTCCCCTCCCTAGTTACATATGGAAGCAAATCCAATAACTTAGGGATCGAAAACCACTTGCCAAAACCCACTTTTTTACCTCCTATCGATATTTTTGTGCCTTGCTAGTTGAATTAGGAACAAAAATTACAAATTTTCTCTCTCTGCATGCTTGTGGGGGAGAGAAAATTCCAAATTTTTGCTCTGTACACCATTTTGAGGGAGTAGAAATCTTGTTTTAGGTTGGATCCCTAGGTTTTTGGATCTAGAATTTGGTAGAGATATTCTTGGGATCATTACCTTCAAATCCCTTTGGATACAACCTCCTATTCCCTTCATGGTATGAAGTAGATCTTAGATCCTAACCCCTCTCATATAGATCTCCTCTTAGTGGTTGGCCTCCCAAATCCTACTTAAGGAAGGCCATCCATGGGCTTGGTGTGATCTTGGAAGCACCAAACCTATGATCCTATGATTGGGGAACACTCAGAAGGAGGCCATTATGATCCCATAAGTCTTGCAAGGGTGATGTTGGAGAGCTTGGAAGGAGATGCTATAATCTTGGAGATCAAGGTATAAGATTGTAATAAACTTCTTTAGCTTTTTGTTTAATGATAACTTGGCCTATACTCCCATGTTTTGTTTCTTGTTATATTTATGCATGGAATTTTGTAGTTATATCCATTATATTACATTTGCATGCTTGGAAGGTTGGTTTTCTATGTTGTTTGCAGATCTGCAAGTTTGGACATCAAGCTTGGAGCAAGGATTAAGACAACCTACAGGTTGGAGGTAAGTCTTACTTCTTCCCTTCTTTTTCCATCTTTAATAGCTTACGTATTGTGTTAGATATAGGAGAATAGATCACCATTTGTTTTGTTTCTGTCATGGATTAAGTATCTAGGGGATTAGTTATGTCCATGAGAGAGTTTAACTACCCGTAGGATGAATTCTCTAGTACAGACTTGAATCCCTTCAAAGCTTGGTGTCGAAACCCAAAATTGGAAAGCGAACCCATCTCTTGATATCCCTCCATACTTGTTGGGTGAAGCACAGTTGATAAACAAATGAGATATAGTCTCTTCATTAGACTTATAAAGTAAATAAAAATCATGACCATGCTTGTTTCTTGTTTAGATTCCCAAGTCGAGACCTTGTGCTTAATGTCCAACAACATGATTACTTTTGTTATTTTTTTGGGCACCTTTATCTACTAGGTTTTTTCACACCACCAACAATACTTATCTTGAACTACATCACCCATTAATGCTTGATGTCCTAACTTTCGAATATAATATCTTGTGACCTTGTTATTCACCCACAACAAGGAGTCATGTTTCTTGCATTTGATGTTACTTTTTCCCAATTTTAAACCCAAGGGATTCCCATGCCTTTTAAGTTTCACTTGGTAAGTGAAGAACTCGTACATAATTCTAGCCTTGATGCCAAATCCTTGTACTAGTAGGATTTGCAATTTGACTTAGTGTGAACTTCCCTTGATCTTGTAGTTGAATTATCATCAACAAAGAGAAAATTATTATTATCACAACCCATAATGGCATTTGCTCCAAATGGAATTTGAAACCCACTAACTACCTTCTAAGCAATAAATTGACCAATGACGAGGAAGACCAATACCGATGCCTTCCATTGACTAGAGACATTCTTGATGCTTTTTTTTCGGATTCCTAATCTAATCCAAAAGTGTGGATGGGAGCAAAAGACAATATTTTGGTTTGATTGCGCAATCCTCTAATATTGAAAGAAGCATTAAGGAACATCCAGAGAGGGTTGTGGTGTTTTAAGGACACATATAATCATACATTGCTTACTCATTGAACCTTAATCATTGCCTTCTCTTTGTATTTCTAAAGAAATGGTTTTCTACCAATTGAAGAAATGATCCTATTAATAAGCTTACCCATAGATTGTACCCTCCTAGGCCAGGATCCATATTTCTGGACGTTAGGCAATATCTACAATGACTTGTACCCATAGGAATATCATAATCCAGTCTTCAATCCTCAAACCCCAATGAATTTAATTAGGTGAAGTTATAGGGTTCTCCTTTGATGGAAAAAACATTGTTCTAGGGAGGTTCCTTTTGCCCCCACTTTTTCATTTTTGAGAAGTTGGAGACAATGAGGTCACTGTAGTTGGGATTGGCCCGGATTGGAGTAGAATCAAAATTTCATCTCTTAAATAAAAAACACACAAAATAGTAGAGTTCTCATATTTTTAACAATTTTTTTAGAAAGTTGTTCTTGTGCAAGAGATACAATTGTGATATTTTCCTTACCACCAGAGCTATTTGAGGGGTTCAAGCAACCACC
The DNA here is from genome assembly GCA_027924585.1 of Larix kaempferi. NCBI lineage: Eukaryota > Viridiplantae > Streptophyta > Pinopsida > Pinales > Pinaceae > Larix > Larix kaempferi. Next base: position 182,817 of record BSBM01000822.1, read on the forward strand.
TCCAGTGCCACCAATGAAATGCTTGGGGACTTATGCGCATGAGATGAAACCATAGGATCTTCATGTAATATTTTAGGGCTCCTTAGAGATTGTTTCTCAACATACTTGACTTCTAAATCAAACAATTATGGATTACCAACTTTCTCAACAATCTCTATTTGGCCCTTGAGCCATTGGCCAATCTCCCTCCATGAAACTTAGAGAGTGGATCTAACTTATGCCATCGGTGTCACACAAAAGGTTGAGAGTAGTCATCAAGAACATGAGCATGGATATGACACTAGATACAACAAAAGGGAATGTTTAAGTAATCCAACACCTACATATATGACTAATTCTTGACTTCTAACTCTAGGTTGTCCAAGAGCTCTTCTTTGATGTTGATCTATATAAGTATTTTCAGAACTGATTGATTGATATTTGTCGAAAAATAGATGTGGACCTTTAATGTACTTTCAATTGTATTCCCAAATTTAGCTATAAATTCTTAGATCAAAATTTTGATGGGATATTAGGTAATTTTACACATATGGATATTTTGGTGGCCATTTGCAGTCGATTATAAAAAACTAGGTGCCATGGTTTAAGAGTACAAAATGTTGAACCCCCTACCACTAAGAATCTTCTTCACTTTCTACTCAATTCAAAAAATGAAGTTGATCTAGCTTTTGGATAGAATATGGTGACTAGGACCATACCCTGTCATAAGGGTCCAATGTCTTTGTAACTAGTTAGTCATTCAAGGTTTTAGAAGCAATTTGTTGACCAAGTAACTTCTCCATCAAAGTATTTTCCATCAACTAATTTATTCGGTCCCCTAATGTCCTCCCTTATGATCATTTTTACCTTGGAATCCTTCCTTTTGATCACCTTTCAAGACTTTCTTCATGTATTGTCTCCACCTTCAAGAAAAGGGTTGATGGAAATACAACACCCACCAACTAAAATCCCCATATCCAATTGGCTACCAATGATTCCTAATCATTTTTTTGTGTCTTCTCGACTGGAAATACTTGTAACAACCCTAAGAATAGGAAAACAACAAGAAAATCACTAAAGACCAAAATTTTCTATGAAGGAGAAGATGACTGGCCTTCAAGGGGAGAATGTAGTCGAAACACCTTGGAGAAACATGGATATTTAACCTTGGGAACATTGGGCTTGGAATACCATTACCCTCCACATGAATCATTGGATTGAGCCTACACATGTACTACTATTGTTATAGCCATAACTGACCAACCTTGGAATGTTGTTCCTACCCACCTTGTCTTCATCCTCTAAATATTTTATTGCCTCTAGGTTGTGACCCCCTTGAACCTCAAGCAATGAATTACTAGGCCTATCTTTACTAGGCATATCTTTAAATGATGTCTCTACCAATTGGGAACCCTCATAGTAAAAAATCCTCATACCTTTCGTAAGGTCCATTGAATAATCAATGAGTTGAATATTTTTGCTAGACATGAATAGGGTTTAAATCTCTCCTACCCTGCTCCCATCTCCTCCAAGTCTCACTTCCCTATCACTCCCAAGTTTTTTGAGACCTTATAAGGATGATCACAAATATTTAAACTAGTAGATGAAAATAAAGAAACCTTGACATCAAAAAAGGCAAAAAAACCCTTGTATTGGTATAGGACTTTTTAAGTCATTTAAATAGTTAAAATATAAACAAATTTAGAATAAAATAATTTATTGCAAAAATCCTATTCCAATCCAAGGGGCTAGATTTAGAATAAAACAATTTATTGCAACAATAAAAAAAAAGAATATGCTTTAGTGTGAAGAGAGGAAAACTTCATCCCCTTGGTGCTTGAACCTTTGGAAAACAGTGCCACTCTCACCTAGTGCCACTGGATCTTTGAAAATGAAAAGAGTGGATATAAATCTTAAAAAAATAAAACATTAATAGAGCTCGGACATAAATTGCGTTTATGTTTTATGTGTCTAAATATCTCTCCATTTATTCTTGTTTTCAAGACAATACAATAATATAACTGACCTTTAGAGTTTCTAGAAAAGTGAAATGTTAGATGTAACACATAAAATCTAAAGGTTCACGGTTCAAGGGAAAACTCCGATAAAAACACACCCACCACCAAATATAACTTATAACATCAAAAACTACTGTAAGTTATAAATTTCTAAAGCTATCATGGATCCACGTTATAAGTTTAAAAGAATATCTTTTTTCTCAAATTATATCTTTTCAATTACCCTCTTTGTAATCTTATAAAACAAGAGCTACGGGGGTGGTAATGTCCCGCACCTTTGTTAAGAGCTTGTTTTGAAATTTGGAGACTTAGAGTCATTGTTAAGAACTTTGATGATGGACATGAAGAAATTAAGCTAAGGAACAAAAGTTTGACCTTTCATCAAGTGATCTTGATGCTCCACATTGATTGGTTTTGGCAATGTTAACACAAAAAAATGAAAGAAGGATAATACCAATTGTGGCTCCTCCTCCTTTCTATTGTTCTCATAAAAAGGGTTTGAGGACTTAATATTTGTGAAGGGAAGGATTTTGTGTTTCTCACTAACTTTTTCCAATGTCTGAAGGACAGGGACTTGTTTTTTCCCTCACAGATATCTCATCCTTTAGCATTGAATCATCAAAACTAAGACCCACTGAATATAAATATTTTTCACCAGTTGAGCCCTCCAATGCCAACAAAGAAACCCAAACTGACATACGAAAGGTTGGAAGCATTGGACAAGTTAGCTTAGTAATTGAAGTGTCATTTTTTCGGTTCAAGGCAGTACTTCTCAAATGACTAGGGCATAAAGGTGGACAATGGCCTAAGCCCATTCCATCCAATAGATACATACCTCCTATGCAATTGAATTGGAAACCAAAAAATCAATGATCAACTTGATAGATTTACTTTGGTCACATCTACATCAATAAAACTTCCCAAACATAAAGTTTCTTGTGCCAAGTTGTTGGCCCTCAAAACTATAATATCAATTTTTCTAAGAAATACAAAACTAAATTTTAATAATACAAAGATTAAGCTTTCTTCTCAAAACTATAATATCACCTTTACTAAAAAATATCAAACTAAATTTTAACAATACAAAGACTTAATTTTCTTAAAAATAAATAAAATTGAAAAAATCTAACAAATCATCATATCAATCCATCTTCATATCAATCCATCTTGGAGATCTAACAATAAAAAACCTTAACCTTAACCATTGGATATTGCTCCATCATACTTGAGTTATTTTTATTATTACATGTATATATCATATATTGGGATGATTTTAACTCACATGGAATCATTACATTATGATTATAATATTCAAATAAATAAAAATGGAGAAATATCACCCAAACAATATAGTTAATTTGTAAAATGTTTCATTATATTGATTTTTGATTTATTTTGATTTTAGGTTCTTTAATAAATAAAAGATTGAAAAAATTATAATTTATTAAACTAAATTTTATATTAGAATAATAATATATAAAAATAAAAATAAACTTTTTAAACGTTACTATTAAATATTATATTAAAAAATTCCAACATTAACCTTAAATATTATAAATTTATAAATTTTTTTTATATATTAATTTTAAACATTATATATATATATATATTTATTTATTTATTTAAACATTATTTATTAGTCTCTGCTAAGGCAGGGATTATAGCTTTCGCTTCTAAGTCAAATTCACTTTAAATTTTTAATGTTCAAAATAAATTAGTATATAATTACCTAATGTTTTATGAATTTTAATTATTAAATTGTTTTTTTAAACAAATTAAATTATAAATTAAATTTTTAATATTACATAATTTATATTTTTTGATTAGCTTTAAAATTTGATTTGACAAATATGTCCTACTTAGATGTGACTTTTGTTAAATAAAAAATAAAATAAAAAAATCAAAATTTAGAAAAATTCTAAATTTGCCACTTGTACATGTGGCACGTAGCCTGAGCTATAACCTTTATGGCATCTTAATACACTTATTGCATGGGATGATTTCACCCCGAGCCGGCGATCCTCCGGCGGTTAGACTACTCCTATAATTTTTCGAAAACGTCGTCCTCCTGCCGGTACTATATCTAGTCCATGGGAAGTAGGGCCTAAGCGCAGGTACCCTGTCTCTTTGCAAAGAAGCAAATGGTAAAAGGAAATACACTCGGGATAAGAAGATATCATACAAGCCAATCTTGGTTTCTTATTTTGAGAAGAAACCGACTCCATAGTGTGAATAGTATTGATTATAACAATGACTGCAATAAGTAGTTCATGTTTTTGTGGATTAGTCTTGTTCTCAATCTGTACTTCCCTATCATTCTCTACCAACAACAACTGTTTATAATAGTATAATTGACTACAACGATGAGTGTAATGGTAAAGACGCAGCTGCTACATTTGGTATTCATTGTTATTATCCTCAAGACGGAAATGCAAAAACAAATGAAAATGGTATGCTCCCTCCGGACCATTTTTAAAACATTGCTATTTGTTTAATTTTAAGTATTAATGGGAATGTTGAAGAACATCAGTTTCGCCGTCTTTAAACCATCTCCTTGAAGAAATATTATTCTATTAGTTTCTTTTATACACTTTTGCAATGTCACACAACATATTCTAAGGCTTAATGTCAAAACAATTTGGAGTACGCGTCAACATATTTCACCAATATAGAAAAATAACGACTGAGTTCAAGAAGTTTATATTTTGGTATTTCTAATTTTTTTTTTTAATTACTAATATAGAAAAATAATGACTGAGCTCAAGAAGTTTATATTTTGGTATTTCTAAATTTATTTTTTTAATTACCAATATAGAAAAATAACGACTTAGCTCAAGAAGTTTATATTTTGGTATTTCTAATTTTTTTTTTTTTAATTATCAATATAGAAAAATAACGATGAGCTCGAGAAGTTTATATTTTGGTATTTCTAAATTTATTTTTTTATTAATTAAAAGAAATGATGGGTGACACATTATTTGAACTTCTATTTTTTTTTTTATTAATTAAAAGACAAGGTAAGAAGCACAAACTAAAAAGATTTATTACATAAATCTTATATTAATATTATAATATAAAATTTAGAAAAACAAATTAACAATATGTTTTAAGAGGTTTATTTATTTATTAATAAAGAGTAGTGTATTTCTTTTTTCGCAATAGCGTATTTCTTAATATTTAGTAATATATGTTTTTTAAACATTTAATATATATGTATATTTATTTGTTTGTTTGGTAAAAGAGTTATTAAACTCTTATAATTATATTGTATAATGAAATAATTTAAAAATATATAATTTTTTTATATTTTTAAATTGTAAAAAATATTAAATTTAGAAATAATTTAAATATAATTAAATTTAAAAATAAATTAATTTTGATTAAATAATTTAAAAATTATAGAATTCTAAATTTATAGAATAAACTTATAGAATGTACAATTGTATATTCACATTAAATATGATTAATCATTATAAATTATTATAAATATATTTTAAAATAATAATAATAATTTAGATTGTATTTATTATAAAAAAAATTATTATTAAAAAATAAAATTGTTTGATAAAAAATAGTATTAAAATTAGGTTATAGTGTTGGTTGATTAATGATTAGGAAGTTTTATGAATGATTTAGGTATCAATGGGTGGATAATTATATTTGACTATAGTCTACTCTATTACATTATAATTAACTAATTATAATAATTAGGAATTAGAATTAGTAATAAATTATTATTTTAATAAAATAAAAATGCCAAAAATTATAGTGTTATGACACTTGACATTGTGAATAATTCTATAATTAAAAGTTATCAATAAAAAAATGTAAAAATACACTTAATTTATGAATAGTCTCTAATTTTGAATTAAAAAAATTAATTTATGCATGTGATTTGACATAAATTTCTATTATAATTAAGCATCTAAAATTATTTTCAAATATAACCAAATATTATTTTCCTTATTTTTTAATAAATTTTATTTAATATTAATAAAATATATTTAATTTTAAAAACACATTATCTTTACGTACTAGTGCTATTTGTTTATATAACTTAGAATTTAATGATTTCAAATTTTTATTATCATTATTTAAAAAAAATATATTTTAAAAATATTTATTTTTTTAATATATATCCAAAACATTAGTATATATATAAATTTATTATTATTATTATTATTTTAAATTTTAATACTACAATTCAATTAAATATATTTATATAAAATAAGAATACATTATCTATATTTTTTAAGTATTAATTTGTTTTTTAACATATACATATGTATATAAAGTACTTTATAACATTTTATGGTTTGCATTTGGTTATAATGTAAATAAAATTTCTCAAAAATTTAGCCACTTCATCTTTTTAAAGATAATATATTTTATTATCTTACTTTTAATCTACTATACAATAATTTTTAATTAAACTCTTCCTAAATAACAATCTTTTGAAAATAAAACGGTTTTACATTTATTTTAATCAAAATAACATAATTAAAATCTTTGTAACAAAAACAAAAGGTAAAAAAATTTCAACTTTTCTTTCAAACAATTTTTTAATTTGAATAAAATAATTTTTTTAATGTAAAATTTAATTAAAAACATTTCACAATGTTTAAAAACATCTATATCCTATTAAAAAACTTCATAATTTTTTATATAAATATTAACTACCAAAATTATTATCTCATTTATCCACAAAAATTGTGATGAAATTCCAATTATTATTGAAGATCTCATCTACTTTTATATCTATTATTAGGATCATCTTCCGACAGCATAGTGTTGGGCACCTCTCTCACTGGTAATCAGACCAGGACTGAGTGCTGAGATGACCAGAAGGATCCACGCAACTCATTTACGGATTTACAGCTAAATAGAGGCTTTCATCCAACGGAAAACTAGAATATTTTAAGTATACTAGGTTCACACTCCAATTCAAGGTTGGCCTCGGGAGCCTTTAAATAAACTACCCGGCAGGCATTGAGGAAGAAATTTGGCGAAGATTTGCAGGTTCATAATTACAGGAAGTTAGAGAGTTTGTCGAGATTCTCGTGTGGTGAATTTAGGGATTTTAATTTGTTCGAGGAGAACAAGGGGGCGTTGTCGTCGGTGCTGTTGTTATTCTTGATGTGTTTTTGGAGAAATAAAAACGGTTGCAGGAAGAAGTTTGTGTACTGTTGTGGAGGTTGCATACAAATCTCTGTCTTTAGAGAAGGATATCGGATGTGAGGTGGATGAACGTGATTTCCCGTGGCCAATTGCGATTATTCCCGATTGTTTCGGCGCTGAGATAATATCAGGCTCGTCTCAGGCACAGCTGGTAAGGGTTTGATGATTTTGTACGAAAAATATAAGATTCTAGAGTTTTGGTTTCTTAGTATGGAACCAATGAGCATTTAGATAATTGACTATTTTTTAAATTTAACTAAATACAAATGGTTTAACCTCACAGCAGACATTATAAACTTAAAAATTTAAACGTGTAGGACTATGAAATAATCTGTGCGGGCGATTAATATATGTCTTCAAGAGGAGAAAAAAAGAAACCAGACAAAAATTATTTCTTCTCTCGGAGTTAATTGAGTTATTTCTTCTTGTTTGGAAAACGACATATGCCTATTAAATCAAATGATGGAAATAGAATAGCCGCCAAAAGGATGCTTTATAAGTTATTCTCCCTTTACTTTCCGACACTTTCTGTTAATTGATGAAATATCACTTATTTTTTTGGTTTAATTTAACGAATAGATTTTATTAGCTCTAAAATTTAAATCAATTACTTTTTATCTTATTATCGGATAGATGTTAATGGCTCTAGATTTTCTTATTAGGATGTTTCTAATTCTAAATATTCTTAACCGCAAGAGTATGGAACAAAATTGGAATTACATAACAATGAATTTCTACACGAGTGCGGAATGAATTCTGAGTATTCTACAAACTAAGTTTATAAATCTAATCTAAATTTTAACTCATGTAAACCAAAACTGCAAACCCGAAATGAAAAAAGTGCAAGAAATTACCACAAATTGATAAGTACAAGAAACAAAAGCAAACACACAATTAAACAAGAACATAAACATATTTAAGCAAATTAACCTATTCTGAAAAAAAACAAAATACTTGCACGATCTTCAAATGGTGGGCACGTACCACTTTGGATTGTGAGCTTGGAGGTCTAAATCAGAGCCAAACTGTGAACTACACCTGCTGCAAATTTATCATATAAACTTCATCACAGTGCATAAACGAGTATTACAGCATCGTAGTCCATAGATGTAAGAAAAATATGTATTATTCTATATTCCTGAAAAAAATATTGTTTACATACGAAGTTCCTGGATGTTTCTAATTTTAGGGTGTTTCTAATTTTAATGGCTCAGGTTATATTATTTTTTGTTTTGTTTTAATAACATGGTATTAAATATGGTAAATAAGGGAGGAGGCCGGGGATGGAGCTCTGCAACCTAGGGTTTTGAGCCGATCCGAGTTGATCTCGGCGGCCAGAGCTCTATCCCTGGTCAGACTCCTTCTGAGCCCACAGTATTGGTCGACGGCGAGGGAAGCATTCCTGTGGCGGCGGCAGCGGGTGCAGAGGGGTGACACATTCTTGGCATTGTGGTGAGGCGGTCCAACAGGCTTCCATCGGTGGCTCTCCACAACGGCTTCCAAAGGCGGCTCCTGTCGGAGAGGTTTCTACGGCTTGCAACACCTTCGAAGGTCGTCGGGACCTGTTACATCTGCTTCTGCGGAGCCGTGTTGAGGCTTCTGTTTTCTTGGAGGCCGGTGGGTGACAATTGTGTCCGAAGCATCATAGTTCCGTCATCGAACTAGCTCACAGATTAACGGTGCAGCGCTTATCCACCACGAGCTGGTCATAAATCCATTGACGGCGGGTCTTGGCTATCAAGGGTTTGCGATCTTGGAGGCCATGGATTCTTCCATGGAGGTTTCTTTCCTGCTTACTTCGGTTCCCTCACAGGCTTCGACCTACAGAATCGGATCCTTCAATGGCGAAGAGGTTCATGTTTCAAGAGCCTTCTTCCAATGGCGGAGCCTAATGGCGGATGGGACATAAATTTGGCGGATGCCATGGCCCGCGCCAAGGTTCTTGATATTGATCTCCAGAAGCAGCTTCGGCCCTACATGCGAGGCATGTTTCCTCTTCCCGGTATCTATGACCCAGATTTCATAGCGGCAAACCAAGGTGAGAGGGCAAATAATGTTCTCGAGGGTTCCAAGAAGGAGCATGTGCAAAAGATTATCCAAGATATCAGAGATTTCAAATCAAACGAAGGTCGACGGATTACAACGATGTTCTTGTGGGTTTGAAATACAAAGGAAACCCTGCTTGCTTCTCTGGAAAGAAATGAGTCCGAGATCTCGTCATCTCTCTCTGGCTGGGCCTGCGTGGTTTTGCTTTCAGGCATTGATGGAGCGTGATGGATATTTCTGAGTATGGAGAGAGGGCGGCGCCTTTGCGCGGCGACCCATTGGGTCTGAGCACGATCCAGTGGCGGCAGCGGCGGTTTCAGGGACCAGACCTGAAACCGGTGGCCCCAATTTCACCACTGTTCATGATATATCTGTTCTACTTCTTGTGGCAACATTATCTGGGTTTCTCTTTCTTTTGGTTCAGCTCATTATAAGCTGTTGTTTCTGCTTATATGAGACATAAATATGTGAAAATGTAGGGTTCCTTGTTGATCTTACTACATCTGCAATATGTAATTTTAATCATCTTTTTGAAATAAAATTACGGACTTTTTCCAAGGAAAAATCCAAGGAAAAAAAACATGGTATTAAATATCATTTAGAGTTTTGAAAAAAATATTGTTTACCTATGAAGTTCTTGGATGTTTCTAAATTTAGGATATTTCTAATTTTAATGGCTCTAGGTTACATTATTTTTTGTTTTGTTTTAATAACATGGTATTAAATATCATTTAGAGTTTCTAAAACATAGAACAAGAGTTGTGGTATCTCTCTAAGTTAAAAGTTAAGATTTTTTTTTTTAATACTTGCAATTTACAAGTACAAAAAAAAATACAAGTATATAATTATGAAATTTTATTTTAAATTTCAAAAAATTATTGTGAAAACAAAAAGGGAATATCTAAAAAAAATAAGAAATAGAAAAAGACATGTATACCATTATAAACATGTGAAAGAGAAGAAAGAAATGATTTCTTCAAGAGCAATACAACATGGTTCAACTTTCTTGGAAGTGTTTTTGGATCTGTTTTAAGTAATTATTTTTTGGTTTTCAAGTGAATTTCAAAATTTTAACCCATTGTTCCATGTTTTTTTATTTAAAATGGTTTCTTTTGCTGTAATGATGATACATGTTTGTGTATTAAACCATTTTTGACCTCCATCAATTGTCCACAACTCAAACAAATAGCTCATCCACACAACTTTCTGCAAATAGAGCATGTGGCAATGTCAAGGACATTGCCACCACGTGGCTCTTGTTTGAGTTGTTTTTTAACTTTAAGAGGGATATACATTGTTGGCGTTTTTTTAAAACTTTACGAGGGATCCTGTAAAGTAATTAATGGTCTGCATAGTAGGCATACAGAGTGACACAATAATTAATGGTCTTGCATAGTACACAGAGGGAGTGACATATGTCCGCTTCCCCTCTAGGGGCACACAAACCAATGTATACGTCATTTTTTATAGCCCAATCAAATAATAGATAATTATATTTTAAAAATTAATCAAAAATAAAATAAATAAAAGCTTCGGTTAATACTTAGGGTTGGGAAAAATTTAGACTAAGTACGGACAAAATAATAGCCTAAGGCAATTACTATATTTGTTTTTTCACAAGAAAAAACTATACTTTATTAAAAGTAAATGAATTACAGAGATCAAAGAAGTGACCAGCATTACAACCATCAAGATTTAACAGATATTGAGATCCTTCCAGATCTCCCAAGACAATACTCACGCCACTATATGTTCCGCTACGCGGAACATAATAAAACATAACCTAAATAGTAAGTCATCAAAACAATGTCATGTTTGATCATTCCAAACTGAAAACATAAAGCTAACCACATATTTATGCCAAAGTAAAAACACATTCCAAAGTAATGACTAGCATCTCGTGGTCATCTCCGCAATGGCCATGAACCACATTTGGTTGGTTATTGTGTTGATATAAAACTTCCCATACATAAAAAGGAATTAAGTTTATCCACATCATGCATACTAGTAATTAACAATCTTCAATATAGAAAAGTATGTCACACCATATTTAAAAGTACATAATTGTGAATTTTCCAAATTGTAGAACTAAACTAAGTCAAACATACATATAACAAGAGCCATGAGGTGGTAATGTCCCCGACATTGCCACCTGGCTAAAAAGATTGAACAAATAACACTATCGAAATAATGGTTCTTTACTAATGCAAATTATCCATTTGCAAATTAGAATGTTGCTTCTAGTAACTACTTTGTTGTTTATGCAAGCACCTTGATGAAAAAAGAGTTGTGGATATGGTCCTTGTGATGGGCAGGTTCATCTATTTCGTCTTTCCATATACCTAGATTTGTTGATGCAATGGCGTGAAAGAAAGAATTTAAAGAAAAAATTTGAATGCATGGTGTAGCATATTAATGCAAAGGCATATGCATATTTTATGCTATTACCCTTAGATTCTATTTTTGGATCATTAGTAAGAGCTAAGTCTAATGGTTCTTCTTGAAATGTCTTTGCAAATGTTTTTGCACCATTCAAAACCAAATGCCACTTGCTTTATTTGTTTGAAGTTGGAAAGTTTAAGAGTCACATTCTTTAATCTACATGAATACAAATAATTTAAATAATGATGTTTGCTCATAATGGTTCATACTTGTGTTTTTTTTACAATGTTGTTTATGCAAGCACCCTGACGAAAAAAGAGTTGTGGATATGCTCCTCGCGATGGGCAGATTCATCTATTTCGTCTTTCCATATACCTAGATTTGTTGATGGGATGGCCTAAAAGAAAAAAATTAAAGAAAAAATTCAAAGGCATGGCCAATGATGATGACGATGTTTCATTAAACATAGAAACAAGAATTCGCCAGCCCCTTAGATTCTATTTTTGGATCATTAATAAGAGCTAAGTCTAATGTCTTTGCAAATGTTTTTGCATCATTCAAAACCAAATACCACTTGCTTTTTCCCTGGTTGAAACATAGGTTGGATCACCAGAAATTAGATGACTTAATTTTAATTTTAAATTGAAATATTAATAGTTATGATTGTGAGAGTGGAATATCAAGGGTTGATAAATAGAGTTGAATACAAAGGATTACAGGAAAGAGCTTAGAATCAGAAATTTAAGTGATTTTCTTTGGTAGCAAAAAATATAAATGTTATGTGGGACAACTTTGATTAACTTACCACATTAGTTGTAGTTATAATGAGGTGGTTGTCATACTAATATTCTGATATTAGTATGGATTGATGTTTGTATTGGCGAATAATGATGTTTGTTCATAATGGTTCATACTTGTGTTTTTTTACTTGGTCAATATGTAATAGTACATTGTTATGACATTGGCTACAGATCAACTCAAGGAACTTAAATTTTGTTTAAAAACTTAATAATCAACTTTTTACAATAATATAATAAAACTTCTATGATTTTATAACTTTTAAATTTTTTTTTTGTCTTAAACTTTTGACAATGCAAACATAAACGCATATTTATCTTAGAATATTATTATTTAGTGTTAGAATATTATTATATCATTATTTTCTGAACTGAGTCGATGCTTTCTCTTGATCTCTTTGCTGATACTAAGCCACTGCACTATATCGATTACCGAAAGGGAAAGATTTGAGCAGTGTAGTAATTAGAAAATTTTTGCTTTTATGTTGTTTTGTTTTTTTAGTTATTTTTTCTAACCCCCCTTGCTTTCCCGAGTAAAGTTCATAAGAACCAGAAATAGATTCATGGGGTCTAAAATCCTTAAAAATAAACTAAGGCCTTGCTTCCCGTATGCTCTACACCATACTGCGGTTCATCCGATCCAAATTGGTGATATCAGAAAGGAAGTTTGGTTACTATATTAATAGGAAAATCCATACAAATTATTTTCTTAAGAATTCGGGAGGTCGTAAAGAGGGACTACTACAGAGTCAAGAGGCTATTTTAAGCAGGTTATGCCTCACCTCGTTGGACACTTGGTATAACTGCTTTAACGCTCAATTCAAGGGAATTTGATTTGTTGGGCCAAACCCCAAATTTACCCACTCCTTAATCAAGTTCATTAATAATTCTAAAAGTTACCAACAAAGACTCTACAATACTTTCACTAAGACCACACCAACATCCCAATTCATTCAAGCACTCTACATTTCATTGACAACATTCCTTTTTACTTGTATGGTTAATTTCTGCTTATTGTCATGAATGGTGTTTGAAATCATATAAGCTATTGTCATAATTTATTTTGCAAAGTCATTTGTTGTTGGGATCTTAGATTATTCATTGCTTCGTCTAACTAAAGTGAACCAAGACATACTGCAAAAAATCTTTACTTTCACAAACATCATCCTTTGACCCCATTTTTCTCAACACTGGTCTTTGTAACAATAAAATAATAAATTAATATTAATTTATTATTAATTAAAGACTATTTAATTCAATAGTCATGCCCTTTTACGAAAAGGTGCATGACGGGCTTATATAAATCTCAAACCTATGTAATTATTAATCATCTACCATATATTACATCTTTTACTTTACTACAAGTCATTTATGGCTTTCTTACGTTACTTGTACTCATTATTTACTTAGTAAGGGACTCTTGTTCCTTCAGTGGTATCAGAGCTTGTTGATTCCGGCTTGTGGCCAAATTGTCAAAGTTTATTTGAGATTTAGGTTTTTAACCTTACATTAGGCTTTTAGCCATCCTTATTGAAGAAAAAAACTTATTAAAAGAGAGAAAAAAAATAGAGAAAGGAATAAAAGAGAAGTTAAAAAAAGAGAGAGAACAAGAAAGGAGACCGCATAAAAAAGGAGAAGAATAAAAGAAAACACAACATAGGTTTTATTTAACCAACCTTGGTTTTATAAAACCACATATTGCCTTGGTTTTATAAAACTAGCCTTGGTTTATAAAGAAACCATTATTTATAACAACTCATACCTTAATTAGGATGAGTTTAGTGATTATATGACTAGAGTAATAATAATCCATTTTTATTATAGTTATTATATAATTATAGTAATAATAATACATATTATTATTATCTCAAAGGCTTGAACTATTCGTAATCCAACAAAAAAAATTAGTTTTTTGGAAAAAATAAATAAATAAATATATATATATATATATAACATTAATATAATAATATTATTAATTAATTAATTAATAATTATTATTATATTAAAAGAAAAATTATTATTTTATTAAAACAATAATTACTTTTGGGAAAAAAAAAGTTCTTTAACCATAACAAAAGAAGATTTTTTTTACGAAATAACCACATTAAGGGTTATTACATCTTTTTGGTGCCCACCTGTTCTCGGAAGCAGGAAGAGTCAACAAAGAAGACTTGTCAAGCATCCCAAATCCACTATCAAACAAAGAAGACCAATTCAAAAAAGTTGGAATTCAGAAGTCATGGCAACGATGATAGCAGAGTTACAATCGCAGTTACGAGCGGTTTCGGCTCAACTAGAACAGTGCAAGGCAACCAATAATAGTCTAGTGTTCGAAAATGCCAAGCAGACACTAAAGATTATTAACTCAGAATTGAATATTCAATTTTTGGAAGATAGTAAAGAAAGACTCATAGAAAGGTTAGTAGATAAAGATGAGAAAATATCACGTTTGGAAAGTATCATTCAAAAACTTGAAGACCAGATAAAAAACCCAAACAAAGTCTAAGGATATCCGTATGGAAATAGTGTCGACTTAGAAGAGGAAATTAGTTGTCTAAACAAATTCGTCATGGACAAGGACGACGAATTAGCGCAAATACATGAAAAGATAGAAAATCAAGAAACAGATTTATGCCATCGTCAACAGCAAAAAGAAAAACTCCAGCAGCAGTATGATGATAGTAAGAAGGCACATAAGTTGGAACTAACAAAAGTCAACAATGTGTTATCAAGCAATACCGAAGAGATTTTTCGTCTACGAAATCATAACAAAACATTGCTTACAAAGATTAAAAAAATGAAAAACAACAGTAAGAGGGAACAGTCCGGTGAAAACCTCGAAGGAAGAATACTGGAAAAGCAAGAAGAAAACCAATGTCTAAATAATCGTAATCAGGAACTAGAGAATCAAATCAAGAAGTTAGAAATTGAAAAAAAGTCGCAAGATGAAAGAATCGAAAAGATTTAGAATCAGAACAATCTATTGGAGAACCAAGAAGCACAAATCCAGGAAAATGCATCCAAAAATCAAATCGAGGAAATGAAAACAATCCTCACCGCAGTTCAAAAGAAAGAAAAACAAACAACACATACGCCTTACAGACATCCCAATTATAATCGTCGTTTTGACCAACGACAGGGTCAAAATGAGCACTCACAGAAGAATTATGTCGATAGGCGAAAAGATCGACATACTAAGCAACAATTGAAACGACCAGTCCCACAAAATGATCTTAGAGCTCCGATAAAATTAGATCTGGAATGGACCACAATAGATACGATGCGACAATTCTCCCGGGGAATCCGTAACTCATATCGTCTTATTTCATCAAGTGTCGCAGAGGATCAAGAGATGACAGTTCAAGCAAAATCAGAGATTGCTTTCAATGAAGCTTTGAGGATAAAGCTTCCCTTAAGGGGAAGGCAATGTAACAATAAAATAATAAATTAATATTAATATTAATTTATTATTAATTAAAGACTATTTAAGTCAATAGTCATGCCCTTTTACGAAAAGGTGCATGACGGGCTTATATAAAGCCCAAACCTATGTAACTATTCATCATCTACCAAATATTACATCTTTTACTTTACTACAAGTCATTTATGGCTTTCTTACGTTACTTGTACTGGTTATTTACTTAGTAAGGGACTCTTGTTCCTTCAGTCATTCATATTATAAATCTATTTTTCTAAAGCATTGGTCAAGATTATATGCTTTATGTGTTGAATGATTTTCACATCTTAAGATTATATGTTGTTGTTTCAATTATAAATTATATCTGCAGTATTTTGTTTCTCTTATCTAAAAACTCCTAAACAACTTACCCAATCACAAACTTAAAGCTTAAACAACCTTAGTAACTCATAGGGACTACCCCCCTTGGCTTCGTTAGGAGTTATGCCTAAATGGAGGAGTTGAGTGTTGAGTGACAATATCTCAACTCGAAACTTGCCCCAAAGAAACGCACCTAAGCAGCTTGAAAATTTCGACTGCGATAACTCCCGGGTGCGTGTTCCGACGACAACATCCCACATGTACCATACCTTTAAAGATAGGTGTTGTTTTGAGGAAAAAAGGCATAAAAGTTTTATTTTCATCACGAAAAAAAAACATTAAACTTTTATCGCTAAACATATAATTGCTATCTCATCACACAATGATTATACTCTCAAATTAAAATTCTTTTATTTCTCTTACTCACTATCCTACTTTATAAGAGTCTTCAACCACATCTATAAGAGCATGATATTCTTATTACTAAAGTCCACTTATGGTCCGATGCGAGGAGTTTACTTTAGATTAATCTCTTAGGGAAAAATAGGAATTACATATACCAATTTCACCATGCAAGGATTTATCTAATAACATAGAAGCATCTTCATACTTTATTATTAGCAAGTTACAACTCTTTTCACCATCTAATCGTCTATATGGTGGTTGTCCTAGAAATGTGCACGCATCTCAATATGGTGTAACCTTACTAGATCATTTTTATACCATACAACATACTAGTGACTACCCCCTAACTTGTACATACCTTGGTTTAGTCTAAGATAACTATTCGGCTTCACCTACACAAATCTTTCACGTGGTTTCTTTGTTTAAGCATAACACATTCGTTTATTCTTTGTATACCTCATAAGCCAACTTGTAATAGCATACCATCATAATTTATACTACCATCTCTATCATTATACCATAACACCATCATACTCTAGTGAAATCAAGTAACAAGGAAGTCACATGTACAATATGAACTCCGACGACCAACACAATCGATATAACACAACATTA
Organism: Larix kaempferi; assembly: GCA_027924585.1. Classification (NCBI taxonomy): domain Eukaryota; kingdom Viridiplantae; phylum Streptophyta; class Pinopsida; order Pinales; family Pinaceae; genus Larix; species Larix kaempferi. Next base: position 200,015 of record BSBM01000822.1, read on the forward strand.
TCTCTTTCTAGTGAATCAAGAAAGTCACTTGTACAATATGAACTCCGATAATCAATACAATCAGTATAACATAATCACATTCTAATAAAAACACATAACAAGGGACCACATATACAATATGAACTCCGATGATCAATACAATCAATATACCACAACATAATCACATTCTACTGAAATCATGTAACAAGAAAATCACATGCATAACATGAACTCCGATGATCAATATAGTCAAATATACAATATATTATTGATTTTTTTATTAACTATAAAATATTTAAGAAATACTTATCTAGATAAAAATAGTTATGTGAGTGAGGACTTGATTGTGACTTTCCTCCCAACCAAATTGACTCTCTATCCGATATATGTTTCTATCACCAAGAGGCCACCCCCGAACTGGCAAGAATCCACTAGGGTAAACTATAAAAAACTTCTTACTCTCATATTTCCTTTTACAAGACAAAACTCATATTAATATCTCATCACAATTGATGAAGGTTATGCTCCTACATTAAATGTATTCATAATACATTAAATGTATTCATAATAAAGGTGGCATTCTTATTGCTTTAACTTATATATATAAGTATGTATAAATATTAAGAGTTGTATCTTTTCTAAATGTAATTCCCTCGTTACATAGCTGTATAATCTATATTAATTATACCAAAGAGTTTTATCTTTTCTGAATGTAATTTCATTGTATAAACTATATTCATTATAACTAAGAGCTTTATCTTTCCTGAATGTCATTTTCTACCTCACATACCTGTATAATTTATATTAATTATACCTAAGAGCTTTATCTTTTCTGCATGTAATTTCCACTTTACATATCTGTATAATCTATAGTAATTATACCTAGAATTCACCTATCAGACACAAAATAAATCCGAACTACCTTACAACAGAACTATACAAGTGGAGGTATCCCTTATCCAAAACAAGAGTTTTACAAACCATCAACCCTCAAGTTCATAGATCGATTCCTAATTCTGTCCACCAATATATTCCAAAAAATCGTGCTCTTACAGAGAGGTTTGGCGACTGAAATAACTATATCAAGTTAAGGTTATGCAAATAGCGTTTCTACAAAAAGGTACGGTGTACCAAAGGCAAACGCAGGTGAAAAGACAGTGTTCGAAGACATATTTCTTAGAGTATTATAACTCTGTCAACAAGTGTAATTAGATCGCAGTTGGTATAGTATTTCAACCGCAATCGGCAGTTGGGCTAAGATCTTATTCTGCAGCATACGATTCCTCCCAAAAATTCCTTCGGAGAAAAAAAGAAATTTCAAGGCTCATAAACCTATAAAAGGATCATTCCAGTTTTACTATAAGCATAAATATATACCCTTTCCAATATTCAAAATTCAATTCATCTATGAAAATAAAATTCAATGCAAACAGGAATGATATTTTATTAATTTGTCCATTAAAATTGAAGCTAAGCTGTACAAGTTGAAGTATTCAAGTCATATTAAGCGAAATGCACGTAAGTAGTTACCACCCAAACTAGCTTTGCTTTTTTTTCTTTTCTTTTTTTTTACATGAAATGGATTTGAATAAATAAAATTTAATTCTCAACCAATAAACCAACCAATAAATCTTTTCTTGAGAAGTATTTTCCCAAGCACTCTCAATAATCTTCTCATAAATAATATAGCACAACATCCTATATCAAAACTTTTATAAAGAAATTCATTAATGTGAAGATTACAAGGTCATCCTCATCCATTTCTTCCAAATGACAAAAATCCATGTAGTGATTTAACAATCTGGAAAAGGAAGCTATCAAGCTCTTTAAAATATTCTAATAAATAATATGTTTAAGAGTCCTACCACAAACATTTATGGTACATACACGCAAGAGTTATAAAATAGAGCTACTCTATTAAGTGCACCACTACAGTTTAAGGCTAGTAATATGGATAAAATTTGTGCATCTTTTACTTGTTGTGAAAACAAGTACAAGGAATGGCAAAAAGAACGTGGAATGGAAGGCCCAAGTTTTCTAGGATCTGCCAAACTCAGTATGAAACATATATTGGTAAACATAAGGAAATGAATATGTATCACGGTGAAAATCTGCCAAACTCATTATGAAACATATATTGGTAAACACAAGGAAATGAATATATATCATTCAAGTACTCATTCATCTGAAACTAGTAGATAAATGCATAGTAGGAAAATACGGCCGTATTGGCAGTTGTTGTACGGAAATTCGGACCAAGTTAAAAATACGGCGAACATTTGAGATGATATGGTTTGGTCAAGTCGACTATTTATTTACCCAATTTTGAACGAACTGAATTGGAATCGAATTCATATTGATACAATAAAATATAAAACTCCAAAGCATGGCCGTTTAATAACAAGATTTATTTAAGAAAAAACTTTAATTTTTTTTTTTAATTTAGTGTTAGTATATGTTATACTGTTAGACTTTTATATCATTTGACTTATTTCTATTACATGTAGTTTTTTATTTAAGTTTTATTTGATTATATGTAGTTTTTTTATTTAAGTTTTATTTGATTATATGTAGTTTTTTTATTTAAGTTTTATTTTATATGATTGTTATTTTAATTTTACATTTTAGTATTTATTATTTATCAAAAAGTAAATTTATGTAGTTTTTTTGTTTTTATTTTTATAAGTCATTTATATAAAAATAGATTTGTGTAGTTTTAAGTTTTATTTTTAAAGTTTTTAATGAAAAATGAATGAGATGTTAAAATTTGGAATGATTATGTACAATTTTTTTTATTTTTAAATTAAAATTGCATGTTTTTTGTATTTAGAAGATGTCTACTCTCGTATTTTAGTCGTACTTGATTTTTTTATTAAGTATTTTTTCCGTATTGTATCCGAATCGTATTCGAATCCGTACTTGAATCTTGCTACTATGGATAAATGTATATGACCAAATACTAACTTTAAAGATTAACCATATAAGTAATACCATACCAGACAACGTGCCCAACATTATATTGTCGAGCTTAATTGATTGCATTTTACATTAATTTTTGTAAAGGACTTTTTATGGGACTCACTAAATTTTCTTCTTGGAATGGCCTGGAGCTATATCAGCTCTAGGTACAGACAACAATCAACTGGGAAACATACCCTGAATAAATTTGTTGCTAAAATGGATCTGGCATGGTTATGTATTACTAGACCGATGGTGCAGTGATACATCTGCGTACAGCAGGAGAAGTGAACACATCTTAGCAGTGATCGCTTTTGTTTCGTTGCAGGGTGTGTGCAGATTTGTGTTGAGCGATAGGTGCTTGGGCTAACCTATGCTAGCCCACGTCAACATTTTGGCGCTAGAATGCAACACATGACAATGATATGTAACTGGAATTATAGATTGGAGAGAATGAATACGTTTTTTTGTGAACCTCGTAATTTTGTGAAGTATGATGCTTTTCGGTATCATAAACTAGTGCTATAAAGTCTAATGCAAAAGCCAAAAAATGAATACCACTAAGCTATAAACAAGAAGACAAATGCAATTTCAAAAAGAGAATTTTGATAAAGGGAAAACCACCAATTGTCAAATTGACCATCCATCCAGCTATGCCAGGAAATCCCCCAATGATCTAAAAGCTATGCTGACCTTGTAAACCTAAAAAATTTATCAGATGCATTTTTTTATATAAAGTGAATCTTAATTTATGAGGGTTCGGAGCAGAATGAGTCCACCGGGTTCGAGAAATCGCATTTCTATTTAGGTAACTGGATAAAATCGCTTAGCGTAGCCGAAGCAGTTGAAGGTGATTACTTTTCTAATTGGGCACATGGTAGCAGGAACGAAGTGGCAGTACTGATGATGATAATCAAGTTCATGCAGTTCAAACCTTCATATCTCATTTCTCTGAACTATGATTTTTATGTGTTAAGCATTTATCGTGTTTTTCAGGATTTAGTATAATAAGTAGTTTGGACTAATTGTTTGAGGACATTCTTGTAAGGTCTTGCATCGATAAAATATGGCATAATTTTCTTCATCATTTTGACATAGAGAACTACCATATATGCCTTGCGCTCTATAGCCAACCACTTTGGAAAACACTAGAGGAATCCTCATCCTCGAATTTCTAGTGAATCATAAATTCATCACAAATGGCAGTCGCAAGATACAAAACAATGAAAGAAATAGCAAATGGATTGACCATACCACTACCATAGATTCAGGGTTTATGGAAAATTCCAACCTCACGCAACGACCAAGGGTTTATGGTGGCCATAACGCTTTCCCAACCTCACTCGGTGGATAGCTCGATGGACCTCACCGTGAAAAATGCAGATAGTGGGTTGTGTGTTTAATAGTATCCTCTGCCAACCTCGGACAAAAATAAGCTACGACGACTTGCACAGGTGAATCTGACGCGGAAATTACAACCTCACGCAGCGACCAAGGGTTTACGACGGTCATAACCCTGTGCCAACCTCCCTCAGTGGATAGCCCGATGCACCTCACCGTGGAAAAAAAAATGCAGACAGTGAATTGCGTGTTTAATGATATCCTCTGCCAACCTCAGACATAAATAAGTGAACAAATCGATGCACCAAGGTTTTACGGCGGCCTGCACAGGTGAATCCGACCCAAAAATTCCAACCTCACGCAGCAGACTTCAGAGAGAATTAAGAGAAACAATGCACTAAGAGTTTAACCCTCTTCCAACCTCGCGCGGTGCATAGCCCCATGCACCTCACCTGCTTACACCGAACATACAATAACCTCACCTTAACCCTATGTTGAAAATATCGCTTATATTAATAGCTCTATGGAGCTGACATCAGCCCGCAGCCCCCTCCTGGAAGCAAGAATCGAGGATGACATCAATACCCTGCCACCAATAGGTTTTTTGAAAAATATTATTTTTAAAATTTCAAGAAAATATTAAACACTTTCAACTATTGTTTTTATATAGTGTGGGGGAAATTTATAGGTTTAGGAGCTAAAATAATAGGAGTTGACGAAACATACATGATCCCCTTCGGGGACATAATAAAGAGAGACATACCTTGATCTAGAGGAAGAGGAAGGTTAGGTAGCCTTAGAGGTAGGTCACAAGTATGTATTTGCTTTTGGGTGTAAATTATCAAATGAGATTTCGATTTTTATCATTCAAACGACACAATATGAGATCGAAAGTAAGAATTAGTTGCGCCTTCCACATGGTTTTTGGTTTAGGAAGCAATGGGAGAAGCAATTGTTCGACAAAACAAGGTACTTCCACATAGGTGGAACACCTTAAGTAATTGTTCACACAAACATATCAAATATTGACATACCAATCTATTACATGGTTAAACCCCTCAAAGAGGGAAACAATCCACGACCTTAGAGAATGCGACCACTTGAGGCAATATATTAATGCAAAAGCAAAATGTTCTACATATGCCTTTCTCACAATTGATCATCAACATATATTCCTCCATGCTCTTTAAATAGAGGTCCTAGACCATTTGGGTGTTAATCCACAAATTGATATAGTTGTTAATATCGAGGAGAAGATGAACAACTTGACATATCGTGTTCGTCAGGTTACATAAGTAGTAATGCATACTAAAGAAACACACTTTATTGAAAGACACATTAGAACAAGTTAGTCTTAACTAACTCCTAAGTGTCTAAGTATCATAACATCTCCCCTTAAGGAGAAATTGGGATGACATTGAAGGATTTACAAGCCGAAGTGACAAATTTGGAACCAAGACTGAAAAACATAACTTGTAGTAGACTTCCGATTATCAAGGTCACTAGTGCAATTAGAGTCAATGAAACTAACCAACAAAGTGGACCCCCTTGAGTTGTAATGTATTCCAAATTGAATTGTAGCCCAGATATATTGAAGTATCTTTTTTATTGCTTTATAATGGATTTCAAGGGGTGTTTGCATATACCAAGCAACAAGACCAACAACTATTAGGATGGGTAGGACTCAAATACAAAAGGATACCAACTAGACGAGGATACAAAGTGGCATCTAATTTGGGTGTACTACAAGTGGTAGCAAGGTTGATTACAGTCTCAAACAAAAATGGGGCTAGTTTACAATCTTCCATGTGAAAGCGATGAAGAAGGTCACATGCATACTTAGATTGAGAAATGAAAATTCCTTGGTTCACAAGACTTGGAGGCCAAGAAAATATTGCAAATGTCATAAGTTTGTCATTTCAAATTTATTCTTTAGGTTGGATTTCACATGGATTAAAAGTTTAGGGTCACTGCTTGTGAGAACAAAGTCCTCAACCGAAAGGACAAGTATTTTGAGATAGTTGCCTACTTTGTTGGCATAAACATTGGGGTTAGAATGATATCTAGAAAAAATGGTGTCAAGAAGTAATCTACCCATTTTAGTGTACCAAGTCTGAGGAGATTGCTTAAGGTGACAAACAAGGTTGGATTGCTTTGAACATAGGTAGGACGTTGTTCCATGTAATTTTTCTTGCAAATCTCCATGCAAGAAGGTATATTTGACCTTCCATTTATATGAAGTGGAAAGGTCAATGCAATTCGAATGGAATTCATTCAAGCCCCTTGAAGACAAAGGTCATTATAGTCAATCCCTTCAATTGGAGAAAATCCTTTGGCAAATAATTGGGTTTTATGTCTTTCAACACTTCCATTTGATGCATAGTTAGTTCCATGTACCTATTTGCATCGGACAATTTTTCTTCTTTTTGGAAGAGGTACAAGATCCCAAGTATCGTTCGTCATTAAAAAACAATATTCTTCATTCATTGTTATGTCCCAATTTGGATAGGTAGAAGATTCTAGACATCTATTTAGATCGCGACTCTTTGAAATTTGAGCCAAAATAAATGAGACTTGCTGAAACTGTGAACATCTATGACGTTAGTTTGTAGAATCATCAATAACATCACCAATTGTTTCTCATGTTGTATAGACCCATTAAGGAAGTGGTGGTGTTGGTGCAAGTTCATGTTCAATGGACCCAACTGGAGGAAGGTGACCAAGCAGAGGTGGATATTCATCCTTGTTGTCATCATTTGAAGAAGAAACCATATTAGGATCAATAGTAGAAAAGTTGAGAATATAAGATGGCACAATTGTCGAAGATGGCACAAGCTTCAAATTAGGTTTGCAGGTTGAGATATTTTGATCAAACTTAACATTTCTCCTAATAATAATTTCAATGGAATGAGGTTGAAAAAGTATATAAATTTTAATATCTTTAGGACCCCCCAAAAATGCATTTATTACTTTTAGGCAATATTGACTTCATTTTCTCATTAAGAATGTGAGCCCATGCTTCACTAGAAACATGCAAAAATGACTTACATCTTGTTTAATTTTACTCCATGCTCATTTCAGTGTTATATATTTTAAGGCCTTTGTGGGAGTGCAATTAACTATATAACTGGAAAAATTAATGGCTTCCATACAATTTCCCATTTCATTAAATGTGCGATTCTTTATCTAAACAACACCATTTTGTTCATATGTACGTGGAACAATATGTGGCATTTGAATGCCCTATGCAATGTAGTATGTTGTAAATTTTTTGTTAACATATTAATATCCATTATTTGTTTTTAACTTTTGAAGTTGATGTCCAAATTGTATTTTTATAAGGGCCTTGTAGGCAAAAAATATGTCAAAAATTTCACTCTTAAGTTTTAAGAAATAAACCCAAGTGCATTTGGAGAAGTCATCATTGAAGGTTTAAAAGTAATTTAACCTAGAGAAAGAATCAGACCATACAAATCACTATGAACAAATTGAAATGGGGTTGAGGCATGACAAGAGGCACATTGGTCAAAATATTCTTGATGATGTTTGTTGAGAACACAAGTGGGACAAACACAATTTTTGTCAGAAACAAGAGGAAGACTAGTCACCATATTCTTATTACATAGTGGTTGTAATGAGCGGCAGTTTAGATGACCAAATCACTCATGCCTAAGTTTACTCAAGTCATTTCTATGGACAATAAAAATTGATAAAAAATATGATGATCCAAAATTGTTAAATCTATACAACTTAGTAATATCATCAACAATTCCAATTGCTAGGACATGCTTACGATATTTGAATTCTTTATTACAACTTGGTGAAGTGAAAACTCTACCGTTTTAATTTCATTTCAATAAGTGATTTAAAATTGATAGAATATTATATGAAAGAATTTGGATCACAATAAATCATTGAAATGACCATCATTTAGCTAAATTGCTCTAGACTTGCAACATTAAGAGATCTACCATTACCAACAATTTTTTTTTGGTGTTACATTCATTAAGAGTAGAAAGAATGAATTTATCCTTAGCCATATAATAAGATGCTTTAGGATCAATAAGTCACTCATTAAAAGAACTAGATGTTGCAATAAGGAGAAACCAAGAGTAGAAAGTGAATGTCCTTGAGAAGAAGAGTTGGAAAAATAATATAAATTGATGTTGTGCTTCTTCATTGGTGCTTCTAAGGCTTCCATATTTTTGAAGCATTTAGACTTTAGATGACCATCTCACCCAAAAAAAATCAATATCTCAATTTTCTTATCTTTCGATTTAATGCCTTTATCACCATTGTTAGTAGGAGGTGGTTGAGAGGGTTTGGGACCCTTGTTTTTCTTGTTGCGAGGATGTTGCTTCTTAAGATGCTTAGTTTTATCCCTTTGTTGTGTCACTAAGGCTTTGTTAGATGTACCTGCAATGTTGATCATTCCAATATGCAAGAGCTTATTTTGCTCTCTAATCAAAGCATCACAAAACTCTTCAAGAGTGGGTGATTTGCAAGTATCCCCTAGAGCTTCTCTGATGGAGTGAAAAGTAGATACAATAATAGAATATGGACTACCAAGCCTAGAAAGAATGCTATAAATACATTGGATATCCTTCTTAGGTACCTCACATTCTTCAAGTAAAAATTGAAGTGTTTTAAATTTAGATAGATAATCTTTAATGCAAGAGAAATCACTAGGATTTAAAGCAATTGATTGGTTGTTGAGTGGGTGTGCTCGAATCTCATTGTGTTTCCAAATATGGTTTCCAACTTTTTCCAAACTTTATTTGGTTTTTCAACTCCTTGGAAGTGAAACTGTAAATCACTAGAGAAGGGCATTCTAATTAATCCACATGCTTTGTTCATTTTACTATTCCATTTCGCTTTTTTGAGGCAGATTCAGTGGGGGCAATTTCTTTTCCCAAGGTAACTTGGTAAATTCCTTTATTTCATAGTACATCTTCTGGACGAGATTTCCATGAGAAGTAGTTGGTACTGGTTAATAGGAGATGACTAGAACTAGACATATTTAAATATGCAAGTAAGATGGCTAATTCAAAAGTAGAAATTGATGATTTGGATGGAATGCTATCAAAAAAATAAGCAGCTTAAAAAAATGATTTGAAAATAGACTTCGGATTTCAAAGCTATGCCCTTTTTAAGAAAGGCATACAAAATAACAAAAGCTCCATATGGTAGGGAGATTATGGTCCACAATTGATGGATGCAAAATGAGGTTGTTGAGTAATTCTCCTTCCCTTCCTTCACTAACTTTGCCTATAAGTTCACTTTTACAAACACGTTATTTTTTATGATAAAATAAGTGACCTGATTTTATAAAATAATTGAAAAGCACTTTTACAATGAAGTTACTTTATAAAATAAAGTTGTATGTGTAAAGTAGCTAAAATATTACACTTATTTTATAGTGGTTCACTTTTATAAATTAAGTGAAATGCACTTACAATAAAGTTATGTAGTTGCATGAAAATTTTCAAAAAATAACTTAATGAAAAGAAAGGCTTGAAATCATGACCTCTTATTAATCCTTGCCAAAGCACATAGTAAACTTTTTATTTGCAAGTCAGAGTATTTTGACTTTGTTCTAATTCATTTTTTTGCTATAAATTTTTACAATGTTTCTAAAAACAATTTATTAAATTGAATTTTTTGAAATTAAAATTAAATTTTAGATATTACTAATTCTGTTTTTTGATTGGTCAAAGAGGTTATCAATATAGCATAAATATGTGAGAAAACAACTTAGTTTTTAAAACACAAAAGAAAATTAAAATATTATTTATGGAATTTTCTAAAAGTGGCATGTAGCAAGCTTTTCACAATAAAAATCTATACTTTATTTATAAGTATATGAAGCGCAGTGAAATCTATACTTTAGCAACCTTGTCATGATATTGTTGATTTTTATCAATTATTTATGGAATTTTCTAAAAGTGGCATGTAGCAACCTTGTCATGATATTTTGATTTTGATGTAACCAATACTATATAATTTTATTTCAATGTTCTTATAAGAAAAATTACTTATTGATGTGACAAATTTCACAATTTTTTTATGGCTTGTTATTTACTTTTTCAATTTTTATATTCAACTTAGAACTTATTTACTTTTTGAAGTCATATATTTGGTAACTAGTTTTTTTTTTACGACTTGTTATTTACTTTTTCCATTTTTATATTCAACTTAGAACTTATTTACTTTTTGAAGTCATATATTTGGTAACTAGTTTTGTTTTTGTTTTTGCTAGCGGAGAGCTTATTTACTTTCTCAATTTCTATATTTGGCACGAACTAGACACTTTGTAGCATATCTATTTGTTTAATAAAATCAATTTTAGATAGGTGAGCTAATGAAAAATATAAAACAAATGCTATGGAGAGTTTTTTGTAAATGCTTTGAAGTGCATGCTTGCCCTCAAAACCATTTTTTTGCATGCAAAACACTTCAACACAACTACACACAAAATAAACAAAATTTTGAAATTGAAACTTTTTGAGCTCAAGGTTGGCTCTTGGTTAACCTACTAATAAAACACAAGTTTTCTCTCTATTTCTGGTTTATCAAGATCACATAAAATGCGGGTAGAAAATAAAACACTTTTCACTATGTTTATGATTTGCCAAGATCACACAAGGTACATGACAAAGAGCATACACAAACTAGAAATATGAACATACAAATTGAACTGAAATATTAGATAACATGAGAAAGATATAATAAAAATGTAATGAAAACAATATACATTTTGTTAGAGCTGAAATTGTACCCGAATTTTAGTCTTTATTTCTTATTTTTATTTTTCTTTTCATTTTTCTTATTTCTTTTAGTCATACCAATTAAATCTTTTTATTTTATTTTTTATTAAAATTTGGCTTATAATCACTTAATCTTCCTTTCAGTCTTCAAATATATGTTTTAATGTTATTCCTAACCCTTGTATAAAGATTTTATGAACATTTTGTGAGTGAAATGTGACTTGGTACATTCCAACAGCGTAATCATTAGACTTTACACATACGGGCACTGTCGGAATCGTGAATCATTGAAATTCATGGTCGACACATGTCCAGATTCATACACTAGTTTTTATGAAGGATTTTCCTGAGATTTTGGTCAGGAAGAACGTAACATCTGTCAAGATTGATAATCCACAACATATGCCTTGAAAGAAGAGACCACCGGTTAACCCTAGCTCCACGCTTTCATCGCTGCAAGAGGATCGGGACATCTGTTCGTTGGTTGAAAGGAGCTCGTTTCAGACACAACAGGTATCTAGTGAAACAATAAACATGAAGAAGAGTGGCAAATTGTGTAGACTCGAACCCGTTAACACTGAATGGGCGAAAGAGTTCCCTGAATGTGCCGAATTGTTTAAAAGGGCTGGCTGGTTCTCCTTTTTTGAAAAAATCACAGGTTATAACATGAAGGTTTCTCGATCCTTTGTGCAAAATTGTTCAAGCTCTTTTGTTGAATTCCAAACTCTAAATATTGAGCTAACCGAAGGATTGATAACTGAAGCAACTGGTTTATCTGTCGAAGGGGAACGCTGGTTCAAAAATCTCCCATTCGAATTCGACCCAAGTTCATTCCTGTTGCCTAGATTCGAATCTCTGGATTGGAATAAGGGCATTCATCTCAGCGCTGTCAAACTAGAATGGATGGAGGTTATTGGGACTGTGCAACGTTATATAACTTGTGAAGGGAGGTTTGCTACAGTATATAAATATCACTTCAGGTTCCTGTTACATCTAAATGATCAATTGAAGATAATTTACCATTTAACTTCCTGAAAAGCCTTATCAAGATGTCAAACAGGGTAAAGGGCCATATCAATCATACAAATCAGTCCTTCTTTCATCACAGCCTGGTCAAATTTATAGTATCAACATAGCTTAAGAAGAAGAACCGTGCTTGGCAGCGCTTCCTATTCTGGTCCGTATTCGAACCTGAGAAAATCGCAAATCATGAGGAAGCTGAGAAATTTGTTAGTAAATATAGGAATTTTCAAGGAAGACACCGAGTTCAAAGAGAACTTAGCAACACAAAAAAGTTAAAAAGGAAAATGATTGAAGAGGTGAACTTAGTAGAAGGATGTGGCTTGGAAAAATAACCAGAACAAGAACACCTATCGGAATAAAGGTCCTTGGCATCATGCAATGAAGATATCACATCTACCCCTGATACTCCTTGTGTCACCAGGGAGAGGCTAATAGAAGAAGGTATGGTTCCTTCTCCAAATACTGAAACTGTTATCAAGCCTTTATATGAACTTGAATGCCAAAGTGGAGGCCCAAAACCAGGGAAACAAACAAGTTAAGGCTGAATATGAGAAAGGTTTTAAATCCTAAATTGGAAAGGGAGGTAATTACAACAATTGAAGATTCTTCAGGAGAAGAAGAGCTCAGGGATAGGAAAGTGGAATTGAATTCATAACAACTCTTTAAAGATACAGAGAAAAATAATCAAAGTTTGACAGAATTAATGGAAAAGAGTTGTGAAGTTCATGTAGAAGAAAAGATTCCAAATTTTGAATTTGGATTGATCTCAAGAACTTCTCATTCAGAGGTTCCAACAGAGGACACGAATGTAAAAGAGTCAAAGGGGTTATATGAGACACAAGAAGATCTTCTCATTAAAAAGATTGAAATCTCTCCAAACTCAAATAATGAAGAAAATCCAGTACAACAGGAGGCAATCCAAATAGGTTCAGAAGTTGAAATTCTCAAGAAGTCATTACAACAATATAAAGTCCAAAATGAATATTTAAATGATTCAAATGATAAGCTCATGCAAGCCAACATAAGATTAAGAGAAGATTTGGAGGAAGTGAATGGTCATTATAAAGAACTAATTACAGCTGCAAAGGAAGTGTTAAAAAGGAAAAAGAATGCACACAGTTAGATTGAGGAATTAAAAAAACAAAATGTTGAATTATCAAACAAGGTCCAAGTGCTGGAAGTAGAGCAGGTTCAACTTCTAAGGAGGTCTCAAGCATTGGATGAACTTACCACTATGGAAAAATCAGCTCGTCAAATCTGAGATAGAAGATGATCATACAACTGTTAAGAAAAGTTTAATGACACATCTAGATGATAGATATGAAAGTCATAGTTTTAGGAGTTAGTTTTGCTATTTTTAAAGACTCCTTTATTTTGTCAACCTCTAAAACAAATCTAAATCCCTAAAATGTGGATCTTTTGAATTGTTTTTTGTAATTATAAAAGTGAGAAGAGTAGTAAGAGTAGGGGTTGGATTTTTGTTCTGGAAAGGGTTAGATGCTATCAAGCTATTGTACCAAAGACATATGACAGACTCTCGGTAAGTTTTGAAGACTGTTTATTTGGAATGATACATATAATATAAGCCATGTTTGACCTATATTTTTAGTTGAAGTTTATGATCAGTTTGATCACCTTGCTCATCACTTCGTTTCTTGATAAAAGTTTTTATCTTGAGATGCTTTTAAGTTTGCAGACTTAACTAAATTATTTTATGGACCGTTCTTTATTTATGATCTTTGAAATTACTATATACACATGGTTTATGTCTATGTTTCAGACTTGTTTGTTCAAATATTCAAAGTATATTTATGATTTAGTCATCATATGTTGTTTGTATTTCATTACCCTATCCATGAATGATTCCTTCACACTTTACAAAATTTAAACTATTTTCTAGTTTTTGGTTTTGGATGTTCTAGCTTGTACTTTTGTAGTCTAAGTACAATTTCTATTGCAAACATATTTTGGCACCGATGCCATGGAAAAAAGTGAATAAAATATTCCCTTGGTTTGACATTAATAGATTTGGTTTTGAAGGTGAACATAATCAGTATATTCTTTTCATAGACTACATTTTTCACCAGTTTGTTAAAGAAAAGCAATTATGGCTCCTAAAAAATTTGGGACTAGAGCAAATCCTACATCTTCCTTGCATCCAAGAGTTTCAGATCCAGAGCAGATTTTGAAGGATGCTAGGCAAAAATCGAGCTCTACCTCGTCTGGAATATTTTGGTATCCTTCATCTATAGTCATACCAGGTCAGTCACAACAAGCTTCTCCTTCTGCATATTTACAACCTGAAAAAGAAGAAAAGGAACAAGACTTATCTTTTCTTATCCCTACCATTCAAGTTGACAACTTTCAGATTTACACTAATCCCTTATCATCTGAAAAAATTCAAAGCTAAGATTCTTCATTCTGGAGGTTTCTCGTTGAAATCTCAACTTCCACCTTATTCTCCTCTCACGAGTAGGATCCCATTTAATCAACTTAAATCCAACAATCCTACTTCCCCATCAAGTTAGATTAAATCCGACAGTCCTCCTTCTCCACTAAGCCAAGTTAACCCAAACATGGCTAGTTAGACTCTTGATATGATGTATCGTATAGTGGCTGCACAATATGCCCCATTGGTTTTGCCTCATCCCATTAATGCTCTTCCTGGACGTGATTACCAAAAATATCTCCCTAGGTTCAATGGTAAAGGTGAGGTTACTGCAGAAGAACACTGGAATGCTTTTTTCAGTTATGCTGATAATCAAAACATTGAAATTAAGGATGTTTGGATGCAAATGTTTGTACAAAGTTTAGATGGAGAGGTGAGAAAATGGTTCAGAGAATTACCAGCGAACTCCATAGATGGGATAGAAGCTTTAGAGGAGGTGTTTATGAGACATTGGGGGGACACTAAAGGTTATCTTTACTACATCACTGAATTTGGAGCATTGAAAAGAAACAAAATGAAACAGTCATAGATTTTTCAAAGCGTTTCAATAAGATGTACAATAAGATACCCACTGAAATAAATCCTTCTGAGACATCAGCAAAGCTCACTTATGCTAATTCTTTTGATTTTGATTTTTCTTTGTTATTAAGAGAAAGAAGATCTGTATCTTTGTTAAATATGCATGAGGCTGCATTAGAAGTTGAGTCAAATCTATTGGCATCAAGAAAACTTAAAGATAAATCAGAATATCAAGTGCATGATAAAAAAGGCAAAAATGAAATGATGTCATCAACTTCTACAGCAAAAACATAAGAAAATAAAATGGATGAAATGACCAAGCTAATCAAGAATCTGTCTGCAAAAATCAATAGTTTAGAAATGGAAAATAAAAATCAAAACAAACTTGTGCAAGAGGGAGATCGAAATCCAAACCAATTCAGGCGCCCTTTTGTTCCTATATTTTTACCTAGAGAAAGAAGGAACAATGACATTCAAAGAGAAAGGAGAGATAATGATGATTAGAGAATTCAACCCCCTTTTCAAAATAATTTGTTGGATGAAGTAGAGGAGGTTGAGGATTTAGAATTTGAAGATTTAGATCAGAATATTAGACATCTCGGAGAACAGTCATTTGAAGGTTTTCTTACCAAGACTCATTATCAAAACTCTGAGTATTTTGATCTAGATGCTCATCAACAAAATGATCTAAGCTATACATCTTCAACTGATATTTATCAAACAAATCCAAGAAAGTCCTATAATTTAAGATCTGGTGCTAAGCAAGTTTCCCAAATTCCCAAGAAGAAAATGGCTGCTCCTATCAAATAGTTGCCTAATCCATCTTTGGAGAAGAAGCAGAACCAACAGGTTAACAAATCTAAGCTTGCATGATTTGAAGAAACTAGTAAGAATATCCAAGGTTTCAATTTTGAATATGAGCTTAGTAAAGTCAAGATCCCTGTCCCATTAACAGAGTTGATGAAAACACCTTCGTATAGAGATCCTGCTTATAGAATGTTGAATTCACAAACTAGTCAAGTCCCTTCTGATACTGTAAACCTACAAGATGAACATCCTACCATTACTTTTGGTCCTTCCTCACCTGAGAAAAATGAAAATAAGTCATATTTTCCTCCTCCTTTTTATATTACCTTAACAATTCATGATAAAATGTTACACAACTGTTTGTTAGACTCCAGAGCTTCTCATAATATTATGCCCAAAGTTGTCATGAAGGCCCTAGGTTTAAGCATTACCAAATCCTATCATGACATGTTTGCTTTTGATTCAAGAGCAATCAAGTGTTTAGGAGTAATTAAAGATCTTGTTGTGAATCTTGCACAATTACCAATGAAAAGTGTCATCATGGATGTGGTCATTGCTAACATTTTACCTAAATTTGGTATGCTGCTATCAAGATATTGGGAAAAAAGAGTAGGAGGCACCTTGCAGATGGATTTATCCTATGCTACTATCCCAGTCTTTGGAGGAGAACATAGAAGGTTATATAGAGAAGTACAACTAGCTTATTTGGTAAGTGATAATAATAATCCAACAAATCACCCAATCTATGTTGTTGAAGAAGATATAGGATCTTGTATTTTACATTTGAGTAATGGGGATACGGGAGGTATTTTGCGAGTGGAAAAAAAAAGTACCAGTCTGACACAGTATTTAAAATCGGGATGATTTATGGCAGATTTATTTTGATGGTTCATCATCCAAAGAAGGAGCAGGAGCAGGTATTGTTCACATTTCTCCAGGAGGTGAGATTATCTATTTGATGTACAAATTAGAATTTCATACAACTAACAATACAACTGAGTATGAAGCATTAATACTTGGGCTAAGAGCTGCAAAAGATCTAGGAATTCAACAACTCACTGTTTTTAGCGACTCCAAATTAGTGGTCCAGCAGGTGAAGGACATTTATCAAGTAAAACAAGAATTGTTGAAAGTGTACAGGAATGAGGTATGGGATATGGTGGATAATTTCTTTCTGGAATTCAATATATCTTTTATTCCTAGGGATAATAACCAAACAATAGACTCATTGGCTTTGGCAGCCACTTATTTCAGAATTCCAAAACAAAATCAGTTGAAATATCCCATTGAAGTTAATTATAGACCTTCAGTTCCAGATAACATCAAATAATGGAGGGTATTTCAAGATGATCTGGAATTTTTTTTTTTTTTGGAATTGACCGGTGAGTTCTCTACTTCATTGATTGATCAAGATCATGATAATGAGTTTGATGATAATGCTACATACTCTGAAAATTCAATTGCTGATCATAAAATAATTGAATTGAAAGGATTTTTTATTCCAAAATGTGTTGTTCCCCTTGAAAGACTATTCTCTAAAGATGATACTCTATTGAAGCCCACTAAGCAGTCCTCACAAGAAAATATCTTAAGCTATAATATTGGTACTCTGGATCAACCTAAGATGGTTAAAGTCTCTAAAGCACTTTCAGATGGAGAAAGAAATAGTTATGTCAAGTTACTGAAACAATTTGTTGATATCTTTGCATGGTCCTATGAGGATTTGAAGACCTACTATACACGTATAATCCAACACAAGGTTCCATTAAAGCCAAATACTAAGCCTTTTAGACATAAATTAAGGAGAATTAATCCAGCATTGCTACCAATCATAGAAAAAGAGGTTAAAAAAATGTTAGACGCAAAGATTATAGTACCTCTCATATATTCTTCTTGGGGTAGCTAATTTGGCACCAGTACGTAAGAAAAATGGTGAAATCAGGATATGTGTGGATTTTTCGTAATTTGAATAGGTCTTCCCTTAAAGATAATTATCCACTGCCCAAGATTGAACAGATTTTACAGAAGGTGGCGGGTGCTCAAATAATATCAATGGTTGATGGGTTCTTAGGGTATAATCAGATTGCAGTGCATCCAAATGATAGGGAAAAAACAATGTTTACTACTCCATGGGGGACTTTCATGTATGAAAAAATTCCCTTTGGTCTTATGAATGCAGGTGCAACTTTCCAAAGAGTTGTGGATATAGCCTTTGTTGGTGAAAAAGAAAAATTTGTGGTAATTTATCTGGATGATATTACCGTCTTTTCCAATTCTGATGAATAACATCTTAAGCATCTTAGGCAAACATTATTGAAGTGCAGAAAATATGGACTGTCCCTAAGTCCTAAGAAATCTAATTTTGCTGTTAAGGAGAGTAAAATTTTAGGTCATATATTTTCAGCAGATGGAATCAAGATAGATCCTGAACGTGTCAAAGATATTCTTAAAATCAATATTCCAAGAAGTAAAAAGGATGTTCAGTCATTTATTGGAAAGATAAATTTTTTAAGATGGTTTATCCCTAACTTTGCAGAGACTATAAAGCAGATAACATCAATGTTAAAAAAGGATCAGGAAGTAAGGTGGACAGCTGAAGCTAGATCTTCATTTGAAAAAATTAAACAAGCTCTCACAGAAGCTCCAGTATTGGTAAGCCTAGATTTTTCAAAATATTTTTTGACGTTCTCTTTTGCATCTCAAGATACTATAGCAACTGTTCTTTTACATAAGAATGCAGAAGGAATAGAACAACCTATTGATTTCTTTAGTAAGACCTTGAGAGATCCAGAATTGAAATATAGTATATTGGAAAAACAGGCCTATGCATTGGTGAAGGCTTTGAATTTTTTTAGAATTTACATTCTACATTCTAAAATCATTTTCTAAAATCATAGCTTATGTACCTAATGCTGCAATCAAAGATATTTTAATACATCCTGACAGTGAAGGAAAAAGGGGACGATGGATAGCTGAAATCATTGAGTATGATGTTGATATCAGACCTACTAAACTAGTAAAAGGGCAGGGTTTGGAAAGACTTATAGTTGATTCCAATTATGAAGCTTTGGGCCTTAATTTAGTGGCTAGTCAGCCAACACAAGACGAGTTGAAAGCAAAACAAAATGAAGAATATATTATGGATAAGTATGAAAACTCTTCTTGGTATGCTGATATAGTTTACTTTCTGTTACATTTGCAATGTCCTTCTCATCCAAGTAAAAAAGAAAGCAGGTCATTAAATCTTAAAGCTACTAAATATTTACTTGTAAATCAACAATTGCATTGGAAATATCCAGGAGGGATGTTACTCAGATGTTTGGAAAAGTCAGAAACAGATTTGGTTATTTCAGAGTCACATGAAGGTGCTTGTGGGGGTCATCAGCATTGGAAAGCTATAGCTTTTAAAATTTTAGGATCAAGATACTATTGTCCTTCTTTATTTTTAGATGTCTATAAGCAAGTCAGAGCTTGCATACAATGGTAGAATTTTACAGGTAAACAAAAGCTCCAATCTTTACCATTAAAGCCTATTGCAGTGGATGCTCCATTCCAACAGTGGAGATTAGATTTCATAGGGGAAATCAATCCCGCTTCAACCAGACAACACAAATGGATATTAACAGCCATATATTTCTTCACCAAGTGAGTAGAAGTGATTCCCACTAGGAATGCAACTGATAAAGTTATCATCAATTTCATACAAGAGAATATTTTGAGCAGGTCTGGTTGTCCCATTAAATTATTGACTGATAACACTCAGGCTTTTAAATCTAAAGCCATGATTGATTTTTGTGAGCAAAATGGTATTATACTTAAACATTCTACGCCTTATTATCCTCAAGGAAATGGGCTGGCAGAATCAACAAATAAGAATATCATTAATAGTATTAAAAAGATGTTATCTCAGAACAAAAGATCTTGGGACACTATGTTGAAAAATGCTCTTTGGGCAGATCGAATAACCACTAAAAAGGCAATATGATTGTCTCCTTTTTAGCTCGTTTATGGCACTGATACTATTTTTCCTTTTCAGTTGGGTATTCCAGTAATGAAGTTACTTCAAGACAGTGAGGAGGAGCGAAATGACATTCAAAGAAGAATATTTTTACTGATTGAGTTGCAACAAGAAAGGGAAGCATTGGCAGAAAGACCACAGGCTTACAGGAATAAGGTAAAGGAGAATTTTGACAAGAGGATTAAAGAGGATACCTTTCTCCTTGGATATATGGTACTCTGATGGGATGCCTGTAGGGATCATAAAGGTCAACATGGTAAGTTTGACAATTTATGGTTGGGACCTTTCAAAATTTCCAAGAGTCTGGGAAGCAATACCTTTGTACTGCAAAACATGGAAGGTGAGGAACTCTCAACCCCAGTGAATGGGCGGTTCCTTAAACATTTTTACATTTATTGAAAAGATAAGCCATTTCATTCATTGTACATATCGGTGAGAATTCAATAGGACTCCAACCCAATGGAATTGTATATAAAGTCTAGTTTCAAATTCAGAAGAATAACATGATGTTTTCAATTCAGACTTCAGAAGGCACTGGTCTGCATGATCTTGGAACCTCATAGGGAGGATTCCATCCCCCAGCTGAAGCCAGATGTTAGAGCTGAAATTGTACCCCAATTTTAGTCTTTATTTCTTGTTTTTCTTTTTCTTTTCATTTTTCTTATTTCTTTTAGTCATACCATTTAAATCTTTTTATTTTATTTTTTATTGAACTTTGGCTTATAATCACTTAATCTTCCTTTCAGTCTTCAAATATATGTTTTAATATTATTCCTAACCCTTGTATAAATATTTTATGAACATTTTGTGAATGAAATGTGACTTGGTACATTCCGACAGCGTAATCATTAGACTTTACACATATGGGCGCTGCCGGAATCGCGAATCATTGAAATTCATGGTCGACGTATGTCCAGATTCATACACTAGTTTTTATGAAGGATTTGCCTGATATTTTGGTCAGGAAGAACATAACATCTGTCAAGCTCGATACTCCAAAACATATGCCTTGAAAGAAGAGACCGTTGGTTAACCCTAGCTCCACATTTTCGTCTCTGCAAGAGGACCGAGACATATATTCATTGGTTTAAAGGAGCTCGTTTCAGACACATCAGGTATCCAGTGAAGCAATAAACATGAAGAAGAGTGGAAAATTGTGTAGACTCGAACCCGTTAACACTGAATGGGCGGAAGAGTTCCCCGAATGTGCATAATTGTTTAAAAGGGCTGGTTGGTTCTGCTTTTTTGAAAAAATCACAGGTTATAACATGGAGGTTACTCGATCCTTTGCGCAAACTTGTTCAAAATATTTTGTTGAATTCCAAACCCTAAAGATTGAGCTAACCAAAGGCTTGATAGTTGAAACAATTGGTTTATCTATCGAAGGGGAACGCTGGTTCAAAAATATCCCATTTGAATTCGACCCAAGTTCATTCCTGTTGCCTGGATTCGAATCTCTGGATTGGAATAAGGGCATTCATCTCAGCGCTGTCAAACCAGAATGGAGGGAAGTGATCGGGACTGTGAAACATTATATAACCTGTGAAGGGAGGTTTGCTGTAGTATATAAATATCACTTCAGGTTCCTGTTACATACAAATGATCAATTGAAGATGAATTTACCATTTTACTTCCTGAAAAGCCTTATCAAGATGTCAAACAGGGTAAAGGGTCATATCTATCATACAAATCAATCCTTCTTTCATCAGGGCCTGGTCAAATTGATAGTTTCAACAGAGCTTAAGAAGAAGAACCGTGCTTGGCAGCACTTCCTGTTCTGGTCCGGATTTGAACCTGAGAAAATCGCAAATCAAGAGGAAGCTGAGAAATATGTTAGTAAACAGAGGAATTTTCAAGTAAGACACTGAGTTCAAAGAGAACTTACCATCGCAAAAAATTTAAAAGGGAAAATTATTGAAGAGGTGAACTCAGTAGAAGGATGTGGCTTGGAAAAAGAACCATAGCAAGAACATCTACTGGAAGAAAGGTCCTTGGAATCATGCAATGAAGATATCACATCATCCCCTGATGCTCCTTGTGTCACCAGGGAGAGGATAATAGAAGAAGGTATGGTTCCTTCTCCAAATACTGAAATTGTTATCAAGCCTTTATATGAACCTAAAATACCAAAGTGGAGGCCCAAAACTAGGGCAACAAACAAGTTAAGGATGAATATGAGAAAGGTTTTAAATCCTAAATTGGAAAGGGAGTAAATTGCAACAATTGAAGATTAGTCAGGTGAAGAAGAGCTCAGGGATAGGAAAGTGGAATTGAATTCATAACAACTCTTTAAAGATACAGAGAAGAATAATCAAAGTTTGACATAATTAATGGAAAAGAGTTGTGAAGTTCATGAAGAAGAAAAGATTCCAAATTTTGAATTGGATCGAGCTCAGGAACTGCTCATTCAGAGGTTCCAACAGAGGACACGAATGTAAAAGAGTTAAAGGGGTTATATGAGACACAGGAAGATATTCTCATTAAAAAGCTTGAAATCTCTCCAAGATCAGATAATGAAGAAAATCCAGTATAGCAAGAGGCAATCCAAATAGGTTCAGAAGTTGAAATTCTCAATAAGTCATTACAACAATATAAAGTCTAGAATGAATATTTAAATGATTCAAATGATAAGCTCATGCGGGCCAACATAATATTAAGAGAAGATTTGGAGGAAGTGAGTGGTCATTATCAAGAACTAATTACAGCTGCAAAGGAAGTGTTAAAAAGGAAAAATAATGCACAAAGCCTGATTGAGGAATTAACAAAACAAAATGTTGAATTATCAAACAAGGTCCAAGTGCTGGAAGCAGAGCAGGTTCGAATTCTAAGGAGGTCTCAAGCATTGGGTGGATTTACCATTCTGGAATAAGCAGCTCGTCAAATATGAGATAGAAGATGATCATACAACTGTCAAGCAAAGTTTGACGACACATCTAGATGATAGATATGAAAGTCATAGTTTTAGGAGTTAGTTTTACTATTTTTAAAGACTCCTTTATTTTGTAAACCTCTAAACAGATCCGAATCCCTAAAATGTGGATCTTTTGAACTATTTTTTGTAATTATAAAAGTGAGAAGATTAGTAAGAGTAGGGGTTGGATTTTTTTTTGTTTTTTGTTTTTTGTGGAAATGGTTAGATGCTATCTAGCTATTGTACTAGAGACATATGACAGACTCTCAGTAAGTTTTGAAGACTGTTTATTTGGAATGATACATATAATATAAGCCATGTTTGACCTATATTTTTAGTTGAAGTTTATGATCAGTTTGATCACCTTTCTTATCACTTTGTTTCTTGATAAAAGTTTTTTTATCCTGAGATGCTTTTAAGTTTTTGGACTTAACTAAATTATTTTGTGGATTGTTCTTTTATTTATGATCTTTGAAATTACTGTATATACATGGTTTATGTCTATGTTTCAGACTTGTTTGTTCATATCTTCAAAGTTGATTTCTGATTTAGTCATCATATGTTGTTTGTATTTCATTACCCTATCCATGAATGATTCCTTCACAATTTACAAAATTTAAACTATTTTCTAGGTTTTGGTTTTGGATGTTCTAGCTTGTACTTTTGTAGTCTAAGTACAATTTCTAGTGCAAACACCTTTGAATATAATAGCATAAATATTTTTGAGCGAGGTGAAAATCTTTTCCAAATGAAGGTATCATTTTGGACTTAATGGAACAATTCTCATAGTCCAAAAATGCACGTACATAACAAAGTCTAAAAACCCTTTTATGCATGTAGCGATATAGGTTCAAGATCTTGATCAATAGTGGGCACATATTTTCATTAGTGCTTTGATACCATGTTCAAAAAAATATGGTATTTCCATATAGGTCAACACCTTAAGAAACTACACACACAAATAGATAACAAATTATCACACTAGTCTATTACTTGGTTAATACCCTCAAAGAGGGAAACAATCCATGAACCCAGTCAATGCAACTACTTGAGGCAATATATTAATGCAAAAGGAAAATATTATACACATGAATTTCTCATAGTCGGCCGTCAAAAAATGACCCTCCATGCTCTTTAAATAGAGATCACAAACCAGTCAAGTGTTAAGCCATGTATCGATATTCGTTAGTATCGAGGAGAAGATGAATCATCAAATCACTTTACGTTTAGGAAATATTGTGATCATCAAGTTATATAAGTACAAATGCATACTAAAGAATCACATTTAACCTAGAGACACATTAGAACAAGTTGATCTTAACTGAATCCTAAGTGTTTAAATATCCCAACAACATTGTAGATACAACAAGGACCCTGGTGGGTCCTTTAGGAGGCAAGGGTGGGTCCATGCCAACACTTTTCAAATTTGTATGTGTAAAGGTAGCCTTAGTAGCAACAATTCTAGGCACAAGTGCCAGTGGAAAAGAATTGTTTTGGGGAGGAGGGAAGATGGAAGAGTAATCATATGACTCTTCCCCATATCTCTTAATGAAGAGATGGTAGGATTTGGGTTTCCGCAATCATCATTGCTAATCAAACGAGAAGTTGGATTGGCATTCCAAGTGTGATTTGCAGAAGGGTCCACATTGTGTTTCTCATAAATGTTCAAGTGAGGATGAAATTTTATGGAAAAGGTGACGAGGGTGGTTTCTCATTAGGTTTATCACTTAAGTACAAATGGAATGTTTATGTAGTGCATCAAAGTGGACAAAGAAGTGGAATTTCTTCCTTCTCACTCCTCTCTACATGTTTTGATGATTTTGTCTTCCTATATTTACACTTCAAGAAGGGGTTCTTCTCCATAAACTCATCCCTTACCATCATAAACCAAATAGAAGTGATGGACTATCAATTTACTACTCCAAACCATACTAATAAAACCAATGCAACAATCACATCATGAATGTTATCCAAAACTAGTAAGTAGAACTATTGTAGATATTTCATGTTGTAGAATGCATTAGATAAGCTATGTGGGGTTGATAGGTTTAAATAAACAAGGAAATTTAAATGAAAATAAGAGTCCTTGTAGGTAGGCAAGAGAAAAAATTCTTAAATCATGGGAATATTCACATCATCATGGAGTAGTTATGTAGTGCGAGGAGCACACTTTCAAACTCTTATAAATTTGAATTGTGTAACAAGAAGTACTATTAGAAGGGTTGGATAGGATTGGATAAGCTCATAGATTCTCTCAAATTTCAAAACCAAGGATAAATAAACAAGATCATGCCACATTTCCCAAACATATCACCTCTACCACATAGCTCATAAGGCATGCCAAAGGTCAACTATAAGTAAAGGTTCTCAAACAATGTTTTTGTCAGTGATGATGAATAAACAAAAAACTCTTAGAAATCCTTATATCATCAAAGTGAGAACATGATTGTACAGTTCCAAATCTAATAAAACCAACATATCTTTGTGCATTGACATTGTGAGCATTGAACCAAAATTAAATACTAAGCATGCATGCATGGCACTCTTCCTATACATGAAAAACAATGTTATGAACATAATATGAGGTCCTCCATGCATCAAAACTTGGGGTTCAACTAAAACAACACACCTTTTCTCCCAACAACATAAAGTTCCACACAATATACAACATAGAGAGAGGAGCATTGACAACACAAAGGCTAAGTGTGAGTAGAGGTCCAAAGGAGGTCTAGGAGGTAAATAAAACCACTCAACACGATACCCATAGTGATCCAAAAAACAAATCACATCCATAGCAAGCCAAACCAATGCATCAAGATGGGGCTTGACGAAAGGTATACCCATGTCATATTCTTATGCCAATATCTAGGACAAAGCTAAGAAAATATTGCAGCTATCAAACCATGAATTGGTAGCACCATCAATTTATCACCAATAAAATCAAATGCTTAGTACCAAAAATATGACACTATTCGAAAAGAGGCCTAAGAATAAGAATCACCATAATCTCTAAAACCGCATAATAATCAGATTGTTAATATCTACCATCCATTTGATAGAACCATTTCCCATAGCTTCTATGGAAAGTTGATGCCAACAAGGAGGGTAAGGAAAATGAGTAAGGTTGAAATGAACACACAGTGGCCAAGTCAGATGATAATCAAATGCAAAAGGTAGTACTAGGGATTCACTTAGTTTGAAAGGAATCCAGAATGGTATCTTTGAACTTATAGTATGAGGTCTATTGAAAAGAAGGCTAGGGATTTACCATGGTTAGTAAAATAATGCCACAAACTCTAAGGCAAAGGCACAACCTAAGAAGGCTCAATCTTCTAATAAAGAAATATTTCCATGGTGATTAACACCATAAAAGAGTTAAGGATACAAAGTATAAACATATAGACAAGGAAAATCGTGGCCCATAGTGTTATCGGTCAAATTAGCACTTCTTCGTCCGTGATCACATCGCCTTGTTGATCACACAAAAGGACACTATGGATGGAAGAGCTTACTTGACCTTGGATGTGTTGGAGCTGAATCCTTACTCCTTCAACTTAAAAACTTATTTTTTCTGACACCTTCACCATAAAGTCGTGACTCCTATACTGGACACATTGTGAGTCACTCACGAGTCACTCACGAGTCTGAAGAAATTCCAAGTCAAGAGAGAGGAGAAGGAGCCTAGGGCCTGGTTACGAAGGTGCCTGATGCAGAGGCGGGTATAATATGATGTATTTGCTTCATTCATTAATAAGATTGTACATTCTTCCTTTCCCAACATAATCTGTTTTATATGTTGTAAATTTGATGATTAATTGATGTTTCATGCTATTATAAATGCCAATTTTTTTATATGTGATCAAATTGGTTTGAGGAAGGTCTAGGTTTGTTTTGCAGGATGATACATCAGGGAGCAAAGGAGGAGAAAGCTAGGATCAAACTTCAGAATAAGGTGCATGTATTTCTAGTCTCTAACTCATTTGATTAAGTATATGTATGTGCAGAACCTTGTATGTCCATCTTACACCCTTGTATGTTGATAGTCTCTATCGCCTACTATAAGGTAAAATCCCTAACAACAGAACTGGCGACTCTGCTGGGGACACCTTCTTGTTTCTTCTTCTTTGGGGATCTTTGGTTTCTTCAGTTTCATAATTTTCCCAGTTTCTTTTGAGGTCTTTAGGGTTTCTTTTTTGATTGCTTTGTGTTGGATCAGTCCAGTCTGGTTTGCAAAGTTTCTTTTCTTCTTTTATTAGTACCTACCTGTGTGTTTCTTGTATATACAGACACGCACTTTCTGTTGTACCACGAGTTGTAGGATCTGCTACCCGCGCACATTCAGTTGCACCCATGAGCTGTCTGTTTATACAGTCGCGAGTTTCCTTTAAAAGATCTGAACTTTGATTTAGGGTTTGATCTTGGGTTTTTGGTCTGATTTTGGATTTTGCTTTGCTTTCTGGTACTTGCTAGACACTTTTATGTCTCTTCTGGGTCTATTCACAACCTTTTTAGAGGCCCTTTGATGTTCTTGTTTTGATTCAACGGATTTTGGTTTCCATTCTTTCTTTTTATAAGGTTTTTTGAATCCCACTCGCGACTTGTCGGTATATACAGTCGCGCACATTTTCCCCTAGCCGCGAGTTGCTAGTATACATAGCCGCAGTTTCACCGCAAGTTGTTGCATATAATAGCCACAAGTATTTCCTGATTTTTTCCTTTTTCATTAGGGTTTGACTTCAATGGGGTTTTTCTTTAGTTTTGAAAGTCCTTGTGAGTTTGGATACCTCTCGAACATTGTTCAAGGTGCTCTGAATCTGTTTTGGAACCTCTTTGATAATTTCTCTTTGAGTCATTGTGTTTGTAAAGTTTCCCTAGCTTGCTATCCCATCTTCTGTTTGGCGGATGCTTCTTTCTTTTGTTTTCTGATGTTCAGGAACAGTTTGGTTTTTGCACAAAGATCCTTCTGTTTTTCCATCTTACGCATCGGTTTTTCTTTTTGGCATCTTGTTCCAAAAGTTTAGTTACTTCTGTCAAGCAACTTTTTGGGTAAAGTCTTTGTCGATCTTGCTTTAGGTATGTTTGTTTTAAGCCTTGGGCCATCTTTCTTTACTCACGCAGATTGATAAGTCTTGTTAGTTCATTATTTTCATTGGAATTTCTTTCATAGCTAGAGAAAAGATCAAGTTTGAAAAACAAAGGAGCTTATTTTACAAGATTTGTCAATTTATTTTTCGAAGTAGGGTAGTTACATTGCTATTAACTTTGAGAACAAAACAAAAAAAATAAACTTTTATGCTTAGATTTGATTAGATTTTGCGTTTTGAAAGAACAAACGAAAAAGAAAAATTGCGAGGTTACATTTTTGATATGCACTTTGCTTACAGTTGTAACCATGCCACACACTACACTACACCTTGAGTAATTAACATCCCATAAAAAGAACTTAATTTAAAATTTATTAGTAACATTTCTTTTTAGGGTTACAGGACATTAACTAGCTTAGGCTAGGATTTCAGAATATATCACACTTAAACTTTGTGAAATCATTGAAACTCTCAAATCGTAGTGCAGACTATATTCTAGTAAATCCATTTTTGTGGTGGTGTTCCGGGAAGCTCCACTTAAACTAGAGTTAAGCATGAGGTCGTGTGAGACTGGAATTGTTGGGGATAGCCCCCCACTTTCCTTTTGAGCATACACCAGGGTTGATTTGCGTACGGGGGTCCATTAGTGCCTTGTGCATTCTTGGATTCCGGGCCTAGCTACCCTGCCCATGTGTTTTGGCTGGACTTGCAACTGTCCCCCCAGGAATTTTCTGCATTTGTGGTATCCTTAGAATCTTGACCTTAGGGCTCTACACAGGTATAGTGGAAGGCTATTTCCACTGCACCTAGGAAAAACACGAAAGGTAACCCTCTACAATAATCCAGGGAGGGCGGTTTGGTGATTCAAATGCTTGCACCCATAGGACCTATATTGGATGCTGTGTAACTGACCTTTAATATTCTACTAGTTTGTTCTGGGCCCTTATCATCCCAGACTAACTTTTGCGAATATTATCTTCATTTTCCTAGTATTGATTACTATAGGACATTTTTAGTGGTATGTTGTTTGCTCCTTAGTTGTTAGTGGCCACTAGGTTTCTACACTTAATTTATTTTTTATAATTGTGGAGGACCAACCTCTCCGTAGTTCATAAAGGTTGCAAAACCTTCCCCCACACACTATGGAGCCTCCACCGCCACCTCAATGCTGGAGGACTAATTCCCATGGTTCATACGAACTTACGGGCACAACGGAACCACCCATATAACCACACCCCATAACTCAGTATCAATAGGTTCATAATATTGTTGAGGTTGAATACATAACCACTCAAGAGTTTAACACACCCTTCAACCCTCCTTTGACAGGACCTAACTATCCCTTACTCGAAAGTGTAGTTTCTCTAGGTCAACCGGAGTTTAGTTCATATTGGTTTACACCTGGTTTCTTCATGGCTAACACAAGGGACGAGTCAGGAGTTCCCCATACTCCTACTTCAACCATTATATCGAGAGGTTTCTCTCCTTCTTTCACACACACATCGGTACCTAGCTCTTTGCAGGCCACCTCTGCTTCGAGCCCTCCGTTCAGTTTCAATACTGGTTCCTTGCGTATGTCAGGCTCTTCAAATTCGACATCAGCTATTCCTTTTTGTTCCACTGTTGGATCGTCCAATATCCCTTTTTCAGGGATACCTTCAGTACTGTTTACATCATCTCCTTTTATACAACAGTCTAAGGGTAATCCCCAGTCTGCTCCTTTCAGTCATCGTTTTCCTTGGTTTGGAGGACACATAGATCCTTCTACACCTTTTGTAGGCTCAATTCCTACTTCGTCCACACCCTTTGTGGGCTCGATGCATGTTTCGTCTGTTACATCTATACTTGGGTTTAACCCCTTCACAGGTTCTAATGTACATCCATATAATGTACCTGTAGGGAGTATTCCCTTTTCACTGTTTGGTGGAGGGGGTGGTAACTTTTTTAACCCACATTTTAGGGGGGATAACACCCAACCACAATGGATGAACACCCAAGGAAGAAATCCTTTGTCTTACGGTTGGAGAAACTTCAATAATGCTTTCACTTCACAACCGGTGGCTGGGGGAAACCTCAACCGACAGTATAGGAGCCAGGTTTTGGGAAGTTCCCCCTACCGAACTCCTGTTTATCAAATTCCATCGACAAGACCCCATTTTCCCTTTCTGGAAACTCTTAAATTGCCAGATCTTTCAAAACTAACAAATGATCATGTGCGACATCATCCCGCATGGCCACCATTTCCAAGTAAGTTTCCTTTTGACATTCCAAAGTTTGAAGGCAAGACGGGCAAAGACCCTAGTGACCATGTCACTACCTTTGATCTTTAGTGTTCTTCCAACTCCTTGAATGACGATTCCATTAGGTTGAGGCTCTTTCAAAGGACATTAACTAGTGTCGCGGCTAAGTGGCACATAGAACTACCTGCCGCAGCTTATGACAACTTTTGGGATTTGGAAACAATCTTTTTGAACCACTTTCAACTTCCTGTCCGGTATGATGCCGGCATAGAACTTCTGTCGAATTTCAAGCAGAATAAGGCCACTCACTTATCTGATCACATTCAAGAGTGGCGAAGGGGAAAGAGGCTCATCAAAGCTGAAATCCCCCCAGAGTTTCTATTAGAGTGGTACTTGAAATCACTCCTTCCTTACATCTCTAAGGATGTAGCAAATTCCGGGGTGTCTTTTGAGGAGGAATCCATCCTTAGGACCCAACAACTTGATTTTGTATATGCTCAATCTGGGATCCTATACGAGATTATACCTGATGCACCGAGATCTAATATTGATCTGGGTAAACCAAAGCCTGGACCGCATGTCAATGGAATCGTCGGTTCAGTAGACACAACAACACTCGAAGCTTTGACCAAGCAATTTCATGCTTTATCTATAAAGCAGTCTGCTATAGAAGAAACTATGGTTGCGACCTCCACTTCAACAATGGAATCTACGCAACAAGTGCAGACAAACCAAAAGGGTCCTCGGCAACCCAACAACAATAAGAATAAGGGTAAGAAAGGGGAAGGGAACCATCAAAAACCCTGAAACATCGAGAATGCCAAGGAGGGCAAGAAGGATAAAAAGAAAGTCAAGTTTTCTTGCAAGTTATGCAAGGATGACCACCTTACCCACCGGTGCCCTCTTATGGAAGTGTCCCAGAAGCTCCTCCGTGAGAAGAAACCAGTTATCCCAAAGGATCCATTCCCTCATGGACAAGGCTTAGCTTCTGGAAACTCTAGTGCTGGGAGCATGTAACATCCCAAAAATCGCAAAATAATTTTTTATTTTTTTTTATGTAGCCAAGTTTATAAGATAAATGCTAACTGCGGAATGATAATAATTAGCTAACAATGATAACTGCCTCATACAATTGCCTTAATTGTTTTAAACACGAATATGTATTTGGTTATAAGTAGGATGCAACAGAACAATGGTTGTTTTGTTAAGTGTAAGGATCTGTTAACAATACTGATGAAGTTGTTTGCATGTTTTCTGAAGGGGTTCCTATCGGGTGCCCTTGGGTTTACTTAGCTTTGAAAGCTAAAGCATTGGATTCTTCTTTCGCAGATCTGCAGGTAAAGATTATAGAATAATTCCAGTTTAAGATGATTATAAAATCTGTCGTGCATGAAGATGTCGATGGTATGTATCTTCAGTTTAACTTCGTCACTTGTATCGTCTTTTATGGTTATGATTGCACGTGTCGTCAACCATGTTTAAGCACTAGACTCGTTATAACTATCGGTGAGATCAGTGGTAATAGCCTAGTTTAACTGTCTGAATTTGTAACATGTTTGGTTTTTGTGAAAGATATTGTCATCCCTATAATTAATGACTCTTCTGGAACTGACGGTTGTAAACGATAAGTCTGGGAATACTAAAGATAATGTTTGTATTGCGTCCATATGTGAATCGAGATGCGATTGAGCTTCTAAACTACGACATTATAGAGTTAATGTCACACCCTAACTTTCAATTCTAGTGTGAAAGTTTTGATTCTCCTTACAACATTCTTATGTAGGTGACCTAGCTTAAATGTAACATGGCCTTATCTTATACAATTCAAAGTGGCCTAGCTATGAATATAATGCATTTTTGTTAAGTTGCCTATGTTAAAAGTGAACCTTGTGATAGCTTCTTTATACTATGGCGTTGCATGGTTTATAGTTGATATATTAATATATATCGATTCCAAGTTTGTTGACTTATGGAAATTATAATAATAACATGTTTGAATAATATGTAAATGGATCTTATAGCGTAAATGTGCAATGTATAAACGTTAAGTGTTCTTAGAACAAACCTTATACTTATAGTGTAAATGAAAGGTCGTGATGCTACCTTATGAATAGTACTATACATCGCTGTTTGGTTTTGATATAGTACTAACCTATGGTTTAATGGCTTATAACATGGTTGTAACAGTTGTAAGGCATTGTTAAAACCCCGAGGCCTTCGCTGTCACAAGACTTGCACTCTGATATGAATTAAATGTTTATGCAGTCGAGGCTCTGGCTTAAATCTACGTGAGATCTTCAGCATTCAATGCGATCCTGTTGTGGTGTTGTGGTTACTACGTTGGCGTCTATGTGTCTGGCTCCATAATATAATCCTTCTTCCATTTTCTCTTATTCCCCATCTGTGTAATTTCGATCAGGAACATAGCCTTGAGTAACTGATATCTTTTATAATAATACATAAAGAAATAAATAGAGAGCCCATTCAGATATTGAAATATCTAGGTATTTTCATTTTATACTGGAGAGAAAAAAATGGATGCATTCAATGTAACTAATTTATTAAAAAAAAATTCAGGAGGAAATTTAAGAAATGACGTCAAATTTGGAATTTGTTAATTTTGTTAATTATGAAGCTATTGCATTTGTTCTAGCTTTTTTTGTTTCTATTTCAATAACTCTTTTGGATTTCAAATTAGCTGAATCACTATATGATGCATGAATGATTCTTTGCTTTTCTTGGCCTGGCCGGTGGCCAGGCTAGCCAGGTCAGAAATATTGATGAGGAAAGGTGATGTGTCACCACGCTGTGAACTCAGCTTTAGTGTTATGGCATCCGATTGTCTTGCAAATTAATGTAGTTATTGAATGCTATTAGGTCGTAACTCTGCCTTGGTTTCTCTGTAGCTCGCTGGCTCAATCTCGATCGTTGATCTCAATACCTCGATAGTGGAGATGTGTAAACCCTAGCTAGACTTGCCTTAACGTAAATCTTGCCTTCGTGTTTTCACTTTGTGGTTTTGGTTCTGGAGAAGAAGGCCGACAGGCCGCTGGTTTACAGGGCTCGACCCTGGACGGTTGTGGATGGCAATGTGCTTCAAAAAATCAGTAATTTCTATTGTGAATTATCGTATAAGTGCTTGAGCGTTTGCTGAGAGTGTAATAATGAAACCCTGTAGCTTTCTTTCGATGGAAAAAGTTAATAGGGAGGTTTTGATTTCGAGTTTGGTTATGATTTATTTGCATGGAAACTTTACTGTGTTGGAGAAAGGATTTGGAAGCTGAATGCATTCCAATCGACTGTCAATAAATGGGTAAGTTTTTTGTTGATCAAATCTGTAATGTATTCTTCGTTTGATTACAGTCAAGTGATAATATTGCTAACTCTTCAAATTTTTCTTTGGCAGGAAATGCCAAGGTTCTGTACTCCATGCTCTGGTTTGGTGGCAATAGGGTTCGGTGATCAATGGATAGCAATGCAGCTAAAACGGTAAGCTCGGTGGAAAACCCTCGTAGGTTCTCCTGGCAGAAGTCATGGCAAACAGTGTATCGTCAAACCTGGAAGTCGTGATTGTAAAACCCTGGGTTGTTGTTTTAGTTTGTACAGTCGATGTAATAGATGGTAATTGCATAGGGTTTTAGTTTAGGATTTCGATCTTAGCAACGATCCTTTGTTTTGAATTTAGGGTTTCAAACTCTGTTCAGATAATAAGATAAACGTTATCAATCCTGTGTTATGATAGTTGTTTTTGTTTCAATGTGTTGGGACTTGGCCCGTGAACAAAACTATGTCTCGTCTATTCAAAATGTGGGTGTGATACTAAGTATTTCCAATAGACCTCTGCATTTGAAAACAATGTGATACGATTTGTGCAATTGTGTAGCTAAATTTATGGATACCTCGACATCGTTTTATTTAATGTCCATGAGGTTATGAAAATATATGATGAAGAATTAAAAACTGGGTTTCGATATCACTGTTGCTATTGTTTCTTTAGGAAATGTGAGTTCATGAAAATGTTTACACAATAGGGGAAAAGAAAACGCATGTTACTGTCATTTGATCTTTAGCTAAGTGTTGAAACTATGTGATATATTCGGCCAAATGCCTTGTCTTCGACTGTGTAAATGATTAAGTAATACAACTATACGTCTGTCAGGATTTAGGGTTGTAGTTAAGTTTAGATTGGATGAAACAATGATGACTATTGATACGTTCGGCATCAAATGGAATTTGTGTGTACTGTTTGACTTTTGCTCCTACATTCATTGAATTGTCTTAACTTTGTGATGATGTTTGAAATCAAAGAGTTCGATCTACAATAATGATTTGTAATGTAAAAAAAAAAATACTTAATTTGTCTACTGTGAGTAAAACAAGAAAATGACAGGGAGCTTATTTGTTTAGCTCGATCCTGTGACAGTATTTCAATTGTGTGTTCATGATTATATGTGCATGTAAAAATAAAAATATTAAACCCTAACTATATAATAAAAACGTTGTTTGCTTAACTACTCTATGTGTACAGTAATAGGAATATTAGTAATAACAGTAAACTTTGAAAGTATTTAAATGTAGAATTACCAAACCTAAGTTAGTAATGTGATGCTTCTTATTTGTCTAACTGTCCTATATATACAATAATGAGATTAACAGCAAACTATAGTTATTCTTTTGAAACTAAACTTTGGGAAACACAAATGAAAAGAATGGAAATAAAAAAAGGTGCTGTGAGTAGAATACAGTAGATATTGCTAAATAATAACAGCAGATAATTTTAACAGAATATAAAAAAAAATAGTACTTCCATCACCATGGCAGTTTGCCTATCCTATTTTATCTATCTAAATCTATTTCTGTACTGGAGTACGATGTTGTTCCTTTTTGCATGGGGAAAAATACAGAAACCATTTTATTCAATCATTTCATAATTATACAAAATTATTAACTTATACAGGAAACTAAAATAACTTATAAATTAAACAGTGAAAGTTTAATAAACAGCAGAACTGTAATATGCAAAATAGATAATAGAACTTAAAAATAAAACAGATAAGACAATAGAACCTGTAACTGACGATAGGGTCGACAAACACCCAAGGAGGCCTATTCCTCCCAACCTGCTTCAGAAGAAGCAGCTCAACTGCTGACTTCTAATGAACCCCCGAGCCTGCTTACTGATCCAGTAAGTGGGTGGAATCTATGTAGAAGCAAGGCACTCAAAAATACCTTCTCCACTTGGTATCAACCTCTTGAAACAAATGCCTTCTCCACTCAGCATTAAACTCCTGAACTCAATTAGAGTTTGGCAGACTCACAACATGATCAACAACAACATATCCCCTCATCAAATCTCTTGGGTGCAAACACAGCAAAACCCCAAGGTAAATTTCCTCGTCAGGAAAAGTGATGAACCTCAGTTCAATATTTGATGGCTATTATATAAATTGCCTAGGTCTTTTAGTGGTCAGTTTAGAATAAATGAGCCTCAAGCTCCAGTCCCATATTTCAGGGCACTATGACCACATTTCAAGGGATTGTCCCATACCAACAGCTAGTTAGTTGCATCATGATGTTGCCACTTGTCCATTGCCTTCTACCCCAGATTCCATTCCACCTAGTGGATCAGTAACCACTCTTTCAACAGTCCTCTTAGGTGTTTATCTCCTATTTTATTTATTAAATAATAATATATTGTGCAAATTATAGTCATCCTTGGACACTTGTCCAATATAAACTTTACAATAAAAGTTATCATAATGTTTCTAAACACAAAATGTTTTCCAGCTTAAAGGGTATGTTACAGAGCACCCCTTGTGTCTCGTTAGCTGATCAGTCATTTATAAACATGGTTAACTCATATATGCTTCTGCAAACCCGATCCAGGAAATATAACCTGGACTTGCAACATAAAGATAAGGAAGTTCCTAAATCATCTACTTCTCTCCATATTGAGAGACCATTAGATTCGTTGCCGAAGATCCCTAAGGGTGTCTTCAAGAGGGCTATTCTGTGGTTGAGGATCTGGCCTAAACAACTTGTGCAATGTCCACACTGGAAGTTTTGTAGAGTTGTCCTTTACAACGTAATGCACTTCTAGCAGCGATTGGGAGCGTTGACTCATCTAGTATGCTTGCTCGGTTTGATATGTCCAATATCAAACCTCTGTTACTGTATCACATAGCCCTCCAGATAGAAGTAGTCCATGGTCCTAAAACCATTGGACCAACTGTGGTGGATGAGGGTGCGTCTACATGTCTAATGTCGATATCTTATTGGAAATCCCTCGGATCGCCCAATTTACCTCCTTCCAACACACTGCTTACCGCTTTTGACGTAATATCTTTCCTCCCACATGGAGTCTTACCGTTGTTTGATGTTGAACTTGCCAGTAAAGTAGTGTATGTGGAGGTTGAAGTATTGGATGCTCCTCTTGACTACAACTTGTTGTTAGGAAGGAGCTGGATGTATGTGATTAAATATGTCCCATCGACAGTCTTTCGAGTAATAATGTTACCCCATGAAGGAAATATCATTACGGTTGATCAACTTTCATTTAATTGAAAAAAAAACCATACTTCATCGGATTAAACAATCCCTCTAATTGATCAAAATCACCTACCCAACGAGACTCTGGGAGTAGGCATGTATTCATAATTGATGGGCACATTCAACCTACCTGCTCCCGTTAACTTCATTGGTTCTACGAGTACCACTGATTGTTCATATTCGGAGATTCTCACAGTCATTCAAACAAATGATCCATGGGTTCTTCCTACTCAGTCAGAACCAACCGTGCCCTTGTTTGTTGTAAAAGTGGCTTATCGTGCATCACAGAATGATACAACAGAACATAGCTCGACTCCGCCTATCTCCGTGGAGTCAGATATGGATTATTCACCTGCATGGTCAGTCAACTCGACCTACTCTTTCGATTGTCTAGATATTGTTTTGTATTCTGACGAGGCTATCTTGGAAGCCATGGTAGGCCTGGATCATCCATGGGAACACATGCATCACAGGTCCTATTTTCTTCCTGATCTGGACAGGATAGAGAGGGGAGAGTTTCCAGTGAGACTTGGTGGTGATGTCGATTTGTCTGTCACTCCTTCTATACAAAAGATTTATGCTGAAGGTAATATGGAAAATATATCGAGAACCATACCGATCGATATCTCCATCAAACCTGGCGTTGTGGAAAACCTTTTTATTGGAGCAAACTATTCTCCTGATGAGATCACTTTATACACCAACCTGTTCAAGGAATTCCGTGACGTGTTTTTCTAGTCTTACAAGGAGATGCCAGGCATCGGCCCCGCCATAGTAGAGCATGTCATCACAACCTATCCGAATGCTAAACCTGTGAGACAAAAGCTCCGTCCGGTAAACCCTAGGAAAGCAACAGCCATCAAGGCGGAAGTTGAGAAACTTCATAGACCTGGCTTCATCTATCCGATTGATATGACGAAATGGGTCTCTAACCCAATTTTGGTCGATAAGAAGCAAGGAACCATTCAGGTTTGTACAGACTTTCGAGACTTAAACAAAGCTTGTCCTAAGGACAACTACCCCACACCCTTCCGGTCAATAAGAAGCAAGGAACCATTCGGGTCTATACAGACTTCCGAGACTTAAACAAAGATTGTCCTAAGGAAAACTACCCCACACCCTTCATAGATCAGATTATCGATGCGCGTGCAGGCCATGAAATTTTTTCTTTCATGGACGATTTTTCAGGATACAACCAGATTCAAATAAAACCTGAATACCAAGATAAGATAGCTTTTATTTGTCCTTGGGGGATCTTCACTTACCGGAAGATGACGTTCGGCCTAAATAACGTTGGAGCTACATTCCAGTGCACCATGAACTTCCCTTTCCATGATATCAAACATATAGTTGAACCGTATCTAGAAGATATCCCAGCGCGATCTCGTAAGAGACGGGATCATCCTGATCATTTGCGACTCGTGTTTGAACAATGCAGATACTATAATATTCAATTGAATCCCAAAAGTGTGTATTCTGTGTCGAGTCCAGACGTTTACTGGGTTTCATTGTATCCAGTCGTGGTATCATGGTCGATCCACTTCAAATTCTGTAGGGTAAGTCCAATTTTCTACGATGTTTTATCATAAACTATGCCAAAATAACAAAAGGTTTCATGAGACTGCTCAAGCAAGACACCCATTTTCTTTGGGACGAGGCTGCTCAACTTCATTTGAGGATTTGAAAAAGGCACTACTTTCATCCCCCTTGCTAGGACCTCCAGATTATACCAAGGACATCCTACTATATTTGGCGCCACCTGTTTTCACAATTGGCATAGTAATTGTTCAAGAGGATGACAAGCTCCAAGAGCATGAAATTTACTATCTGTCGCGCGCATTAATAGCTCTTGAGATTAAGTATTCTTACATTGAGAAGTTGGCATTAGCTGCCGTCTATACGGTTCAAAGACTGCACCACTACATTCTGTTGAGAACTACTACAGTGATTGCAAAGGTAAATCCATTTCAATATGTTGTAACCCGACGTATCATCAACACAAAATTTAATAAATGGATTGACATCTTGCAAGAATTTGACCTAGTTTTTCAATCGGCTAAGTCAAAGAAATCGCTTGTTTTTGCTAACTTATTTATGAATTTCCCAGTGATGTAGTAAACAATGAGGAAGAGTCATCATTCCCGGATGAACACATCTTGCTTATTGCATCTTATGACCCATGGTATGGAGATATTATAGTATATCTCCAGACTTTGAGGTGTCCTACTTTCTCTAGGGATGAATGACGGAAATTGAAAAATCAAGAAAGGAATTATCTCATCATTTCTAATACTTTATATAGACGTGGGATATATTCCATTCTATGTCGTTGCTTGACTTTAGAGGAAGTTGGAACAATATTGAATGACGCTCACAGTCGAGCCTGTTGGGGTCATCTTTCTGGGTTGGAAACAACTCATAAAATACTGCATGATGGTTAGCTTTGGCCTACAATATTTAAAGATTGTGTGGAAGCTGTGAAACACTATGAGCCCTGTCAGTTTTCACCAAAAAGATGCGAGCACACCCAACTCCTCTCCACCCTGTGATTACAGCAGGCCATTTCACCAAGTGGGGGATTGATTTCATGACATGTTATCCAGCTTCGGATGGAGGACATCATCACATCATTATTGTCGTCGACTACTTCATAAAGTGGGCCGAGGCAATGCCTACTGTCAAAGCAGATGGAGAAACAACTGCTTACTTCGTGTTCAACCAGATCATTGCTAGATTTGGTATACCTAAAGAGATTGTTACAGACCACGATCCACATTTCCAAAATAACATGATGAATGAACTATATAATATGTTAGGTTTTCGGCAGGAGCATTTGTCTTTGTTCTATCTGCAAGCGAATGGTCAGGTTGAAGCAGTCAACAAAATGTTGAAAACTATTCTTCAAAGGACCGTCAATGCTAGTCTATCCAACTGGCACATAATGTTGTATCTAGCTCTTTTGGCATACCGGTCTAATGTTAAGGCCGCTACCGGGTTCTCACCTTTTCAACTTGTTCATGGGGTAGAAGCGGTTATTCTGATTGAATGTGAAATCCCTTCATTAAATTTGTCTATCCAACTACTCCCCGATATTTCAGTTCTAGAGGAACGTTTGCTGCACTTAGAACATCTAGATGAACAGCACCGCGATGCACTCATAGCAAATGAGGGTCATAAAAGTAGAGTCAAGCATCAATATGATAAGTTTGTTAAACCAAGGGTGTTCTCCGAAGGAGACCTTGTTCTGCTTTACGATCAGGACAAAGAACCCTTAGGGGCAGGAAAGCTCAAATCTATGTGGCTTGGATCGTATATTGTCTCGAAAGTTCTGAAGAAAGGGTCCTATGAGCTAACCGATTATGAAGGATGTAAGTTGCTCGAGTCTAGAAATGGGATCTACTTGAAAAATTATTATGCCTAGGCCTCTATGCCTTTTCTTGTATCATAGCTGTACATGTTTTGTATAGTTAGTCTTCTCTTTTGTCTTTTGTTGTGTCTTATGGGTTGTATTTTCAGATGAAAACTGAATGCTTCATAGGATTTGCGGATGGCGCTAGTCACCACACCCGTCAGTTGGCTTCAGCAGCTTGGGTTATTTACTCACCGTCTAGTCAACTCATGTCTTCGAGAGGTGCTTGTATAGGCCCTACGACGAACAACATAACTGAATACAATGCAGCCATTGAGTTACTCCGAGATGTTATTCATCACGTCATTTCATAGTTGGAGGTACGAATTGACTCACAGTTAGTTGTATTTAAGTTGATGGGTGATTATGGAGTTCGGGATCCTGTTTTGCTTCGTCAGTTTTTGAGGGTCAAGTTACTGGAAAGATATTTTGATTTTATCACATATCA
Organism: Larix kaempferi; assembly: GCA_027924585.1. Taxonomy (NCBI): domain Eukaryota; kingdom Viridiplantae; phylum Streptophyta; class Pinopsida; order Pinales; family Pinaceae; genus Larix; species Larix kaempferi. Next base: position 240,517 of record BSBM01000822.1, read on the forward strand.
ACATATTCCAAGACATTTAAATTCATTAGCTGACTCTTATGCAGATTATATTCTAGATTGGCATCTTTATCACACACAATCACATTAAGCATTCACATAAGATAAAAACACACATGTATATAAGATCAGTACTGTATATATCTGTATCAAAAATATGAGTTTTGGGTCAATAGTATGTCACTGAGTCATATCAATATACAAAAGTGGGCTCAAAAGGCCTAAAAAATATACATATGTATTTCTCCCTATGGATAAGGAGGGGCCTCTTCCAACTCCGCTACAGCCTCTCTGTAACAGATGACGAGTCTGGCTACTTTCCTAAGTAACCTAATCCATGCCGGGGGCACACCCACAACATTCTCCTGCATATCGAGCGACATTTGCTAGATCTTGTAGGTTGGGATATCAAGAGTCAAACGACTCATCTTCCCTTATATACCCAATAGCATGGAATCAATTGCTCCAGGATCAGTGGCATGTATAAATGTATGAGGATGTCCCTCAGTTCGCACAGGTACCACATCTGCATAAATCATATTGTCAATACTCTAACTCATTATAAAAATTATATACATAAAAAACTTAAAAATAAAATAAATTTCAAAAAGTAAAAATATTCCTTACCCATCTCTCCTAGGCTGCTCCTGGAGGTAGAGCGAGCTCAGGATCTCCACGAAAATCCATCCCAGCATAAGGAAAAATCTCTAAAGCTGGCACCTGACGGCCCCACCATGCCAAGTAGTCCTCATCAGAATACGAGAGTATCGACTCGCCACCGCCCTGGCGTAAGAAGATGTCTCCCCATCGAGTCATCAATGGCTCGCAAGGATTGAGCTGCGGTAGGGCCATTCTTGGACTTAGGACAGGAACCCTCTCAAAGAAGAATCTACATAGGATGTTGTCGTATCCGGAGTTCTTTTTCCTTCCTCTCTTGCACTCGGTCAATTGGTGCTTCATACTCACTAGAAGGCCCGAGCACCAGTCAAGTACAACTCCCCGAAGGCATTCAACACCTATCTGCATATAGTTCCTGAATGATAATTGTTGCATAGAACTTCCCCCAATCCTGTTTAAAGTACTCAGGATGACCTTCAAAGGGAAGCTCGAGATCAAACCGATAGGAACTTGGCTGCTACTTTTCTCAGTGATGGGCAGACAATAGGTGTTGATATAATCTTGTACTGACAAGGCACCCACTCCTCGGAACGTATCTTTCAGGTTTACCATTTCCCCTCTTCGGGAAAAACCTGTTAAGAAGTAGATGTCATCAAGTGTTAGTTCGAGGATTTCCCCCTGGAGATCAGATACCCCTTGGTCGGCATCCCAATAGTTTACAAGCATTCCCAGCAGTTGTGTTTGTGCCCTCATATTGGTAGTTCGGAAAAACTTGAGTAAACCACACCTCCGTAATGAACCCAGTGTCAATGGATCTCCTATAGCATGCCTATCCATATGCTCATGCTCGCTTTCCCTCCATGTTAACACCATCCCTGCATTCATTCAACCATTTTTTCTTTAGTTTTTTTGTTTTTTCATTTTTAAATGCTGCACCCACGACTGTTCCTACTAGACAGAGGTGGGTACCCGCAAGTTTTCTATAGGTCAACCCACGGGTATGAGGCCCTAAATTTTAAAACACAATAAAAAACAAAAGTAACCATTAAAAATCATAAACTATCCTTTGAATGGAAAGTAGGAGGAGAGAGCACTTACTTGTAAGTGGCATAATACGATCTGGTGACCCGACATGATCGATATGAGCAATTGAAGTGAGAGGATGTATTCACCCTTTTGCTCTAACAAATGAATTTGTGAATTTTGAAACTATTTATAAAAATCAGTTTTGATTTTTACCCACTTTTTCAATTTCTCTATAGTTTCAAATCTTGTTTAAACTTTATCTAATCAACTGATGCACTTTTTGATTAGGTAAAGAACGATATGACGGTTTTCACTACCTTTTGCAACCATGATCTACTAAGGTTTATTTTCCTTTATGACACGTTAGTTAGGTAGAATACCTCTTGTCTTTATGAAATCCCTTTTGATCATATTATATGTCATTTGTCACTAATCTGGATTTCAACATTTTGTCATTTGACAAGATCTCACGGAACTTAGTTACCCTGATACCTATAGAGTCTTTTTAAGCCCTTGTTAGACTCTTTCAAATCAAACATGATCGCCGAGTATGTTTGTTTTGTTCAAACTCGTTAAAGGAAGTGAACAAGACATCCACTTAGGTATAAGTTTACCCCTTTTCTGGACCTTCGTGGATTAGTTACGAAAAATGTATACTCTAGTCATACATGGCTAGAAGAGTTATTCTCTCATTATTTTACACTTTTTCGGGTGAGGAGACTACTTTACGAAAAAGGACCTTTAGGAGTCTTCTTAAGGGTTGTCAGACTCTCGAAATACGAAAACACCAACGAGCATTCACCTTCTCGAGTTCGATGTGAAATCCATGAGAAGGTATATAGAGTTATTGTTCAATTTTTTCAGACTCTTCAAACAAGAAAACACTGGCGAGCACATACCAACTCGGGATCGATACTAAAATCCACGAGTAGGTGTATGGAGTTATTGTTTAAATTTTTCAGACTCCTCAAAAAAGAAAACACTGGTGAGCATGAAACAATCCAGGCTCGATATTAAAAGACACGGATCATTGTTATAGAGTATTCATCTATCTCTTCTTCAAACTATTTAAAAAATGAAGAAGGTCTTGAGTTTTCCTCCCATGGACTCGCTAAACTTACACATGGTTGGACTTGTATCAAGCAGTCTTCTCCCTCTTTCTTTGAGCTTGGTTTAAAAATGAAGAAGGACTATTGGGTTTGCTTTCTTGGACTCATTAAAACCAACACGAAGGATAATCTTTAATAAAAAGAGAAAAGGGAAGGGAATTGTTATTCCTAGGTCTGTCAACTATTTCCTTATCCTTTTTATTTTCCCTAAATAATTCTCATTCCTTTTATTTTTCCTTCTTTCCTATGTTTTGGATTGTTTGATTTTCATTTTTAATTTATTTCTTGTATCTTGGAATCATATAGGTTTAGACTTATCTCCCAGTTTGATAAATGATTGAGTGTATTTATGATAAAGTAGATAGAGGTTAGAATTTGAAATGATTGATTAGACATGTTGAATATTCTAATACAATCTGACAACGCATTTTATCATTTACATGAACATGCGCACTGCCAGATTGCCAAGTTTAGACCTTGCGCAGGTTTCAAATCCATATAAAAAATGATGGCGTACTCAGTTTTCGGGTTTTGCAATAAGCCAGTAGGGTGACATTTGGCCCCGTTCTTACAGTCGTCAAGGAAGCAGTACTTCCCCAAATCCGAGAATAGTGTTGAACTTAATGCTCTGTACTTCACAAACTGTATGAGGCGGTGATTCATTTTTATAGGGTTTTCATGTTTTCCTCTTCTACCTCCACCCCCAGCATTTTGTCCACAACCTCGAATGTAGTTATGGTTTCAGAAAAGAAACGTAGATCCAGTGGCTCCAACGGTAACCTGCTCAGGATTGAACCCCATAATATTGGTTTGGTCAAATATTTTCTGGTTGTTGCAGTAAAATTGAGGGAAGTTGGGTGGTATACTCTGTGTGAAAGGATCAAGGATCATAATGCAGAAGTTTCAAAGAATTTTTCTCTAAATTTTAAGGGGATAATTGTAAACCTTGATGGGTTCGAATTCTCTGTAATCGAAGAATCTATTGCACAAGCTATCAGTGTCATTCCAGAGGGAGAGAGATGGTTTAAAATAAAACCAATCGATGAAGACTTTGATGAATTTCTCCTTCCTGCGCACAAAAACCTTGATTGGGGTCAAGGGATTCCAAGGACTTGTTTGTTGGAGGTGTGGCGTGACATTCTGCAGATTATTCAAAGATATGTTACGTGTGAAGGAAGGTTCAACACTATCTATCTCTATCATATGCGGTGCCTGTAACATGTTTTAGGTACCAAAAAGCTAAACCTACCCTATTATTTCTTGAAGAGCTTGAGTAAAATGGCTTCTAGGGTACATAATCACCCCGAGTCCTCCAGTCACAACATATTTCATCATGGGTTGATTAATCTTTTGATAAGCAAATAATTAGAGAAGCACAATAGGTCTTGGTATCATTTCCTGTTTTGGTCCAGTTTCAAAGTTGAGTCTAAAGAGCCCAAACCAAATAAGAAAAAGAAAACCCCTACTAATAAAAAAGGCATAAAGATTCCTTCTAAAAATAAAGCAGCTTCTATATCCAATTCTTTCCTTGAGGATGAAACAAAAGACCAACATAAAACTAATTCCTTAGGAGAAGAAATGACCATTCAAACACCTACAAAGTTTGAATAGGGTAGTTTCAAAGGTGAAGAATTGAAAGAAGCTATTACAAGCAGAGTTTCAGTTGATCAAATAGAAAAAAGATGAGATAAAAGAATTAGATCCTTCTTTTAATAAACCTTCAAATCCTACATAAGATTCCTCCAAGTCAGTGAAGATAGGAAAAATACCCAAAACGCGCCCTGTAAATAAATTGAGGTTGAATTTGAGAGCAGTGTTGGATCCAAGGATTAAGAAAGATCAGACTATAAGTGTACATGATTCATTAGATGATGAGGAGGATGAAAAGGCAAAGGTGTTAGAAACAACATTGAATGAAGTTCTGAATAATATCAATCAGAGTCTGAAACAAGTTCTAGATCTTGCTCCTAAATATTGTCCCTGTGATATTGATGATGAAGAAGACCTGGAAGAGAACACAGCATCATTACTCTCAGATGTAAAAGGAACAAATGAATATTGATAAGAACATTAATTAGGATTCAGATACCTTTATGAAAGAGTTTGAAAGAGACAAGCAAAAGAGGGAGATTGAGCAATTCAAGCTTCAGAACAAGCATGTGAATCAAATAAATGATGGCTTGATGCAAGCGAACAAGATGTTGAAACATGATTTGCATGAGGTAAACAAGAATTATTTGGAGGTGATACGTGTGGCACAGGAAGCATTGAAAAGAAGGAAACTGGCACAGGAACAGAACATTCAGCTAATTAGAGAGAAGGAAGAGATCGAGAAGAGATTAACTCAACTCCAAAAAGAATGCAACCGATTGCAAAAGAAGGCACATGCACTTGATGGCCTAGCTGTGCTAGCAAAAGCAACTAGATGGCTTTTTTTCAATGATTTAGTTCAGTTAGAAAAGACACATGTCATAGTCAATTTGTTTTAAACTTTAATTTTGGTTAGTTTGAAATTGTCTATTTTTGTACAATTCGATCCTAGGAAGGTGGATCTAGAAACAATCTGTTTTTTATTACTTTTCCTATATATTGTAAAGCTCTGCTTAAGTGTTTTTTTTTTAGTCTCACGAGGGTTGAATACATACAAGATTATCATGTTACAGTCTGGTAAATATATTATTATGTGAGGAATTATTTCTTGATGAATGACTTTTGATTATTGGGAGCTAGGTTTTAAAACTATATGTTGTCATAATGTTTCGTGGTTCTGTTTGAGCTATTGTTTGCACTTTTTATTTATATAGATGTTTTCTGTATGAATTCCTGTGCAGGAAAATGAATATTATTGCAAATATACTTTTGAAATGTATTTTTGAATGTCCGAGTTCCATATGATGCAACGAGATTAGAACTGTTTGTTTTCTTTTCTTGTATCATTTACGATTTAAACCTATGCCCTGTCCTTGATTAGTGATTCATCTTATCTTTTATCTTATATCCTTATGTATACAAATACCTTATGTTTTCAGATCTTTTACTAGGCTGTCCATGATTTTATGATTTTGTCTTTGATCCTTCCCAGTTATCCAAAATGAACAAAAACCTTCCTTCGAATATTGAGGTGCCTAAACTCTGCTACCCTGTAGTCTAGTTGGCAAACTTTAGGACTAACAGGAAGTATGTCAAACATATTTTTCAGTTTCAAGGAAGCACGCCAGTCATATACTTGAACAAAGCACCTTTTGAGTATATCAAATAGTCGGGTTTAGTTTTTGGCCTTAGGATAAAACTTGATCTCAGAGTTGTTAATCCTCCGATTGGTTACTTTTCCAATCATATGGAGAATATGTTAATGTCTCCTACATTATAGATTTATATCATGGTCCCTTTGTGTTTCAAAATATTCCCAAGTCACTCTTGTGTCATGCTCACTGTTCAAGGATACCATCTGTGTCGGCCATTCTGCAGTTACCTTAACCTCATGTTTCAGCCACTCCCTGTTGTCGGTTTGTTTCATCATGTACTCAGTCCTATTCCAGATCAAATCAACCTTTGGTTTGTCCTCGTGTTGGATGATGGAGGATGCCTTAATGCCTCCCTTCCAACGGACTTCTTCCCATCGACTTCAACTCATCTTGCTCTGGGAATGAAGTTTAGAGTTATCGGTAGTACCTTGGGGGTTGCAGTCATTAGTGGCAATTTCCCTCACTGTTGAGTAGTGGGAATACATCAATGTCTCCTACTCGATGGATTCTTCAAGTTTTCGACCTCATAACCCATTATTCACAGTTGTTAGAATGTACTAGGTACCTTGGGCCCCATTTTCATTATCAGTGGGTACCCTTGCGTTTGTTAACGGTATACATCAATGACTGGTAATAAAACGGTATTCCCCATGTTCGACTCCAACTCATTTATTCGCATGGTCAAGATTTGTACCTCGAGATAGTTTGGATGAACATCTTGGCCCTATGATAGCATTATCTCAATTTGTTATTTCCCAAGTTGCACAATACTGAGCCACACCCATATTTGGATCTTGATGAGACATAGATCCAGCTTGTTGTTATGGCTATGATCTCCTATTTGACATGGATCCACGCTTGTATTTCAGTGGCCATGCTATATACATCTTTTAGTTATGTATTGGAGATTATGTTCTATCATCATGGGCATCTCCTGATGTCAAGATTGTAATTTCTCGTTGACTTGGTCTTTTGTTTTCAGGTACTTTTGTGACTTCGTCTTGTGATTTTCTCGTTCCTTCTCTTACTTTGGATTGTAATGTATTTCGACCATCATTTCCCTCTGACCTCACACATTAGGGGGCATTTGTTATCGATCAAATTAGCACTTCTCCATCAGTGATCACATCGCCTTTTCGATCACACAAAAGGACACTATGGATGGAAGAGCTTACTTGACCTTGGATGAGTTGGAGCTAAATCCTTACTCCTTCAACTTAAAAACTTATTTTTTTTTGTCACCTTCACCACAAATCTGTGACTCCTATAATGGACACATTATGAGTCACTTACGAGTCTTCATACTGACAACCTGCGGGTGTCAATTAAAAGCTGCACTCGCGAGTTGTGGAGTTCACATTCTGTGAGTCACTCGCAATTTGTTATGTCTCATAGTCGCGGGTGTCTTAAGGAAACTTGAAAAAATATATTAAAAACACGAATTGGGATTAGTCGATGGAAATCATGACAACTGTGGAGTCTCCGAATGTACAATATGAAACCAACCACCGCAGAAACCTTGCAACTGGGATTAGTTGAGTAAGGTATTCCAACTTCCCCAACTTCCCAATTCAACTACCTTTCAAACCAATCCTCCCTGCCTTGCCATAAATACAAGGGGAAGGCATGAGAAAGGGACAACCAATTGAAGAGCTACTGTTATGCTGAAGAAATTCCAAGTCAAGAGAGAGGAGCGAGATTCTAGGGCCTGGTTACGAAGGTTCCTGATGCAGAGGCATGTATAATCTGATGTATTTGCTTCATTCATTAATAAGATTGGACATTCTTCCTTTCCCAACATAATCTGTTTTATATGTTGTAAATTTGATTATTAATTGATGTTTCATGCTATTATAAATGTCAATTTGTTTATATGTGATCAAATTGGTTTGAGGAAGGTTTAGGGTTGTTTTGTAGGCTGGTACATCGGGGAGCAAAGGAGGAGAAAGATAGGATCAAACTTCAGAATAAGGTGCATGTCTTTCTAATCTCTAACTCATTTGCTTAAGTATATGTATGTGCAGAACCTTGTATGTCCATCTTACACCCTTGTATGTTGATAGTCTTTGTCCCCTACTATAAGGTAAAATCCATAACAACACATAGAAACCATAAAACAACTAGAGGAATGTGAAGCAACGGCGGGCCAATTGTTATGTGTTAGGAAAAGTGACAAAACTTAGAGAGGGCATGATGCAACATGCGGTACATACAATCAACCAAAGTAGTATCTTGTCATTATCAACCAAGAAACTATGTATACAATAAAAATGTTGAGGAATGGATGAACCTACCTTTAGATGCAAAACATAAAAATGTCTAGTTCAAAGCATAAGCTCCAAACAATTTGTAGTCCCCACACCTCCGAGAATTCCAAGTTCTGCATAATAATGGCACTAGAAGGGTGTTGTTATGCTCTTCAAATGGTAACAATGTGAAGGAAACAACCATATCTAGGAGGAATCTAACATAAATTTCAAAGGATCAAGCTCTTAGCTCTCCAAGTCCAAGATGTGAGATTCTGTAGGATGGGGAGAAGAGGATAGGTACTTAAAACTCATCAACTAACATGAACCATTGGATCTATCACAAATGTACTAAATCAAAACATGTACACCCGTCGCTCTATCCATGTTAAATGCCATTTACCAATGCTAATGCAATAATAGATAGGTGGTCATTTTCAATACCATCACTAAGCAGCCAAATCCCAAGGGTGTTAGTTCCATTGATGGCCAATAATCATCACAAACCCATGTTCCAATATTTTACAATCACCCCGTTAACCATCCAATGATTGACATCAATACTCGACATACTAGAGAAATAATCAAAACATGTACCAACATCAAGTGCTAAAGGAGGTTGGTTATATACATATACCCAAGGGTTTGAGAGCATGGGTTTATCACACAATGCAAAAAAAAATGAAAGCTAAGGAACCATATCGTGCAACTATGCAAACCATAATTCAAACAAATGGTTGCCACCATACAACAAAGAGGCCAAGAACTAGTATCACATAACCAAAACAATTATTTTTATCCAAATAAATCATCAAGTGCATGATAGGATTCATAGTAAAATACATACACGACCAATGCATAAATTGCCAGTTAGAACAAAAGGCGTAGTGTTTAACCTATTTTATAATTCACTATGTGCATGTCCAATTAACTATTTTTTTGTATTGCACAAGTGCCATTATATACAACAATATCAAACAAAAACAACCATGATCTACCACCATATTCAAATGCACGTGAAACAAAGAATACACATCATATAACAAATGTTCTAAACAACATATGATCATGAATAACAAATGAAAAGAATATAACCATCATAATGAACCATAAAGAAAAATAGATATGAATGAGAGATGATGTTAAAGCTTCCAACCTATTTGTCACATTGCAACCTTACGACTCTCATGCCTTAGATGGTGAAATCTTCAATGTAATATAGGACAAAAATTGAAGAGGAGTTTGACAAGGAAAAGGTTGGGGATTTGGTTAGAGGCTATCTTTAGGGCAAACCACAATTTTGCAAAAAATTAAAGATGAATTCCAACAATTTGCGATTCCAATATCGTTAAACGAAAATGCGGTCAACAATAGTGCCTTCAATTATATGGAGTCATCGTTGCCAATATATTTGACAATATAAGGTCCCAACCAAGTTATTTCTACTTCTCTTTGATTTCTCATAGTTTTGTTATCATATATTGAAATTAGATCATGATATGATCCATAGTTTTGTTATTGCATCGAGTGTAAACGAGGTGCTTACAATCTACTATGGGGGAGATCCTGTAACGAATGTCACATGTCACATGTAACGTTTTCAAAAGTAATAAAATGTAAAAAGTAATAGTATGGGGGAGATCCTTTAATGGATGTCACATGTCACATGTCACATTTGTAGTATGGGGGAGATCCTGTAACGGATGTCACATGTCACATGTCACATTTGTCATGCTACATTACAACCCAGTATGGGGGAGATGTTGTAAAGTTTGTCACATTTGTCACGTTTGTCACGTTACGTTACAACCCAATATGGGGGAGATGTTGTAACGTTTGTCACATTTGTCACATTTGTCACGTTACGTTTCCATGTCGACTCATAACTTATAAAAAATCAAAAGTAATTAAAAATTTCATGTTCACTCATAACTTATCAAAAATAAAAATAAAAATAATTAAAAAATTAAAAGAGAGGGATCCAATTTCTTGAGGGGTAATTTTTTTCTTAATGTGTAAAAAATTTAAGATAAAACAAAAAAATTACACCACAAGAAATTGGATCCCTCTCGGTGCTTGATAGATCCGGGTTTGAGATGGATCTACACTGGTCATACATTGAAATTAGATCACGATCTGATCCTTGGTTGATAGAGAGTGAAATCCTTAATTTTAGTTGAAATATTTTGCATTAGACTTAATGTGTGCTTATGTATCAAGAGTTATTTGTTAAATGATGTTTATATGATCTCTACACTTAATATTCCAATGATTATAGCCAAGGATATCTTTTTTAGGCTGAAAGGAATTCCTTTTCCCTCAACTTGCTTTCATTATTTTCAAAAGATATTGTATCTTTCATTTCTTGGTTTAGGATATATTTTTTTCTAGGTTGAAAGGGATTATATTTTTCTTCCCTTTTCCCTCAACTTGCTTTCATTATTTTCAAAATATATTGTAGCTTTCATTTCTTGGCTTTGAGGTCTTTTGATGATGGTAGTATAATACCACCCTCCATAAATGATTTCAAAGTTGGTTAACATTATGATTCTCGTGATTGCCATTTTTTCTCCTTTAGCACTCTATTTGATACAAGGAAATTTTGATCCACAACTTTCAAATAATTTTTAGACTTTACTAGTTTAGGTCAACCCAAGTGTATCCATATTTTCTCGGGTAGAATATTTGCATGCAAACTAAACTTGAAAATGGCTTATGGAAGCATATATCCTATAAAATTTATAGCTATTTATAGATCTTGGTTTATAGCTAAGTCACCGAATTTCATTAATTTACATATGATTTTCATAGGCTTGGGTTGATCTTATTTTGTAATATATTTTTGTGCACTTTAGTGTTGATATTTTTTCACCAACCCATACCAAAAGGAACTTACTCAATGATTGTTTGCTTGAGTACTGGATCAAATGATAGAATCAAATACCAAAGAAAACGATAACATTCTACATTATTCTATGATACGCAGAAATGATAAAATATAGGACATACAAAGCATATAATAAAGAATGGGATTCTTTGTATTAATAATAAAAAGAAGGGAATAAGAGTATAACAATTTGGTATTGGTTGATGAATATGGGGACTCCACAACCAATGCAAGGGAGGCTTCATCTTCTACTCTAGTTATCCACTCTAAGTCGTTGATCGTGTTATATGGTCTCCATGGTAGAAAGAAGATGACAAATGCAGAAGCTCACTTTCTCTCAATAGGAAATCAAACAACATAACCTTACTTATGGTGTGATATGTGAGATGAGTGAATGACCATTATGGCTTTACTTATAGGAAATATGTTGATATCTCTTAGAACTAAATCCAATGTAAATAATCCCTTTTCATTTATGAAGTAGTGGGATAATTATAGGTATTGGAGACCATATCAAAGGCTATTTTTAATAATAATGGATTGGTGTTGTCCACTTTCAACCATTGTACATTTTTGGAAGGTGAACTGATGAGTAACTGTTTTTCTATTTTAGGACCATGTCACAAATTTTTAGGGAAAAATGCAACACATTTGTAGATTTTTGGCCAAAATTTGCAAATTGACTTTCGTGGTAAAACTTGGATTTTAGGTCAGTTTTTGGTCACAATACTGAGGTCGTATGATGATGTAGATGTAGGAAATGGGGATATTTTTGTTGTTTGTGATGATGATTATGACAAAGTGAGTGAACAAAATTAGGTTGTTATTAGTTTCCTTGTAATGTATGAGGTTAGGAGCACGTTGTGTGGCCAAAATACATCGCAGGTTTCTATTTGTTCAATAAATAAGAGAACACAACCATTTTAGAAAGGATTAGGAGCAAGAAAAGGAAAATATTTGTGCCCCATTAAGGGGCCATGGAGACCCACCTGCAAACAACCAACAAAAGAGGTAAGGTGTGTATATGATCTCAAATACATGCGAGGTGGGAATCACCATGTTAATCATAGTGTTTTAGTACAATATCAGATTAATAACTCATGTGTCTTGATCAAAGTATATGTAAATATGTTCTAGGAAATCACATCATGAAAATGAGGGACAAACATGACCCATTCCAAGTGCATAACTATGGTAAATATCACATCTTCTCTAAAATACCCGCAGAGAAACAATGGCATCCAACAAGATGAAAAATTACAACAATTGAAGCCCCGTTGAACATTGGAGGAGCCCAAGACCTTGAAATATCCATAGAAGGAGGGGCTCATCATAAGTGTCTTGATCAACATGAGAGAGATCCAAACAGATCCAAGGGATTGCAATTGAAACTAGATAATTGTCAGCAATGGAACACAAACATTAACAAAAGATGTGAACTAAAGGGCCTCTAAAATGAATCAAGAGATGAAGTGAGTTATAAATGTTAAGGGTCTTCGACCAAACTGGGATAATAAACCAACCATATTGTATGAATCTCCACAACGCAATAATGTGTTTGAATTGATCATGCAACAACCAACCAAGCCAAGGGGACATGATGTCTCCCCTTGGTTGGTCCAAGGTAAACCATGAATGATGAAAGTGGGGCCAAGTATGCGTCCCAACCAATCCTCTAGAATTAATGTGATGGAATCGATAGAGGGATCTCCACTGAAAACAAAGCAATCAAGGCATCTTTGTGTATCAACATGAGGAATAATACAAGGATGTGAGATGAAACTAGGACTGAGACACAAGGGGGTAGAGGGTCAAAGAGTTGTGGATTTAATATTTCTAGCTTGACAAAAAATATATGGCTAATCATGAAATAACCAAGGGGATAGGTAAGGATTTCATAGGAGGGATACAATGTGATAACCATGGAAAATAATCGAGATGGGAAATACTCATGAAAGTGGGGCTATTAAAGTTAATAGGGGCTAGGGAGATGACATCATAAGGTTCAATGGGTAACTCATCACATAATGCTTTGAACAAAGGGAATCAAGGACATTTCCATAAGAGATCATATACATTTTGCAGTCATTCTATGTAGCACTTTTAATGTTTTTCCAATTGATGGGAATGTTGGGGTAATGATACCCAAGGAGAGAGTGTCCAATAAAAAACCAAATGAATTAATTTCAAGTGCAATAGAAAGTGGAAGTAACCAAAGGGAGGACAATGATTGTATTCTTCTTGAAAGTGGATGATTAGTGGAAAAAGAATGTAAGTGCAATAGCAAGTGGAAGTAACCAAAGGGAGGGAAATGATCGTATTCTTCTTGAAATTGGATGAATAGTGGAAATTTAATGTAACTTTTATAGTATGGATGAAGTGAAGGGTTGCAATATTTAAAATAAAATAAACAATGCCATAGATGTTGACTGTATGTGGGATTCCAAGGGTAAGTTGATGAGTGAAGTGAAAAAATGAATTGGGTGTTATAGACTACACGGAATCCCATTCTTATGGATGAACAATGAAATGGGTACCAAAATGCACTGGGGTGTTAATAAGTGGTAACCCCATGTAGGTAAGGCATTACTATTAGGAAATTGAAAACACAAGGGTCGTTGGGATATGCCACTTTTCCAAACAAAGGGGGTCCCATAGGCACGAAAATGTTCAACAAACATGTTAAATGCATAAGATGTAGCATAGAGAAATAACCTAAATGCTAGTGTGAAGAATTATGCTTGTAGGGAGGGTTGTGTGTGGAAGAACAATGTGTCCCATTTCAATTGAGTTCTACACACATGGAAACAATACCATGATATAAAGTTATTTTGGATGTAAAACCAATAGTGAAATTAGCATATAAAGTAAAGATATGACCTAAATTATATGCATTGAAATGATAACTAGAAAAAAGGGCTTCTAGAAAAATTTCAATCAGAAAATAATGATGATGCAACTGAGAAGAGCATGAAACTAGGTGTCACGTCCCCTCCCATTCCATTAGATAGATGGAGAGGATCGTGAGGTTAAATCGGGCATCCAGCCCCATACATTATAAACAAACATTCAAGTTTAATTGAAAATATACATATGAAAGTGCATAACAGACGTGATGCTGAACTAGGCGTCTAGCCCCATGAAACTTTCAACCATAAGCATTCACAGAATATAACAGAGACATATGGAAATGTATGATTTTAAGAAAATCACAGCAGAAGTAAATTCATTTAACACATCCACATACATTCATGATATTCATCAAATGATAATTGGAAATTTAACACAGGAGAATACTTATCTTATGCGAAAGTAGTCCCCCGCAACTGGCTATGCAACTGCAACGTTCCACCCAACCGTAGGCAAGTGTGCTCCTCAATCTCTCAGCACCACTGCCACCCCCGAGCTGGGCATGATCTCTACAAGGAACCAGGGAATAGCAGACTCACACATAGCCAAGCATACACCAAGATGAGCCAAGCCAATCTGTAATTTGGTTTATCAGGCTGCTAGGACATGGAAGGGAAGAATTGCTAAGCTAGTGAGCTCAACCACAGAGCTATGGGTACCCCTCCCAGATCTATTCAGCTTGGCACTCACAATGCCTACACACCCAACACAAGGAATTATTCTCTTCACTGCCACACAGTCCCTCAAGCCATACCTTCCTTTCTAGTGCTCTCAGGGTGTGCATAGAAAAGTAGCCAGCCCTCTTGATCTTCTTGAGAGGTTACTCCCTACACTAGGTTTATTAAGCCCATTCTGTCCACTACCATTCCAGTTTCTTGCTCACAGGGTCAAAACGAAACAAGGATGCACATCACCATAGAACCACACTTGCTGGGCATGAGGAAGACGTTTTCCACAGTGGAATGCCTGAGATGGGGTTTCAGCTAACTCAGAGAAATGTGGGAACCCACAAAAACGAAATGGGAAGTTGGTGAACAACCCAGGAATCCCAATCCGTTTTTAGAAAAACGTCCCTGGACATTCAGGGGCAAAAACGACCTCCATACTGTCCTCAAAACATGGCTCTTCTCCCCCAAGCTGCTATATATGCAAAAACGAACTTCCAGGCATGGAAAAATGCAGGATTTGGATGAAAAACGTGTAGGGAAAGGCCCAGCTAGCTCCAACTGCGTGAATGAGTGAAGACTGCCCATTCAGAATGGCTTTGGGCACCATTTTGTGGGTGTTTTCTTGCCCAACAAGCAAAAACATGAATTTTCAGGTTGCTGGCTTTCCCATGCACGAAAATGGCTTGCCCATACTTCTTCATTTCCAAGGCATTAACTGCCTTAACCAATTTCTTGGAATAATTAAATGATTGGGTGAATGAGACAAAATGGGTAGTTGGTAGTTTATGGGTTTCCCCGTTGACACATGGATTAATACCATTGGCTCAAGGGTTTGAATAGTTTCCCTCCCTTTTCCTTGTAGAATCATGCCCCATCTCTTTTGTTGCATTGCATAGCCGGTTGTGGGTTTTTCCATTAAAATTCATATTTACATGATGTTTCATTTACATCGTGCCCATCTAGCACAAGAACCATAGGCATCTATTTCTTAATTGCCGATACATAAAACGCTAAATCAATGGTGGGGCCTTGGCCTTGAGCTCCTCACCATGATTGAATTACCATATTTACATCATTTACAATTTAATACAAAAAGGGGGTCAAAATGGGGATGTGACATACCCCTCCCCTTACATTAGCACTGTCCTCAGTGCTCATCAAAATTGAACAAAAATGGATATGCCACCCTCATGGCATCCTCCAGCTCCCATGTAGCCTCATCGGGACCGTAGTGCTTCCATTGCACCTTTACCTGTCCGATGGCTCGGTTCCGGAGCAATGTTACTTTCTTGTCTAGGATGTGCAATGGATCGGTTTGGAATTCTCCCTTGGGTTCCACCTGGATCACATCCCAATTAATCACATGGTTAGGATCATGTACATATTTCTTTAGCAAAGAGACATGAAAAACATTATGAGCTTTAGTGCTAGCAGGCAATGCAAGTCTATATGCAACTGGCCCTATTCTTTCAAGCACTTCAAATGGCCCACAATATCTAGGTGATAGCTTGGCACAGCTCCCAAGCTTCAAGGAACTCTTCCTTGATCTTACTCTAAGATACACATGATCCCCAACATTGAATTCCCTATGCATTCTGTGTTTATCTGCATAACTTTTGTGTCTATCCTGGGCTGCTTTTAAATTTTGCAGGATCTTTGCAACCTCTTGTTCCATTTCCTTAAGCAATTCTGGCCCAAGTACAATTCGGTTCACTGGATTGTCCCAAGTCACTGGTGTCCTGCACCTTCTGTCGTACAAAGCCTCATACGGACTCATTCCCAATGTTTCTTGATGCCCATTATTATATGCAAACTCTACCAGGTGTAGATAATCCTCCCACTTGGATGGCTTGTCCATTACATACATGCGAAGCATGTCTTCAAGCACCTGGTTTACTCTTTCTGTTTGCCCGTCTGTTTGAGGATGGTACGCGGTGCTAAAGTTCAACTGTGTACCCAAATCTGCGAAGAGACCTTTCCAAAAATTGGAAGTGAACTTGGTATCCCTGTCAGAAATTATTGCCTTAGGCAACCCATGCAATCTGAAAATTTCCTTCATGAAAATATTTGCAATGGCATCGGTTTTATGTGTGGACTTAACTGGTATGAAATGTGCTGCCTTTGTTAACTTGTCCACCACAACCATGATGGAATCATGTTGTCTCTTAGTCATTGGCAATCCTGTAATAAAATCCATGGAAATTATTTCCCATTTCCATTCTGGAATTGGCACTGGGTGCAATAAACCTGCTGGGTGTTGGTGTTCAACCTTCACCTGTTGACATTCCATGCACCTAGAAATGTATTCAGCAACATCCTTCTTCATGCCTGGCCAGAAATAATATTTCCTTGCTGTAGCAATTGTTTTCTGATATCCTGGGTGACCAGAGTATGGAGCTTTATGGATCTCATCCATAACCATTCTCCTTAAATCTACCGCATTTGGAATATAGACCCTATTGTGGTAAGTAAGAAGTCCGCCTTCTTCCAAATGATAGCCTTCATACTTCTTGCCAAGATCTTACTGCTGCAATTTTTCCTTTATCTGCTCATACACTTCATCCTCAACCATATGGTTAACAATCTGCTGCCTCAAGTCTGGTTGGCAAGTACTAAGCGCTGCCACATACATTTCATGTACCTTCCTACTGAGTGCATCGGCCACCTTGTTCTCTTTCCCTTTTATGTGTTTGATCTCAAAATCGAATTCACACAAAAACTCCAACCATCTAGCTTGCCTAGCATTTAAAGTTGGCTGATCGAACAAGTATTTCAGACCACAATGGTCTGTTCTTAACTCAAATTTTCTTCCCATTAAGTAATGCCTCCACATCTTTAAAGCATGTACTATGGCTGCAAGCTCTATATCATGAGTAGCATAGTTCTTCTCATGCTCCTTCAACTTTCTTGACTCATAGCATATCACGTGGTTGTCTTGCATAAGAACTCCTCCAAGACCTTGATTGCATGCATCGGTACACACCACAAAGTCTTTTTCCGGGTCTGCAATCTTCAAAATAGGTGCACTTGTAAGAAGATTCTTCAACCGCTGAAAACTTTCTTCACATCTTGGTGACCATTCAAATTTTATCCCCTTCTTTTGCAAAGAAGTGATCGGGTTTGCAACCTTGGAGAATCCTTCGATAAACCTCCTGTAGTAACCAGCAAGGCCCATAAAATATCTCACATCAGTCACATTCCTTGGAGTTGGCCAATTCATAATGGCTTCAATCTTCTCAGGGTCTACAGATATTCCTTCGTCGGAGATGATGTGACCCAAATAATGAATTCTATCTTTATAAAAATCACATTTGCTCAACTTTGCATACAGCTTATGCTCCCTTAGTAACTGCATTGTCATTCTCAAATGTTCTTCATGCTCTTCCTCATTCTTAGAATAGATGAGAATGTCGTCTAGGAATACAAGAACAAACTTGTCCAAATACTTGCTAAAAACATTATTCATGAGACACATGAATGTAGCTGGTGCATTTGTAAGACCGAATGGTACCACTACAAACTCATAGTGTCCATACCTTGTTCTAAAGGCGGTCTTATGAATATCTTCTTCTTTTATTCTTACCTGATGGTAACCAGACCTCAAATCAATCTTTGAAAATACCTTTGCTCCTCTCATTTGATCAAAAAGGTCATCAATTCGGGGCAATGGGTATTTGTTCTTCACCGTGACTTTGTTCAACTGCCTGTAGTCAATACATAACCTGAGTGTTCCATCTTTCTTTTTCACAAATAGGATGGGCACTCCCCACGGGGATACACTTGGCCTAATATATTTCTTTTCCAGCAACTCTTGTAATTGCATTTTCAGTTCTAGCAATTCTGGTGTACTCATCCTGTAGGGTGTCTTAGACACTGGTGCCGCTCCTGGTACAAGTTCAATTGTAAAGTCAATGTCTCTCTTTGGAGGGAGTCCTGGAATCTCATCAGGAAAAACATCCCTGAATTCTTGCAATACTTGATAGTCCTCCAATCTAAGAGTTTCATTCTCTGCTGCCTCTACAACGTGAGCTGCATACAGTTGACATCCCTTCCTACAGAACTTCTTCAATTGCATGGCTGAAACCTGTCTAACAGAAGTCACCTTTGGAATGCCTTTTACAACCCTCGAGTTTCCTTCTTCATCCATGCATTCCAATGTTTTATTGTAGCAGTCAAGTTTAACCTTGTGTGCTTCTAACCAATCCATTCCAATGAGAATATCATAGGAACCAAGTGGAAAAATATTCAGATCGGCATAAGTGAATAGCCCATCCATCTCTAATGGACATTTCTCTACTATTTCACTAACTTTTCTCTTGGTTCCAGTGGCTAGTTGAACTAACCATGATTTACTATGCTTTAATTTCTTGAAAGTGCAAACCTCAACAATTCTAGGAGTGACATAACTGTGAGTAGATCCAGGATCAATCAAAATAGAAACAGATTGCTTAGCAATCTTACCTTCAACTTCAACCACAGTTGACTAATGATCTGCTTGACGGTCGTCTAGAGCTGCATAGATTCTAGGGATTGTCCTTGCCACTTGTCCCACAGTTCCAGCCCCTTGGATGTTGTGAACTTGATTTGCATTCCCATTCCGATGTGGACAGTTCCTAAGCATGTGGTCTCCTCCACAACCCCAACATTGAAGTGGTTCTCTTGGTTCCTTTGGATCTCTTGGCTTGTCTCCCATCATCCTAGTTGGCTTAGTCACAACCTGTGATGGCTGCCTTTGCTGGTTCCGGAATTGAGGAGGCTTGAACCCCTTCTTCCTTTGATCAAACTTCTCATTTTTCTTATCCTTCCATGCCTTATGGAATTCTGGTTTGCTTCTGTTTTGATCAAAGCAATACTTGGCCTTTCTTATGGCCTCCTCTAGAGTTCGAGGTTCATCAAACTCAATTCTATCTTTATACGACTGGGGCAGTCCACTTAGGAAACGCTAAATTTTCACCTTATCATCTCGAATATACTTGACATACCTCAGCAACTCCAAGAACTTGTTTGCATATTCTTCCATGGTCAATTGTCCCAATCTCAGCTCATGGAACTCTTTGATCTTATCATCATAGTACCTATCAGAGAGGTACTTCTGCTTGAAGTATTTCTTGAACTGCTTCCACACAATTTTCCTTTCGTTGATCCTCTTCACTTGCCTGGTGTGTTCCCACCATATAGATGCTCTTCCATTCAAGTTGAAGATGGCTACCCTTGCCTTCATATTCCCCGAGTAGTCTTGGACTTGGAAATATTTTCTCATCCCAAGAAGCCAAGCTTCAGCTTCTTGACCAGACTTTACCTCTCCATCAAATGTAGGAGGTTTTGCCTTCTTAAATTCCCCATGCGAACTGTTCTTGTGGTGCTTCTTCTTCTTGCTCCCGTGAGATGAAGAGCTTGAACCCTCAATGGATTCTTCAGAGTCAGATGACTCATTAGAAGAGATTTCTGGAGTATATGTCCTGTCCGTAGAAACTCTTCTTGGGCTACTGGCCCTCTTGCGGGAATTCCTTCTAGAGCTACTCCCACCCCTTTCTAGATTTGATATCTGATGCCCAGAGTTTATTTTCCTTTGGATGTCTGTCAAACTCTGTAGCATGGCTGCATTCAACTGATTTTTCTCTTCCTGAGCTTTAATCATCCTTTCATTATCTTCCCTATAGCTTTGCAACTCCACCCTTAGGCTTCTCATGGTGGCTGCAACATCTGGTGGGGTCTCTTGATTTCTTCTCCCATTAGATTCTGTCTCAGCATTCTCAACCTGTATGTTCTCCCCCATGGCATCTGTCTCAGGCTCATAGGGATCCTGTGCATCCTCCATGATGTTGATTTCTTGGCCCAACCAAGATTCAAAACTTTCCAACTGTATTATCTAGAGTGTTACCCTGCTGTAACTGTGACTCTCTAAAATGTGTTCATCAGCACAACTGTTAGCTGCATTACATTCTTAGAAATTCATAACTTGCTTCATGCATGTGGGAAAATTCCATACTGACAATTCGTCAAATCACAACAACGACATATGAGGGAAAAAGAAAAGTGGGTCAAGGGGGCTTGCCCCCTTGGCTGAATCCTGCTGCGATGGACGGTTGGCTGATTGCTCCCGCAACTGCGGGGCGGTTTGGCGACGGCTTCCGCAATTGCGGGGCGCTCGGCTGAAGCCTTCCGCAATTGCGGGGCGCTTGGCCGAAGCCTTCCGCAATTGCGGGGCGCTTGGTCGAAGCCTTCCGCAATTGCGGGGCCATTCGGCGAAGGCTCCCGCAATTGCGGAGCCCTTCGGCGAAGCCTTCCGCGGTTTTGGGGTGATTCTCGGCTCGCCTCCGTTGCGGGGCGGTTCGCCGGACGCTTCCGAAATTTCGGGGAGATTTGTGGAAGCCTTCCGCAATTGCGGATCGATTCGGCGAAGTCTTCCGCAGTTGCGGAACGATTCGGCGAAGTCTTCCGTAGTTGCGGAGCGATTTGCTGAAGTCTTCCGTAATTTCGGAACGACTTGCCAAACTCTTCCGCGTTGCGGAACGATTCGCTGAATCCTTCCACGATTTCGGAAGAGAATTCCTTCCGAAATTTCGGAAGAGAAATCCTTCCGAAAATTTCTTTCGACGCCGACACTTAGAAAATTTTTCACTTAAAAATTTTTCTCCGCTGTTTCGGAGCCGTTGGCTGAATTCTTCCGCAATTGCGGGAAGGTTCGCCGAACGCTTCCGCAATTGCGGGAAGGTTCCCGGAACTCTTCCGCAATTGCGGGAAGGTTCACGGAACCTTTCCGCAGTTTCAGGACGACTTCCCGAAATAGTTTTAAAACAAGAATTTCCAGAAATAGAGTTAAAACAACATTTTTCAAAACTCTTAAGGAAAAAAAATTTAAAATCTTCCCTTCTAACTGCTATCAGGTTTGGCCCATAGAGGCCCAATGCTGCAACGCAGCTCTGATACCATTCTGTCACGTCCCCTCCCATTCCATTAGATAGATGGAGAGGATCGTGAGGTTAAATCGGGCATCCAGCCCCATACATTATAAACAAACATTCAAGTTTAATTGAAAATATACATATGAAAGTGCATACCAGACGTGATGTTGAACTGGGCGTCTAGCCCCATGAAACTTTCAACCATAAGCATTCACAGAATATAACAGAGACATATGGAAATGTATGATTTTAAGAAAATCACAGCAGAAGTAAATTCATTTAACACATCCACATACATTCATGATATTCGTCAAATGATAATTGGAAATTTAACACAGGAGAATACTTATCTTATGCGAAAGTAGTCCCCCGCAACTGGTTATGCAACTGCAACGTTCCACCCAACCGTAGGCAAGTGTGCTCCTCAATCTCTCAGCACCACTGCCACCCCCGAGCTGGGCATGATCTCTACAAGGAACCAGGGAACAGCAGACTCACACATAGCCAAGCATACACCAAGATGAGCCAAGCCAATCTGCAATTGGGTTTATCAGGTTGCTAGGACATGGAAGGGAAGAATTGCTAAGCTAGTGAGCTCAACCACAGAGCTATGGGTACCCCTCCCAGATCTATTCAGCTTGGCACTCACAATGCCTACACACCCAACACAAGGAAGTATTCTCTTCACTGCCACACAGTCCCTCAAGCCATACCTTCCTTTCTAGTGCTCTCAGGGTGTGCATAGAAAAGTAGCCAGCCCTCTTGATCTTCTTGAGAGGTTACTCCCTACACTAGGTTTATCAAGCCCATTCTGTCCACTACCATTCCAGTTTCTTGCTCACAGGGTCAAAACGAAACAAGGATGCACATCACCATAGAACCACACTTGCTGGGCATGAGGAAGACGTTTTCCACAGTGGAATGCCTGAGATGGGGTTTCAGCTAACTCAGAAAAACGTGGGAACCCACAAAAACGAAATGGGAAGTTGGTGAACAACCCAGGAATCCCAATCCGTTTTTAGAAAAACGTCCCTGGACATTCAGGGGCAAAAACGACCTCCATACTGTCCTCAAAACGTGGCTCTTCTCCCCCAGGCTGCTATATATGCAAAAACGAACTTCCAGGCATGGAAAAATGCAGGATTTGGATGAAAAACGTGTAGAGAAAGGCCTAACTAGCTCCAACTGCGTGAATGAGTGAAGACTGCCCATTCAGAATGGCTTTGGGCACCATTTCGTGGGTGTTTTCTTGCCCAACAAGCAAAAACACGAATTTTCAGGTTGCTGGCTTGCCCATGCACGAAAATGGCTTGCCCATACTTCTTCATTTCCAAGGCATTAACTGCCTTAACCAATTTCTTGGAAGAATTAAATGATTGGGTGAATGAGACAAAATGGGTAGTTGGTAGTTTATGGGTTTCCCCATTGACACATGGATTAATACCATTGGCTCTAGGGTTTGAATAGTTTCCCTCCCTTTTCCTTGTAGAATCATGCCCCATCTCTTTTGTTGCATTGCATAGCCGGTTGTGGGTTTTTCCATTAAAATTCGTATTTACATGATGTTTCATTTACATCGTGCCCATCTAGCACAAGAACCATAGGCATCTATTTCTTAATTGCCGATACATAAAACGCTAAATCAATGGTGGGGCCTTGGCCTTGAGCTCCTCACCATGATTGAATTACCATATTTACATCATTTACAATTTAATACAAAAAGGGGGTCAAAATGGGGATGTGACACTAGGAATCCAATGATACGAGCCGTGTGTCAAATGAAGGTCATATGAAGCCACATGTAGCAAAATAAAATTCTAATAAATCCTATAAATTAGGTGGGTGCCACAAAATCTTAAATTATTTCAGCGTTTACCATTCTAGTAGCTTCTAGGACTTGGGATTTTAGGAGATGATATTTTCCATTATGAATGTCAGTTCTCCCATCTCTTTAAGTTTGTCCATTTCATTTTCTAGTTTAGGGATTATTGGGCTTGTGGGAGACCTAGGAAAGGTATTGTCTAAGTTTGTATATTTCGAGCCTTTTTCTACAATGCATTCATGTAAAAATTTGACACACTCATATATGTGGGTTAAAAAGGTGTGACCACTTGATAGTGAATGATATATTGGCCATAGTATCCTCCTCAAATGAATCCAAGAAGAGAATACGAGTTTTAAACTGATTAAGGGAGAACACAATCATTCGATTCGATGGAGAATTACTCTAAAGACTAAAAATGTGGTGGCATATTGAGAAAGAAAGTGCATAATATGGCGCATGCCATCGCAAGGTTAATCATGATTGGTCAGATCTTTGAGAATCTATTCATTGTAACAAAAATGGGTGTAGAATGATCGATTAATTCCATCATTATGGGAGGTGGCGAGACTAGGGATGGCCCTTAAGAGGATGATCTACATGAGGAGGAAATGTTGTAAATTGGCACAATTCCTTCACGTGATTTTTTCGGTTGAAGTATCTCTTCAATGATGGTGACCTGTGATTGTCAGGATTGTAGGTAGAGTTTTTCCAAGGTTGCATGAAACTTTTGGAGGCCTTAGAAATGATGTGAATAATGGTCTGATATGCCACCGAGTGCACAAGGATGGTTAGTACACAATGTATTAATACATTGTTTGGTAGAATCAAGGAGAGTGATATGGACGATATGAATGGTTGGATTGTTACTCTCCACTTGTATGTGGATATGGATATGGAAGAGAGGAAGTTTCATACTTTTATGGGTGGTGTGACCAAAGGATATCAAAAATAGAACAAGCCATTGGAGCCTTCTTCAGAGGAGCTTGTGGTAATGGTCCATAATTTTCTCATTATTTCCCCATGCGTTCTTCTTGGTTTGGGTAGGCAGGTTGGGATGGGTGGCTTCCCGATTAACCACAAGAGGTGGGACATTGGAAGTACCAATGGGTTGTACATGTGTTAAAACCAATTGAGGGGTAGTAGGCATGTTTGGTGGTGTAAGGTATCACATCAGGAGCCATAAAATCATCCTTGGAAGGTTAAGGATATTCATTACAAGGGATCCTATAATTATAAATGGAAAACATAGGAATTAGACTTGGTGAATAGGTGCTCCTATCCATAGATGACCTACTATATGGGAAAAGTTGAGTTGCTATATGGATGATCGATTGAGTTGCTGCTAATCCTTGCAAAGGAAAGTGGTTTTACAACAACATAGGTTGGGTGTTAGGAGGAGCGGTTGGATGAGAAATAGATTGATATTGAGGGATGTTGGTAGCCTAATGCTTATTAGACTTAGCCCATAAATAATGGGCTCGAGTAAGGTGTAGAAAATGATGAGTCTAATGGCCATACACTACACAAAAGGAACACAAATGGTTCGTCCATAATTGAGGATTTGACCTTGCTCGGGGGGTTTATTAGGATCTTGGTTTGTAGGGTTTAAATTACCTCTAGTATTTCTAGGGGGGTTAGGGGGGATTTCCCCAGCCTTAGGATTTTGGTTACACCCTTTGTTCTTCCCCTTATTCTTGTTTTTTTTTATTGTTGTGCTACATATTTTGATTATTGGGGGCATGTTGGGGATTGGGCATGTTTTACTACACATAAAATTTCCCTTGAGGAAAAGAGGAAGGTTGATGTTGTGGATTTAGGTTCCTTTGCATTAGAGGGGTTTGCAAGGGACCAGGAGATGAATAATATAGGTTATGGGCTAGTGGAGCCACATATGTGGTAGAATCATCACTACATGACCATGAACATGGGAATAATTAAGAGGAAATGAGTAGGAGGTACTCATTCCTACGTGTGAAGACGAGCATGGATGGTTATGAAAAAAGTAGAGAATATGTGTTTCCCAAGATTAGAGTGCTTTCCACCATAGGTATTTCCATACATACATTAGTACATATGGGGTCAATTTTAGACGACATATTATGATGGTATGGATAAAATTGTTCGTATTGTCGAAAATTACTACATAGTTACTAATTTTTTTATTCTTTATTTTGTTCTCCCCGATGTTTGTCGAAATTATGATGTGTGTTATATTAACATCAATATTATAACTCACTATCGTCGATATTCGATGAATTCCTCAATATCGTCTCTCTTATGATGAAATCCTCCATATCATTGAACTTATGACATAATTGTCAATATCGTCAAACTTTTGATCCAATAAGCTACAAAAGTTTTCTAGCATAATAATGCTTTTAGGGTCGTTGAATTTTGGTATGGTCACCATTTACATGGTTAATGTTTGTTGAAAAACAAAAGTTTTCTAGCATAATAATGCTTTAAGGGTCGTTGAATTTTGGTATGGTCACCATTTACATGGTTAATGTTTGTTGAAAAACAAACGACACTGGAGTACTCTATAAATATGTACTTTTCGACATTTTTGTCTTAGGTGAAACGTTCGTAAAATCTCTTTTGGTCATTGTTCGACACATGAAATGATATTTTCTTTATCTTCTTGTTTCACTTCAAATTGTTGATCTACATAGCTCATATTGTCTTACTTTGAAGGTTATAGATTTGTAATATTTCTTTTTCGTAAATACCCACAATGGGTTCAGACAAAACCTTATACCCTATTTTATTTGGGGACACACATAGTTGTGTTGGAAATAGTTTTAAAGATGTTTGATTTGTGGAAGTTAATGTTTTAACCATTCTAGTATATTTGGATATTGTACTTATTATATTACTTCAGTGGATTCTATTGTAATAGGTAATTATAATGTCGTATAACATTAATCCAGAAGAAAATGAAAGGACACTTGCTAGGTTAAGGGTGACATTGGAGGAAAAGGCCCCATGGAAAATGTTATTGCCCTTACACGTGATGCAAGGGTTTCAATAGAAGAAGAATTTAAAAAACAACAATTAAAAAACATTGTACGCAGTATGGGCATGTAGAAGGGGGGTATGAATATTTTCCCTGGGTAAGTTATTCATTATAATATATATTTGTATTGATTGTATTTATAACTCTTTCTATCATTTTACATTTTCTTATATACACTTATTTTATTTGATTGTTTGTAATTATAAAGACAAAGTGTCCTAGGTGTGTGCTGCATAATGTGCCAAGTACATCTAGTAGAAATACTATTAATGTACAACCTAAGAAAGATGGAATGAATATTGAACATTAGGTTAATCCTATGGAAGAATATTATGCGGCTAATAATGCAATTGAGGATGATGGGATAAATTGATTGATCCATGACACCTTCACTCTTATGGAGGACAACTTCGATGATATTCATGATGTTCCTCTGATTGAGAAGTCAAAACAACCACTTTATGAAGGCTCAAGAACAAATATTCTCTCCGCTATAATGTTGTTGGTGAACTTGAAGGTATTAAATGGTTTGTCAAAAACTTGTCTCACACAAATCCTGAGGTATGTAATATAATTCATCACATATATACACATAAAAGTCTTTTTTTCCCTCTATTTTTAGTGTTAATTACTATGTAAATTATGGATGCAATATTTATGAATATTTTTATTTACATTAACTAGATTTTTTTTATGTTGTATATTGTTAGGTGAATTTCTACTACAACTGTCAAATAATTTACCTCTCACATACCGAGAATTATGTAGCATCATGAAAGATATTGGAATGGAGTATCAGGCTATCGATGCATGTCCTAATGATCGTATTATATATGATGGAAAACATGCGTTGGAAACTAAATGTATGCAATGTCAAAAAAATACATATCGAACTAATCAAGCAACAAAAAAAGTGCCTCACAAGGTTCTTCATCATATTCCCATAATTCCATGTTTGCAACGACCGTTCAGGTGCCAAACCATAGCACAGTTTATGGATTACCATGCACAGAACAAAAGTGAAGATGGTGTTCTTCCAATGTTTGCATATTGTTCTTCCTTTAGAAACATCGAAGAAATATGACCAAATTTTAAAGATGAACCTCATAATGTTAGGATTTCTTTGGCAGCTGACAGTGTCAATCCATTTGGGGAGCTCATGCCTATTTAATTAGTGTGGCCTATTTTTGTCATAAGCAATAACCTTCCTCCTTGGATGTCAATAAAGAGGGAGCACATAATGTTGACAATGATTGTTCCAGGTATTTGTTTACAATATTCGTTTGAACGTATAATTTCATTTGTCTTGTTGGTTGCATGATAATTTATTATATATATAAAATCTAGGTAGTAATTATGTGTATTATTTTCAACCAATTAGGTAAGTACCAAGTTAAATATATGAATGTATATATTGAACCTCTTATGGATGAGCTACTGAAGTTATGGGTTGGTATCATTATGTACGACATCTCTAGACCAATAGGGCAAAAGCAATTGGAATTCCATGGAATACTTACATAGACAATTCATGATGCCCTAGGGCTAACACATTTTTGTGCTATGTAACATATTGAAAATATCATGGATGTTTTTAAAATATAAATTCCTTGGTATCTAACTAATACATTTGACATTAATCTGTATCTTGCAGGTCTTCAAACTAAGTGTAAATTTGCATGTCTAGTTTGTGGTCCAAGGATGATATCTCATCATTCAAGAAGTTTAGGAAATGAGGTGTTTGATGAGTATAGGCACTTCCTCCCTAGGAATCATAGGTATCCAACAACCAAAAAACATATTTTCTATGGGAAAGAAGAGACAGGAATAAAACCAAGAAGAATGAGTTGGAAGGCCCCGTGACCTGATGGCTTCACCATCAACTTCTTCCATCACTGCTGGGATCTGTTAAAACAGGAGGTGCTGGAACTGGTGGAGGAATCCAGGAAAAAAAAAGGGTATTAACCACTCTTAATGCAAATTTCCTCACTCTTATCTCTAAGGAAACCGACGCCGCTCAACCTGGTAAGTTCAGACCTATATCCCTTTGTAATGTTATTTACAAAATTATCACTAAAGTGATCACAAATAGGCTCAAACCTCTCTTACCTTTGCTCATCTCTCCTGAGAAAACTGGTTATGTTGAAGGCCGTTAGATCTTGGATGGCATCATCCTCGCCCATGAAGTTACTCATTCCCTGAAAGTCGCCAAGACCGTTGGTATGCTCATCAAACTGGATCTTTCCAAGGCCTTCGAAAAAATTAGTTGGGAGTTTATTGAGAGAATGCTTAGTATATTTTGGCTTTAGTCAGAACTGGCCACGTTGGATCCTAGCCCTTACCTCTTCTGCTTTCTTCTCAATTTTGGTCAATGGCTCCCCGTCTACTACCTTCTCCCCCTCCAAGGATATCCGTCAAGGATTCCCACTCTCCCCCTTTCTTTTCATACTCATGGTGGAAGGTTTGGGCCATTTGATTAATGTCGAGGTAAACGTTGGTGCTATCTATGGTCTCTCTATTCACGGAAACACCCCCATAGCTTACCAGCAATTTGTTGATGACAACCTTCTTTTTGGTCACTCCTCTGTCTAGGAAGCCCACAAGTTCAAAAAAGTCCTCCACATTTTCTCAGAAGCCTCCGAAACCACCATCAATCTAGATAAATCTCAAATCTTCTTCTTCAACACCGATGTCATTACTCAGCGTAATGTGGCCCACATTCTTGGCTTCTCTGCTTCTTCCCTCCCCTCTAAATACTTGGGTGCACCTCTCACTGACTCAACTATCAAACATTCCTCCTGGAGGTAACTCCTGGAAAAACTTGAAAGAAGACTCTCTTCTTGGACCTTCAGAACCTTGAATCTTTCTAGTAGATTAACTCTCCTCAAATTTGTTCTCCAGTCCATGCCCCTCTATCTTTTTTCCGTCCTCATCCTAAAATGCATCAAAAATATACAACTCTCTTTCCTTTGGGGAGGGGATAACAACCACCACAAGTGGGCCCTTTTCAATTGGCGAACAATCTGCCTTCCAAAACGTGAAGGGGGCCTAAGAATTCGGGATCCGGAGACAAACAATGAAATACTCTCAGCAAAAATTTGGTGGAACTGGATCTCCAAAAATGCACCCTCATGGGCTAAACTTTGGAACCACAAATATGCCCCCAACTGGCCCACTTCTTAGCTCATTCACTTTGACCTGGTTCCTCCAGGATCCCTTATTTGGAGAGAAGCCAACAACCAATGAGCCTTAATTAAACATCACATCTTCTGGGAACTCAGAGAGGGGGCCTATGCCAATTTCTGGCATGATTCGTGGCAACAAATGCCTAGTCTTTGTAACCAAAATGATTCACCAGAACTTTAGACCTTCATGCAGACTAAAGTGGGCCTAAAAGTACGAGACTTCTGTAAACTCTCTAATAATTCCACCTTCAGAATTTGGATGGCTCCCACGCTTTGGGGCTTCACAGGTTAGGCTAGTGGCATTTGGAAGGAGCTACAAAAGCAAAAAATCTGCAGCACTCAAGGACTTGACATTATCAGATGTGGGTACCAACCGAAAGGAACCTTTACCATCAAGGAGGCGCATCTCTTAAAGACTCAACGACAGGAGGTGGATCCTGAACCACTTTGGGGAAAAATATGGGGAGATGATATTTGGCTAAAAATATCGACCTTTCTTTGGCTTCTCACTCATCACAGAATCCTCACTTGGGACAATTTGTTGAAAAGAGGCTTTCTGGGCTGTCCATCTGCTTTATGTGCGACGTTCAAGCTGAAACCATTGATCACCTTCTTGACTCTTACGACATAGCGAGTGAGCTTTGGGATATGGTGAATGTCAGATGCAGAAGATCTAATAGAGCAAGGGGGAATATCGTCCTAACCTTGCAACATTGGGAAGACAACCCTTTCCAATGTGTCCTCCTTAACAAGCTGTGGGCTCTTATCCCTGGATTCTTGTTTGGAACATCTGGTTGGAAAAAAATTGAAGAATATTTGAAGACATAAAAAGGCACCTTTCGATGATTTGGGACTCTATTGCTGGTCACATTCAGGAGACTCTCCTCTTGAAAGCTTGGCACAACTCAGACCTTCCCACTACTCAGTCCGAAATTGATATCCTGAGAAGCTGAGACTTCAAAAATACCTTGAACTCTACTATGCCCAAACCTCTTCCCCTGACTCCTGCCATCCCAAACTCTTGGAGCCCTCCCCCTGATGGATTTTTTAAACTCAACTTTCATGGGGCCTCTAAAGGAAATCCATGTGAAGCGGGATTTGGAGGAGTCTTTAGAAATTCTTCGGGCTCCATTTTGAAGATCTATTATGGCTCTCTTGGATATGACAACAACAATGTAACGGAGCTAGCAAGACTCTCTGAAGGCATCTCACTAGCCATCAAGAATAATCTCCTACCTCTCATGGTCGAAGGAGATTCTCAAATTATTCTCAATATGGCCACTCGCCTCTTCAATGGATCCCAACCCTCTAAGCTCTCTCCCAGTTGGCGCCATGAGCTAGGCTTTCTCAACCTAGAAAACCTTCTCTCACATACAAGATCAATCACTTTTCAACATGTCAAAAGAAAGGCGAATTATCTTGCTGATTGTCTTGCCAACGCTGGAGTTGACAACAACTCCTCACTCTAGGAGGGGGATGCAAACCACATCAACTCTGAATATTTGAGACACAATTGCCAGGAAATTTCCCACAAAGAGCTTCCCAACCCAGATCCGGGTGTAGTGGTTGATTTGATGCATGGCGAGCCGCACGACAGACTTAGCGCGTGGTGAGCCCACGACTCACTAGTCGATGCGAACGACCCATGTTAGAAACGAGGAAGGAAATTTAATGTGCCGTGGGGATTACACCCCGAAGCATTCACTTTGGTAGATCTCAAGTCTTGTTCGCCAACCTGGTTTTTCCCTCCAAGTACCACCTCCATGCTGCTCATGTGTGTGGCTCTAATGGTTTCCGTCATGCACAGGGTTATGGCGGTTGCAAAGGAGTCTTATGGATTGTTTAAGAGGATAGTGTGGGAGTCCTGGCTCGCTGCAAGAAACTCTGTGCTCATCGACACTTTGATCCACCAACTCATTCTACTTCCAATACAGGTGCCTGGCTCGCTGTAACCATGTCAAGGTAGCGACGAAATCCCAGAAGAGGGAGGGTCGTTCGAATTGCTAGCAATCAGGACTGGGTTGCAACAGACGGCTAAGGGGAGGGGGTCTCCATTCCTGTTCGGCTCTTGACCGACAATTGGGAAGATCGCCTGCTTGTAGATCGCCTATCCTTTGGAAAGAATGAAGGCCGCATTAACCACTACTAGCTTGTCAAGAATATGTTGGGTGCTCTTATGGAAGACACCAAGGCAAATTGGTCCAAGGCCAGGGACACTACCCATACCATGAAGGCTCACTTGGCTCAACTTGTAGGATTGCTGGGAAATTTGGAAACTGTCTTTGGTGGGAAGACCTACACTGGTGGCAGCTAGGCTGGTGGTAACCATGCGGGAGGCAGCAACATTGGTGCAATAGGAGCCCCTAGGGAGAACTCTGCAGTGGCTGGAGGGGGGGAAACTTGTCCAACGACCTCGGTGTCGCGCGGCAAGGACATTGCCACGAACACCTTCCCCATCCATTCCACAACTGGACATATGGTTGTTAAACGTGTCCGCGACGAGAATGAGAAGGTTGTTCTCCCCTGGCGTAAGGTGGAACCTCAACCTGTTAAGCTTCCGGATCAGGAAGCGACGGAGGAGGATAATTTCAGCTGTCCGTTTCTTGAAGAGGTTCCCACTGATGGAAACACAACAAGCTAAAAAATTTCTTGTGGCTACTTGCAAAATCCAGTGTCTCTGCTACACTCTGCTTATAAATTTTTTATATTTCAGTTGCTTTTTTACTAGTTTTTACATACTCTGTTTTGCTTCTAAAAATACTGGCTTTCCCTGCTCTGAGCAGAGGCTTGAAAACTTTGAGCCTAGTTTTTTTTATCTTTTTGAATACCTGGGCTGGTGGCTCCACTTGCTTAGAGCATTGAAGCCAGCTACTCTATATGTAATTTTGATTTTCTTTGTCTAATAGAATTCTGTAGCTTAACAAAAAAAAAGAGATATGTAATATCCCACCAACACCACCTATTTGAGGTTACCCTTGGGAGACTCCATTTAGATAAGCCCAAACTTGCTTTTATCAATAGTCTCTTCCTTGATCGCTCTCAGAGCTTTAACAGATCTTTATGTGATAATCTGCAGGGATCTAGCAACTGTAACAAACTCACAATCTAACTCTCAAGATTATTCGCAAAGAAGAAGAAGCATGCATTCAATAATCACTCATAAACAAAGAATAATGGACAATGTCAATATCATACAATGAATAATGAATGTAGAGAATGTGTTACAATAATCAATGATGAGGCATCATATAGGATTCGAATTAGCCAAGTAGGGCATTCGAATCTGAGCTCAGAGTCTAGCATGAGTAACTATGGAGACATCATCCAGTCGGTAGTATCAGTCACAACTGGTAAGAGTCAGTTAAGTGTGACCAATTGAGTCTAACAGAACCATCTAGCCATAAATCAGGGAATGGAGACTCCAAGGTAGGTGAATGAGGCTGTCTAACTCAAAGTCTAGCTTGGATAACAATGGAGACATCATCCGATCAATAGTATCAGTCATAAATGGTAATAGTCAGTCAAGTGTGTCTAACTGAGTCTAACAGAACCATCTAAGCATAAATCAAGGAATGGAGACTCCAAGGGCGGCACATGAGGCTGTCAAAAAGTCAAGTGGAACTCCACAACTAGCTAACTAGAAGTTACAAGCAGTCATCATGATCAATCAGTGGAAGAACTACTCAATCAATGCACTAACTGAATGATAACTCCCGGTAGGTGAGATAAGGCACCCTAACTGAGTGATAACTGGTGGTAGGTGAGCAAAGGTGCCCAAACTAGCTGTGGTAGGTGGGAAGGGCGCACTTGCCATGCAAAGAAGTCAAGGAGGGCGCATTAGGTAGGTAGGAGGCCAATTGAGGGTTGTAGACAGGCTCGGGAGAGCTAGAAGCAAGCTCTAGGTGCTGGAAGACCACCATGATGATGACTGGATGCATGCAGTGGCATGCAAAGCATGCAGATTTGCATGTAGGCATGCAAAATATAAAAATGATGATGTGAATATTCCAACACTTTATTGCTTCAAATAACCCATTATATTTATTCCTTGTCGTGCCATAACCAAAGGGCATATCATTTTGTCATAAAAGATTAATGAACTTCTGGCCAGCCATATGCTCCATGCCACAATAAGTGGCATAGCTCTAAACTCCATTGTTTTTGTATGATCACACCACATCTTCAATCCCTCTTTAAGGGTATCTCCAATCCATATACTTGCCAAACCAATGATTATTGTTACCCTGGCCCAGACTTGTTGAGTGTATGGTCAACTCATAATCAAGTGAAAATTTGTCTTCTCTTAATTCTGACAAAAACCACACCTTCTTAGACCCGCAAAAAATCCTCTTTTGAAAAATGTACCAAATTAACTATTAAGTTTATCTCACATTAATAATATCTCAATTTATTTCAAAAATTTACAAAAACCTTTACAATACTTTATTTTGTATATGAAGTCTTTAACTATTAATAATATGCTTTATTAAAAAAAATTCTCTTGAATTTCCTTTTTTAAATCCATTTCATTCCCATTATGATTTCATTCCTTAATACTTTGATAAATATGATTCTTCCTCTAATTGAAATATAAGTGTACCTTTATGCACAATATAGAGGAAGGAGTTTGTATTTATGCATCTAAATTTTCTAATCATGAATATAATTTAAACTATCTTAGTGTTCTTCCAAAATTCTTTTGAGAAGTTTCGATTACATAAACATATAAAATTATTAACGAGAATAAACATTGTTGGGTAGAGACACTTCTTGTAGTTATAGTGGTATGTCTTACATGTATAGGAGGTGTCACTTCTAATGTGATGCATGATGTGTGCATGTAACATTGTTATACATTTTTGCTTGTAGTGGCATGCCTTATGTGTATATGAGGTGTTGCTTCAAGGGCATATGATAAGGGGCAATAATTTCGTCTCTCTTTTCGACGCCTCTTCTAACACGAAGACAATAAAAATTCGTTCACGATAATCTCAATAATCTAAAATTGTAATTCTAGAGTAAAATCAATGCTCCAAGTCTACATAGATGCACGAAATTGCAATTTGAGCAACTAAAGTTTGTAATTTCAACAATTTTAATTCCATTAGATTCTGGAGACTTTAAAGCTTGTAATTTCAACAATTTTAATTCCATTAGATTTTGGAGACTTTAAAGCTTGTAATTTCAACAATTTTAATTCCATTAGATTTTGGAGACTTTAAAGCTTGTAATTTCAACAATTTTAATTCCATTAGATTCTGGAGACTTTGTCGAAAATGAGGCATTCTGATGGCCCGATATCACACGCCTGCTTCAAGTGCAATGCATGTATGGAACTTTGTCATACTTCTTTGCTATACACATTTGGAAAGAACTTCCATTGTACCAATTTCAATGGGCAAATGAATTTAATGTGAGTTCTAATATAAAATATAGAGAAGTGAAAGGCATGTAAAAATTGTGTTAGTGAAAGACTTTTTTGATATGTTTGTACACCGTAACCAATGAACCAAACTTTTTTTGAGCATTTTTTATAGCCGAATATGAGAGAGAAGTGTAATTTTTGTGGAATTGACATGTGACACTTTAACAAAATAATAAAATATTGAGTAAACAAAAATTTAACACTGTCGGCCCTAATCTAAAGTTCAAATTCGGGATGAAGGAGAAGTGTAATTAGTACACTCAATGTAGAGCACGTGGCACTTTAATAAAATAATAAAATATTAAGTAAATAATTTTTTTACAATATCGACCCTAACCTAAAGTTGAAAACCAAAGCAATATAGATCCATCTTAACTCCAAATCTAAGGGACTCCCATGGTTTTAAACTCAAATTGAATTGTGGTAGGGGTACCAATACTTGTGGTGAATTACTTGCACTTTGGAGCCTTTTATTCTTTGCTCGAACAGAGCATATTATTTATTTGTAGGTAGTTGTAGATTCTAAAGTGATTATTGATTGGGCTCTCCAGAAGTATCAACTATAAGTGGTTTCCCTTGATGATTGGAAGGACAAAATTAGAAGATTCCAAACAACATTTGCAGATATAAATTTCCAACATATTTATAGAGAATTCAATGGGGAATCATATATGTTGTCCAAGCAAGCGCTACATTTGAATGAAAGCTTCAACGAATTTGAAGAGATGAGTGAATCATTGTGCTCTCAAAAGGCAATCTTCCTATATCTTGAAATGATAAATGATATGCAAAGAATCTTATTTTACATTTTAAATTAGAAATGTGGCCTTAGCAATTAACATCTCTTAAATGACTACACTAAACATCATAGTCACTTTGGTTTTCATAGCACAGTAAAGTTATTAACATAACACATATGCTTCTAGTTCAATGTTAAAATTGAAATAGTATGTAATACTCTCCCATTAATAGATAAGAAAGTTGTACAAAAATATTATATTTTTGTATATATTGAAAACTATATATATATTATTGTAAATCACATGTTTCAAAAATAATTGAAATATATATTATTGTAAATCACATGTCTCAACTTATATAAAAATAATTAATCCAGTGACCTTTTAATAAAATGGACACTTTGTAATAAAGTGGCTCTTTTTAATAAATGACTTTTTGTAAAGTTTTTATTTTATTTTTATAAAGTGATTTTATGATAAAAAGTACACTTATTTCATAAAATGAGAATTATTTTATTAAAAATGTATTTGATTCATTTTGGAGGGAATGAATAATCTCCATTAATCTTGTAAAGGAAAGATTAGATCTTGGCCTTCAAATTTAAGGATAGGAAAGGTGAAAAGTCATTTTCAGCTATAAGAGCAAGCCTAGGGTAGTGTGCAAGACACAATTTCCAAGAGTAAGCATTTGACATCTATTTTAGTTTTTGAGGGGGGCACAATTCTCAAGGAGGGGGAATGAGTCCCAAGGTGAGGGGCTCCATTCCTAAGGAGGAGTGGCACATTTCCCAAGGCAACATTTTGCTACAATTTTTTTAGGTCGTACAGTTCTGTTGGCACGTAGTTTGAGGTGGTTTTTTCTGTTGCATAGAAATTGAGGAAGGTCGTATAGCTGTACGGACTGGCTAAGCACATAAATCTAGGGAGTGTTGGGCACGAGTTTTGAGGAGGGGTTGTTGTAGTGGATGTCGTATAGGCCGTATTATTGTCTAGGCACGCTTTTCGAGGTGCTAGTACAATTCATTAATTATTGTTTTTAATGTTGTTGTAACTCATTTTTTATGCCTGGAAATGCTTAATAAAATTTCTCTTGAACTAGTTTTCTCTAGTGGGGATTTTTCCATGGTTTATTAATGACCAAATCACTGTGCATTATATTTTACAGTCT
The DNA here is from genome assembly GCA_027924585.1 of Larix kaempferi. Taxonomy (NCBI): domain Eukaryota; kingdom Viridiplantae; phylum Streptophyta; class Pinopsida; order Pinales; family Pinaceae; genus Larix; species Larix kaempferi. The sequence goes on from BSBM01000822.1 coordinate 277,487, forward strand.
ACTATTATATTATTTATTCCACTTCAAACAGACTTAGCATTTTTGTTTCATCTTGTTGTTCATTAGTGAAAGTGCATGCGATTTTCCCTTTGTTTAATGATTGTTTAAGACTGAAAAATGAATTATGTTGGGTGTGTGTGGGTTGATTTAAGCCTGCTTTTTGTAACATGGTATCAGACCTAGGGATCTGAAATAAAAATAGATTGTTGGTGCAACAATCTATTGTGACAATTTGAATTCTCTCTTAATTAATTCTTTTATGTGCAATTCAAATTCTCTCATATCTTATCACATCTTATCTTTATCTCTTCTCTTATCTGCATGGTCCACATGTGTCAGCTTAATTATCATATCAAATATACTAAGGATTTTTTCCCAATGATGTGATCATATTGTCCTACTATCGTTCCAAGTGGTTATATGCTAAAGTAATTCACTCTAGGGGTGGCCAGTCCCTAGAGGAGACGTGATAGCTCAACCATGGTTAGTAGTACATCACACACCATACATGCTTCGACATGCAAAGCATCACCTCAACAAATGGTGCACCACCTCAACACATGAGGATCTATCTTGACACACGAAACCTTAGCCTTGACTAGCAAGACTATACAACATCATCACTTTGACATACAAAGCACTTGCCTCAACACCTGAAGCTTAACCATTCTTGAGTCCAATTCAAGATTCTTCTCCAAGTTTCATGATTCCAACTCAGGCTCCTATAAGGCGCTACCTCAACACACAAGGCTCAATCTTGACACACAAGATTGACCTGGAGAATGAATCATGATGTTGTAACTTTAACACTCCCTCTCAACGAGGGAGGCATTTGCTGCCATGCCAAGCTTGTCTCGAAAGTACCTATACTTCGTCACAGACATAGGCTTAGTCAACATATCTGAAATCTTCTCACGGGTAGCAATGTATTGAAGTCTTACAACACCTCTTTGGACCATGTCTCCAATATAGTGATACTTCATCTCAATGTGTTTCAATCTGTCATGAAACACATGGTTTTCTGAGAGCTTGATGTAGCTCATATTTTTAGAATGAATCACTGTAGTCTCAAGCTTCTCACCGAAAAACCCATCAAGTAGATTCCTAAACCACGCAGCTTCTCGACAAGCGGTACTAGTTGCAATATACTCTAATTCTGTAGTACTATGGGATACAGAGCCCTGCTTCCTACTGGACCAAGAGATCATAGCTGATCCCAAGCTAAAACAAAATTTGGATGTACTATTTCGATCCACAATACTACCACCCCAGTCGGAGTCGACATATCCAAGTAACATCACTCTGCCACTAGAAGCATATCTGAGTCCATAAGCAATAGTACCTTGAAGGTATCTAAGCACATGCTTGGTAGCAATCCAATGTCTATGCATTGGCTTAGACATGAACTGACTCAAGATACTCACTGGATAACCTATGTTTGGTCTACTATGTATCAAATACATCAAGGAACCAATGAGTTGTCTATACATGGTAGGATCCACAAGATCCGATCTGGAATCTAACTCATGTAGCTTCTTTATATTAGACACCATTGGAGTAGACATGCACTTATAGTCCATCATACCAAATCTCAGCTGTGCATCAACTATGTACTTTCCATGAGAAAGAAAGATCTCATCTTTCCTTTGCCAAACTTCTAGACCAAGAAAATAGTGCATAAGACCTAAGTTTTTCATTTCGAACTCGGAAATGAGATCCCTCTTGCACTGATCTATCTAATGATCCTTTACAGTAAGGAACAAATAATCAACATATATAATCAAGATCAATGGTTGGTTCTTCACAACCTTAAAGTACAGGTTGGGGTCTACTTCACTTTTGGAGAAGCCCAAGCTCAGAAGATAGTTGTCAATCCTTGAATACCAAGCCCTCGGGGACTGCTTAATCCCATACAAGGATTTCTTAAGTTTGCATACATGGGACTCCTTCCCATGAATTACAAACCCCTCAGGTTGATGTATGTAAACCTCTTCCTCAACCTCACCATTGAGGAAGGTAGTCTTCGCATCCATCTGGTGAAGTTTCCAACCCAAAACTGAAGTAAGGGAAATTATGGTTCGGATAGTAGTGTACCTAGCCATAGGAGTGAATGTCTCGTCATAGTCTATCCCTTCTTTTTGTGAGAAACCACGGGCCACAAATCTTGCTTTATACGTTTCAATACTTCTATCAGCGGCATGCTTTATTTTATAAAGCCACTTGGAAGTTACTATAGACATCCCTTCAAGTTTATGAACCACTTCCCACACATCATTCTTCATGATAGATTTGTATTCTTCTACCATCACATCTTTCCATACTTGCTGCTATGAGGCTTCTGTTGATGTATTTGTAACTTCGGAATGTATTTCACTTGTATATTTTATATTGTATTCATATGTCATTGTACTTCCGACGAAGAGGTTTCATTCCTCCGATCGGGAAAGCTATTATTGTATTTGAGTGGGTTATTAGACTCCCCTAGTGGGATCGGCCCAGAGTTAAGTTGTAATGGGATATTAGACTCTCCTAGGAGAAGTCGGCCTAGTTAGGGTAAAAGGAAAGTGAAAGTAAAGTATAAATAGAGAGGAGCACCTCTCTATTTATCCATTCACTCACTCACTCATTTCGTACAAGTGAGAGAGAGAGAAGTTCGCACAAGTGGAGGAGGAGGAAGCTGCTGGAGACCATCTCTTTGTTTTGGGGTTTTGTATTATTGTACCATCGAAGTTTAGGGCTCTAAATCGGCTTATAAAATAAGTCTAAGGCAACCTATGTGCAAGAAAGGCGTTAATAGAAACAAAAAATCAATTTTACAGTGTCGTAAAGGCCATCACTTATTTTATATATACAGTACTAAAATATGCAGTGCTTACCAAAAGCGAGAAACATGGAAAGAATAAATCTAAAATTAGAATCATGAAGCAAATATCTGAACAATTACAAATTTAATCATACATTAATCCTTTTTACACCATCAAAGTTCAGGGCTCCAACTCGGCTTATAAAAGAAGTCCAAGGCAACCTGTGTGCAAGAAAGGCGTTAATTGAAACAAAAAATCAATTTTACAGTGCCGCAAAGGCCATCTGACAAAAAAACACATACATAGGAAACGAAGTAGAACGTGGCTTGCATCCTTTCTCAACCATTGTATCCACTCCATGGCGTCGAGCCTGTTGTCATAGCCCAACATGCAGTTGTTGCACTTGGCAACTACTAATGTTTAGGTGTGATACAGGTGTGATGCATGTAGCCTTCCTGTGCATTGTTTTGAAGGATCAACTTCTCTCTTCTGCGCGCTAGCCGAGCTCTCCCTATATACTCGCCAAAACTCTAGCAACACATGCTCTCTCTTCCCTGGTGCTTCAGCATTGTGAGGCGTACCCCCTCCTGGTGGCTGGGCTATGACAGGGCATCATCATTGCATGGCTAGATCTCTTTCCCCTCAGAGGAGCTCCTCATATCAAAGGCGATGGAATTCCGGATTAGTTAATGATTATGAGGACTCTGGGGAGGAAACACCTCAAGAGATTAAAATTGTGGACGCTGCTTCCCCTTTGACATTTGTTAGATAAGAGCGAAGGGATAGATAAGGAGAGGAATAAGAGAGGACTTTCCTTTTCAGGTGATGCAAAGGTGTCATCATCAAAGCCAAGAAGAGGGCCTCGACTCAAGGAAAACCCACCCTGAAGAAGAAGATGGTCGACAAAAACAATAACATTACTTTTTATTCATCCAGTCCCAAGAGGAAAGGGGTTTCAACATCAATCCACGAGCTTCATTATATATCGAGGCTTAACTGGAGCGGGGATTCCGGTGTTAGCCCAAGAGCTTCATTATATATTGAGTCCTAATAGGAGGTGCGTTCTCATGTCATCCCACGAGCTTCACTACACGGAAAGTAGGGCTCAAGCGGAGGAGGGAAGTACAAATGAGATAGACACAAACCTGTTATTCACCGAAGCCATTCAGAAGGGTACGCAAGTTGAACTGGTTTTTTATCCCGGGCCCAAGACTTCTACAATACTTCAATCGATTTGGATCTGTAAAAAGGCACGCATGGGAAAGAAATTAAACCCTATCCGTGATATCATCTTCCATTGGTTTATGATTTCCTATTTACTATTGTTAGTTACATGGCGAATTCTCTGAATATTTCTTTAAATTTTGCATCATTTAGCATCTTTTACTTTGTTGCCATACAAATTTCTGCAACATTTTTATGAGGACAACAAGCTTACTGCTTCAGACAGACTTTGAGTTAGGACCCGTATACATACCATTTTTACCCTTCTTTTAAATCCAATGTAGATAAGAATTTAGGTTGTTGGCCTTCTTTATCCAAAAGCGCAGATAAATCCAGAGAGGAAAAATACGGGGTCTCTCAGAGTGGCGATGGGTTAACTTAAAGGCTTGTAGTTCAAGGACAGCTCGCAAAGCTCAATGTAATCCATGTCCCTTCCTCGAGCTGCTCTGAGCATACATATAAAACGCCAACCTAAGCATATGCAATGCCCAGAGTTCCACTGCCTCAGCAACATTCCGATGCAGCAATCGATGGATAAACAAGGAGCCAAAAGTCCAACTGCCCTAGCAACATTTGTAGAGTTCCACCGCCTCAAGGAGCCCAAAGTATGACTACCCCAACAACATTTGTCAGCAACAATCGCAAGAAAGGAAATTAAACATAGGCAAGAGCTTGGTAGGTAAGAGTCGGTACATGGGTAATTGAATGCAATATGGACGGGTCAGTGCTAAGCGATTTCAGCTGCGAGCGTACTGTGCTGATTTTAAATGCTACTTCATTAAAACCATCACATCAGAGCGTCGAAACCCATACGCAGAGTTCTGATGGAAAATCTTGGAAGTAAGATATGCTTACTTCAGCATGCCGCGAGGTCCTGGGGCGAAGAAAACGAGAGCAACGTCATATGTCCCGAGAAAATGAAAGGGTGACAATAAACCCAACCGCGAAGCTGTAGACTTGAATGGTCACGGTAAGTGTACTAAGTATTAAATGTTTGAATGATCTCAGGGCGTCGTCGAGCTCCGGGACGTAGAAACCAGGGCATGCATCATGTTGTCCAGCACCAATGAAATCCTGCCAAAAAATATTGAATTATTAAGAAAAATAATTAATAAAAACTTCACCAAGGTTTATACCATATCCTTGTCAAATATTCCATCCCGACCTCATATTTACGCAGTAGGCGTTTCACCAACGAGAAGCATGACCTTCCACCTCAGATAGATTCCTCGTCTATGGATCCAATGGAATCCTGCCGTGTGTTTTGCCACTTCCGTGCACGCTGACAAGATCATGTCGACCGTTCCTAGTTCAACAATTCATCAATGAGGTGCAGTTTCTTTCGACCTCCTACCATCCGAGCCTGGTTCGTCTTAATGGCTGTATTTCTCCAAAGGACCGTGAACTGCTTCTTGGTTTTGAATATGTTCCAAATGACACTGTGGCAGATCATCTTCACGGGGGACGGAATGAGGCCGACAATGGAGCTTTAAATTGGAACACTCGTTTGAGAATTTGCATAGAAATTGCCCAGGCCCTAGCATTTCTTCACTACCTTGATCCACCTGTATTTCACAGAGATGTAAAGTCTTCCAACATTCTACTAGACGAAGACTTACTTGTCAAAGTGGGGGATTTGGGATTTCAAGATTTAAGCCAGTAGATTCAACCCATATTTCCACTGTTCCACAGGGTACGTTGGGCTACATTGACCCAGAGTACCACATTTGCTTTCAGCTCACAGACAAATCCGATGTCAACAGCTTCGGCGTTGTTTTGATGGAAATCATATCGGCCAAGTTAGTTGTGGATGTTAGTCGGAGTAAGGCAGAAATTATTCTGGATAACATGGTTGTAACAAAGATTCAAGCCGAAGCTTTGCATGAGCTGATAGATCTAAATCTAGACATTGACTCAAACCCTGACAAAAAAGTTGCGGCTTATGCAGTTGCCAAATTGGTTACTTTTGTTACTTTCTGTCGAACATTGTTGGTATCCTGTACGCATTGCTTAATTGGATTTTCATGGTGGATTTTCATGGCAGTTAATAAATTAGGTGACGACATACCAAGGAATGAGATACGAAGGGAGACTGCTGACTAAAGTGAGCGACCAACCATTGACAAGAAAATGCTATCGAAGCTCTATTAGTCTTTCGACTAAAGTAAATTTTCTATCGGACATATTTGCGTCCATTTCCGGTCGGACATATTTGCTAAGTTATTTGCATTTTGTGCAAATTTAGTATTTAAAGCAAAACAAGTCATATTCAGAACTTACATTAAACTAGGTATTTTAGTATTTTTACCCTTAATTTATATAAAAATGAAATAAATAAGTCAAATTTTTTTTGTTAAATATCAGTCGACCACGACTACCCATCGACCAAGCACGCCGTCGACCATAAGATGCTTACCCCACTGTCCGCGTTGTTGTTGTGTCGAGAGTCGACATAAAGTAGACCTGATGTACTCACGAGTTGATATTGCATGCATAAAATTTTGTCTAACTTCTCCACCGACCAGAAATGTCTCGACCAAGTTCGAGACATAATATTTTCAGGAGTTTCTCCACGGGTGAAAACAATGCAAATAAGATGCAAAGTAGATATACAACAAATAGAAGCAAAAGAGAAACCTTCGTTGCAAAGTCATATGTTGGACTGACGTTATGATACTCAGTTGACTGATGCCATAGGAAAACAACATCTTCTGATGGTTATCTGGATTATGGACACAAGAATTTTGCACAATTTAAATTGAATTGGAATTTTGAAAAAGTCCGTGGATGTTTCAATAATTAATTCGTAACTTCTGTTGTTCGTATCAGCTTCAGTGAGAAGCAGTTTTCTTAAGCACGAATTTACTGGACAAATTCTTGTCTAAAGAGACTTTTACAAACGATACTCATATACAGGTCTTGGGTATTGCCACAATTGCAATCAGAGTTGAAGAGAATTAACCTACGAATCAGTATAAATTTCAAAAGATTATTTCTTTCGAGTTCTATTTGCAGTATTAAAATGCATTTAGATCATTATAGTATTAAAATGCTTTTTAAATTTGTAATCGCGTCAAACTTCTTAGAAAATGAAATTTATGTTTCCGTTAATAAATTCTCTTGTCGATACTAAGAAACGAGAATCAGGAACTCATAGAAAGAGTCGGAAGAATGGCACTTTATTCTTCATATGACCGCTTGGTCGATGCACATTGCCATGTTAATTATTATTCCCGTCGATTACAATGCCGACTGTTTGGTCTCCGACCCCGACAGGTTCCGGTTCGACAATCTAACGTCGACCAGAAAGCCCTCTACCAATGCATCCAACCGACTGGTACAAATAGCTGATAAATGACTTGTGAAATTTTAATCTCGAAATTCTGTCTGCAGTAAATGAAAAAACATAAATTCTCTCTGCAGTAAATGAAAATAAATCCTAATGATCAATGATTTAAGCTTTATTTCAAGGATCGCAGATAACAAAATTTGTCAGGCAACCTTGTGAGTGTGGGTGCGTCAAATGGCCATGACTAGCCTATATCAATACTTTCAAGTTCCCTCAGCTGCCCTGTAGACTTTGGAATGTCTGAAAGGGGAGCCCAGATTTTTAACTCTCGCAATACGAGAGGCGCAGCCCGCAATGTTGACGTTTCAACATAAGAGATACATACTTTACAAAATGAAATTAAATAAAGAGAATAAACGCAAACATATATGTTTGCCTACTTGTAGCCAGAGTGTGTTGAATCTGCTCCCTTCCACTTCTAGAACTCTTAAATTCCTCATCGAAATGCAGTCAGGCAGGGAAGACTCGGGACATCTATTCCACCGAAGCCATATGAGATGTGGTAATTGCACTCTGCTCAATATACCTTCTAAATAACCTTTTTCAGTGGAAACAAGTCACAAATTCTTCATACCAGGAAAATTCACATTGTTGCTCATCTCATTTCTTTGGGAACTAAATATCTTAATGCCTCGAACTTCGATTATTACCTGTCCATTGATAAGAAGAATCACAGTAAGCCGATATATCTTTCTCTTAAATAAAGAAACTTCAAATATTAAAATTTAATTAAACCGAAGACACGTTTGGATTATTGAAGTACTTATAGGTGAAGATTGCTGAAACAAATCATCGTCGACGAATGTATGAAGCCATGATCAGAGCCTTCTGCTTGGTAGAATGACATATATTGATGATGAAGTTGAAGACATGCAGCCGACCGCTTTAGTCGACATGCAGTCGACCACTCCTGTCGAGCTGTCGACAATTTATTTAAAAAATAATTAAAAAAACTTATAATTTTTTTTTCAAATCTTAACATATTTAATTTTAAACCACTAAAACACTGAGATCTAATAAAAAGACTATATCTGGAAATCGGCCATGTCAGCAATTAGATAATTTCAACGGCATTGATGGAAGATCTGCTCATATATAGACAGTTCAAGCTTGGCATCTTCACTATTGAAGCCGTGATATATATATATATATCCTGGATCGAGTGCTCACTGTATTAGAAAGGGAGAATGCATAAGGTGAGGACATATATTACCTCATTCTTCAATCTCTTTAATGCAGACGTAGAACCGTCGGCCCTGATTATCAAAAACAACTTTCCCACCTCTGGTTGCATCCTCAATATTTTCTCTACCAACACTATAGATATGTAAAACACGCGCTGATCATATGAAGAGTAAGTGTAAGGTGTACTGAATATGTAATAGAAGAAGAAGAATTAATAACCGAAGCTTTCCTTTACCTTTGGCGACAAAACCAGTGGCACATGTGATGAGAAAGTTCTTCCCTTTCATGAAATCTACAATTCCAAGGCTCTTGTAGAATGGAGCTGCAACAGAGATGCTGGTTGTAGCAGTACTGTTCTCCATTTTTCTCATACTGCTACACAATACCTCCAGCAATACTTCGGAATTACATGCGGTCGAACGCAACAGTATTAATCGCAAGTTCATCAAAGTGCTGGAGGTTGAGGTCGAGGAGGTCGGAGAGGTCTGAGAGGTTGAGGAGGTTGAGGTCAAGAAGGTCGGAGGTCTGGGAGGTCGAGGAGGTCGGAGGAGGTCGAGGTCAAGAAGGTCGGAGGTCGAGGAGGTCGAGGTCAAGAAGGTCGGAGGTCGAGGAGGTCGGGGAGGGCGATGAACTAAATTGGAAATTTAAATTCGAATTGAAATTCAATTTTATATATAAATATTTTTTTAAGTGTATTTTTTTTTGGTAAATTGAATTCATAATTTATATAATAAAATATACTAACATAAATTTTTTAGATTTTTAATAATGAAAATTGAATTCATAATCTATTTTTATAATATATATCAACTTAAATTTTTTAGATTTATGAAATGAAACAAATTTTAAAATACACTCCCTTTTAAAACACACTCCCTTCAGCTTGAGGAACATTTTCTTTGTATCAAGTAAATATTGTTCATCCTACGCAAATTGTTATTTTTATGACCTGAGCATGAATGAGATATCATGTTGAAATTATGTGAGTATTGATCGGGTCGAAGCTAAAACACTCAAATTCTCTCAATGCACTTGGAATGTTTGTGGTCGATGGAAGCACAGTTTAAATCGGTGATCAACTAGCCACAAAGAGATAACCTGCATATTTCAGCAGTTATTACTATGGAGCTTTACAAGAAGTCGGTATGTTCCTCGACATAGATCCTTCCATTGTGTTCTGCATCGACCGATAGCCTGCTTGTGTTCTGTGTTGATTTTCCCCGACAGTATTAATGATGGAAGCATGCAGTCGACCACTTTACAATGAGGTGCTGATGTATGGTTTACAAAGAGCAAAGAATCTTTTTAATTTTCAATGGTAACTGACTAGCAGTTCGTCGACCACCAGAATGATGTTAGCATGATTAATAGATCGTTGACTATCAGACTTTCCTGCCGACTATCGACTGCTGGAGTAGAAATCCGGCTACAAAAATCCATCGTTGTATAGGTAGTCAACTAAAAAGATCATTGTGGCATTCTTGACTTGCTGCTTGCTACAACAATCCATTGATTGGAGTTGTTTTTTTCGTTGACCAATGAAGAGGACGAAAACATTGATTATTTACAGAATTGATCGGCTCTTATTTTCCTGCCTATTGACCAGAGAGCCCTTTGTCAGTAGCCTGTCAGTCAAAACAAAGCTAAAGTTGCATCCATCCTCGTTAAAATTGAATTAGCAAAGTATCAAATAACAGATGCCTAACCAATAATTTCTTGCAATAGCTCGCCATTGATTCCACCGTTTCATCAACAACATCGCATACAATCACCCAAGGAGTAATACACGACCAAGTATCTCATTGGTTGAGAATCCGTTGATTTACAGTTTCTATCATTCGCCCGCTTTTACATAAAGACAGCAATTCCTAAAACTCTGTCGGGGTAATCTATCAAATTATCAACATAATTCAGCCGACTGATTCAAAGAGATGCATGAAAAGTATATCAAAGCACTCATAAAAAATCACGTAGATCTCTCAACCTGAAAGTTTGGCGACTCTGCAGATATTCGACCAATAAGTACTTGTATGTAATTTGGGCAAGAATGCTCCAAGAAGCCAGCCGACTATTATCTTTTCCATAAGTCCATCAAACGTTGCTCATGGATGCGGTCACCGTCAACTTATGGAGACTATTGATGAGTAGTTGTCGACAAAATAAGAAAGTATCTCATTCGAATCGAATGAAAGTGGCCAACCAAAGGAAAGATAGCCGACTAATATGCTTGGAAAAGTTTGTTGACACAGAGAATATGGTAAAAGTATATTATTTAATTTTATGAGGTTCATTTTACTCTTTTGGTCGACAATGTATTTGTGGTTGTGGTCGAGAATTTTCACTTATGGACATATAAAAGTATGGTTGGAAACTTATTAATGGTTTGTCCCCCAATTAAGCTATGTTGCTCATAATATTGTCTGTCCCCCAATTAAGCTATGTTGCTCATAATATTGTCAAGGTTTAACTTCCCTGACATAACATGGTTGATGAAGTCGATATTCATATGGTCAATGCTTAGTTCTTGTGAAGAAGCTCACTTAATTTACCACTTGACCATGTCTTGCTTGACATTAAAAAAATATATTTTGAAATTCTGTGTAATTGGACTATTTTTATCGTTTTCGCTCAATTTTACACTCCAAAATAACATGGAAATTTCTAAATCCATTAGATAATGAATGGAATACTAATCCAAGGCTTGAGTATCAACATTTTGTACAAGAAATTCTTTGTATGGGGGGGAATTTGTGTGAGAGTACATAACTTCTAGGAAACAATAGTTCATTCCCATAAATTGTCACGAGAATGAGTTGCATACTCAGAAAGGACCAAAAGACTCATTTCAGAAATGTTGTTAAACTGTTTTTCGGTTCATACATTACAGTACTATATGTGCAATGATTTTCTGCATGGCATGTAGGCATTCAATGCATGAGGTTTAATTCTTTAGAAATTTGTAGCTGCTAGCCTATGTTAAGTAAATTATAAAAACAAATGCAGTGTACATTTCCTGCAGTGCAAGAACAAATGTTGCCAAGAGCATTTGACATTTTGGGATCTCCAATTAATATGAAACATTTATGATAACTTTTTTGTTTTCTAGATTTCCAAGCACTTGATCTACATATATCCTCAATAGCTTTCATGTCAAAAGGATATGTTCAGATCTCATGAATACAATGCTAAGACAAAAAGTGCCATAATTGGGACTTGTGAGAGCAAAAATTATAATCTTATCACAACTATTTAAAACTGAAAGAAAATGGTGTGGAAAATATGGGGAAAGCAAAATTCGGATGAGTCCTCCCTGGCCCAAGATTCATGTGCTACATACTGTTGCATGAGCAGATTCTATGACATGAACTTTTAGTACTGTATTACCTGACTCAATTTATGTTCAATTTAGATATCTTTTGCTATTACACAAGTTTGAATTATCAATGTCAAATTTTTGCTCCCAGAGGTGTTATTGCTTGACAAGAAATGAAAATCTTCCTTCTTAAGAAGTATGCAGAAGGTCATTATGAAATTCAGCTGTTAACATTGATGGTTAAAATGTGTTAATGAAATAACAGTCTTGTGCAGCAGGAGATATTGTTGGATCTAACAGCCACATAACACAATATGCAGCGGAAGTAATTAATAAACAAGAAAGCAAATAATCACACACATGAAATATACACAGAGATTTACGTGGTAAAACCCTCTCCTAGAGAAACATCCATGGAGCAATGGTATTGGTCTTCTTATTATTCAATAACTGAAGAATACAACAACTCTCAACTCTCCAATATCTTCTCTACGAGAATACAAGAAATATATACATGTCCTACACTGTTTCTACTAACTGCATATTCAGTTAGTCAATTACATAGTTACCATCATAGCTGGTTGTCACCCGTTTCTAACAATCTCCACCTTGACAACAATTTACCTGATACCATTTCTCATTGCTATATTCATCACCTTTCCTGCAAGCCTAGATAAGCTAAGCACCATCGTAGCTTCTCTAAAGTAACTGACTTCGTGAACATGTCTGCACTATTCTTTTGAGTGTGAATCTTTTCAAGAACCACTCCACCTTCATCAACAACATGTCGAACAAAATGATATTTTATAGGAATATGTTTTGTCTTACTGTGATAAGCTGGATTTTTAGCCAAATGAATAGCACTTTGACTATCACAGAAAATTTTTATAGTGTTCTGAATCTTTCCTAACTCACCCAGCAAACCTTTTAACTAGACTGCCTCTTTGCAAGCATGTGAAGCAACTATATATTCTGCCTCTGTAGTGGACAAAGCAACAATATTCTAAAGCTTCGACATCCAACTAATAGCTCCACCTGCAAGAGTAAAAACATAACCTAAAGTGGACCTCCTCTTGTCCAAATCACCTGCAAAATCAGAATCAACATAACCACAGACTCCATCACTACAACCATCAAAAGTGATACAATAGTCACTTGTGCATCTAAGATACCGAAGCACCCATTTCACTGCTGCCCAATGCTCTTTTCCTGGATTTGCCATGTATCTACTGACAACACCAACTGCATGTGAAATATCTGGTCTTGTACTTATCATCGCATACATCAAACTTCCTACTACATTAGCATATGGTACATGAGACATATACTGCTTTTCTTCATCATTTTTAGGACTCAAACCCGAAGAAAGCTTGAAAAGAGAAGCTAAAGGGATATTAGAAGGTTTCACCTTATCCATACCGAATCTCTGAAGTATTTTCTCCACATACTTCTTTTGTGATAACCACAACTTGCCATTTTTCCTGTATCTATGTATCTGCATGCCCAAGATCTGATTTGCTTCTCCTATATCCTTCATATCAAACGTCCTAGCCAACTGAGCCTTTAACCTGCTATTTCAAACATGCTCTTGCTTGCGACAAGCATATCATCAACATACAATACCAAAATAATGAACATGTCGTTTTCCAACTTTTTAAAGTACACACAATGATCATACTCACTCCTGGTAAAATTCTGACTCACCATGAAAGAATCAAACTTCTTGTACCATTGCCTAGGAGACTGCTTCAGGCCATACAATGATTTTTTGAGCTTGCAAACAAACCTCTTGTTGTGATTCTGAATGAACCCTTCTGGTTGTTCCATGAAAATGTCCTCATCTAAATCTCCATGTAAGAAAGTTGTTTTGACATCTAACTGCTCTAACTCCAAACCATATAAAGCAACTAGTGCTAACAAAATTCTGATAGAAACAAGTTTCACAACTGGTGAAAAAATCTCATGAAAGTCAATACCTACTTTCTGAGAAAACCCTTTTGCAACCAGTCTCGCTTTGTACTTCGGAACAGTTTCATCAGCTCCTTTCTTTAGTTTGTACACCCATTTGCAACCAACCACTTTCCTACTCTTTGGAAGTTCCACAAGATCCCAAGTTTTGTTCTTTGCCAAAGAATCCATTTCTTCTTTCATTGCATGTTTCCATTTGTCACTGTCAGACACTTATAATGCTTCCTTATAACTATCAGGTTCTCCTTCATTAGAAATGAAAGCAACAGATGTGACAAAATCATCATACCTCTTTGGAAAAGTTCTGTTTCACGTAGATCTCCGTAGAGTTTGTTGTGGTATTTCCTCTATTTATGTCTGCTCATCCTCTTCCTGAGGAGTGTCCTCATGCATATCCTCTTCCTGGACATCCTCATGAGTCCCCCTTGCAGATGACTGAGTATCAATCTGAATTTGTTGAAACTGTGGTACATTATCCTGTTTCAAATCATTACTTACATCTAAATTTGTCAGAGAAAGTTCATCAAATTTTACATCTCTGTTTATGATGATTTTGTGGACAATAGGATTCCACAACCTATATCCCTTAACACCATCACCATATCCAACAAAGATCAATTTTCTTGACTTAGGATCTAGTTTGGAACGCTGATTTTTCGGAATAAGTGCATAGGCTTCACAACCAAATACTCTAATATTAGAATAATCACATGATTGACTTGTCCATACCTCTTCTGGAATTTTGCAGTCAATTGTTGTTGATGTTGATCGATTGACTAGATAACAAGCTGTAAGCAATGCCTCTCCCCACAATTCCTGCTGCAACTTCGCATTATTGAGCATACTCCTTGCTCTTTCAAGAAGAGTCCTGTTCATGCATTCAACAATGTCGTTCTGCTGCGGAGTGTAAACAGTGATCTTATGCCTCTCGATCCCATCCTGCTTGCAATAATTATCAAACTCCTTCGAAGTAAATTCGGTTCCATTATCTATTCTAAGACATTTAATGAACCTGCAAGTGCTCTTTTCAACCAAAGCTCTAAACTGCTTAAATATATCAAAAACATCAGCTTTTCTCTTTAATAAATAGATCCAGACTTTCCTTGAGTAATCATCTATAAAGCTGACGAAATATGATGATCCCCCATAAGAAATTTTAGGAGATGGACCCCATAGATCAGAATGTATGTAGTCTATGATACCTTTATTAGTGTGTTTTCCAAATTTAAATTTTTTTCTAGCCTGTTTACCATAAATACAATGCTCACAAAACTTCAAATCTACAGATTTTAAACTAGGAAGTAACTTTCGATCAATAAGTACCTTCATTCCTCTTTCGTTGATATGATATAACCGCTGATGCCATAGACGAGTGATGTCTGCTATTGCACCAACTGATGCTACTGTTGCGTGATCAACTTCCGTCCTCCCTTCAAGTCTATATAGGTTCCCAACTCTGTTTGCCTTCATAACAACCAAGATACCTTTTTATATCTTCATAACTCCACCTTGAACTATAAACTTGTAACCAACATCATCAAGAACTCCCATTGATATCAAGTTCTTCCTTAGTTCAAGTACATGTCTCACATCTGTTAGAGTCTTAACAGTCCCATCATACATTTTAATTATGATACTCCCTACCCCAACAGTTTTACATGTAACATTATTTCCCATATAAACTACCCCGTCATCTATAGATTGGTATGAGGAATACCAATTTCTATGAAGACACATGTGGTGAGATGCTCCAGAATCAATTAACCAGTCAAAATGGTATTGTGAGACAGTAGATGTAGATAATACCTCATTGATCATACCTGAATCATTCTCGGCTATGTTCGCCTCCTTTGTAGAGTCCTCCTCCTCAGAAGCTCGCTTGCGTTTCCAACAATCTTTCTTAAGATGTCTTGCTTTATTGCAGTACCAGCACTTCAATTTACTCTTTTTGGCCTTCGACTTTGACCTTGATATACCCTTTGAATGTTGTCCTCTTTCACTGGTTCTTCCTCTGGCCACCATTATTTCTGATGTCGAGGTTTCAAGACTAGATTTCTTTCGAGTTTCCTCAGAAAGTAAGGCTCCCACAACTTCATTGAAGGTAATAGACTCAGTAGAACTAAAACTGATAGAGGTTACAAAATGTGCCCACGACTCAGGCAGAGAGCACAACAGTAAAATCGCATTGTCTTCATATTTAATAATATCTTCCATACTAGTCCACTGACAAATAAGAGTATTGAACGCATTCAAGTGTTCATAAATCTTTGTACCTTCTTTCATACGCAAGGTAAACAACTGCTGCTTCAGGAGGATTTTATTCGTCAGGGATTTAGTCATGTACAAACTTTCCAACTTTGTCCAGAGACTTGCTGCTATAGTTTCAGACACGATGTTAAATAAAACATCGTCGGCCAAGCACAGATGAATAGCACTGAGAGCTCTTTCATCCATCTCGCTCTAGTCTTCATCTGAAATATCTACGGGTTTCTTTGTTTTCCCTGCCAGTGCCTTTGCCACTACTTGTTGCACGAGCATATCCCGCATCTTGACCTTCCATAACTCGAAATTATTGCTCCCATTGAACTTCTCAATTTCAAATTTGACACTCTGCGTTTTCGCCATTTTCTCAACAAAAAAAAAGGTCAAAAAACTTTATAAAGAAAAACCCTTTTTGAAATAATGAAATGAAGGTTTTATAATTTTAAAATTCCAAAACAATGGAATAAAGGTTTTTTAAACAATCAAGAAATAATATATATTAAACCTTATAACTCCCACCTTTAAACCTTATAACAAAAAACCTTTTAATAAAACATCCCTTATAACTCCCATATTATACCATCCACCTAGCATATCAACGTTCAAAGCTCATAACCAAACATATATTAAATATAATATGTCACTTTAAACCTTTTTCTTACGTAAGCCTAACTAACTCCATCATTCACGCTTTAAATAAAGAGAATATTAAATATTACATAAAAAACCTTTTCACAGTAATAACCTTTTAGCTTTCCTTCATTCGCTTGAACTGTAACAACACAGTGCCACGCTCCTCGATGAAGGAAGGTGGCGGTAGTTCTAATTTTTTGAACTTCGCAAGTGTGCCATAACACTGCCGCGCCCCACCAAGCTTAGAACCCGCGGTAGTTTAATATTACCGCTCCTTCTCTGCACAGGCTTCCGGCTTCAGGCTTCGGGTTTCATCTTTCCTCGGGTAATTATTGATCCGGATTCAACTTTCTCATTCACTGCGGCCTCCTACCAAGCTCTGATACCACTTGTTGGATCTAACAGCCACAAAACACAATATGCAGCGGAAGTAATTAATAAACAAGAAAGCAAATAATCACACACATGAAATATACGCAGAGATTTACGTGGTAAAACCCTCTCTTAGGGAAACATCCACGGAGCAATGGTATCGATCGTCTTATTATTCAATAACTGAAGAATACAACAACTCTCAACTCTCCAATATCTTCTCTACGAGAATACAAGAAATATATACATTTCTTACATGGTTACTAATAACTGCATATTCGGTTAGTCAGTTACATAGTTACTGTCATAGCCGGTTGTCACACGGCATATTCGGTTAGTCAGTTACATAGTTACCGTCATAGCCGGTTGTCACCCATTTCTAACAGATATCTTATTCCATAAAGTACGACTTCACATAGTACAATGAAGTTTAACCAAGAGAAAAACAAATTGGTATGATTTTGCTTGACAACTTAGACAAAGGGGTAAGCAAAGGCAATTAAATTCTTTTGGAGCAATTTTAGGGACAGGGAGAGTATGGGATTGTTGTTGTGAGTTGATGTACATTCAGAAGCATCAGCCTGGATAAAAAGTTCCGATAGAGTCAAAATTGTGTGCATTTGAAAGAGTAATTGAGTATTTCCACTCATCTTATTATTTTATTAAATTAAGCAATATAAAATAGCTAACTGTAGTAACTATCAAAACATGTTAAATAACAGTAATTGTGAAAGGGGACTTCACGTTGTAGATTGGCTATCTACCTAATTTACCAACCAATATGTAATGGCGTTTAGGTACTCCATATCTTCAGCTTTGTCTTCTAATAGTACACATTCTGGCTTTGAGAAGCCATAAATAAAATCAACCAGACATTGTTTAAGGATTATAAGAGAGTGCAGTTCTAACTCAGAAGCAGTTTAGTTACAACTACAGGACACTGTAAGGATCAACCTTGAGAAGAAGCTGGAATAGAGTCAACTTGCATGCATGTGAAAGTACCACCTAGGTAATTCAATTGACTTATTCAAGTAAATCCAACTAAAGTTGAGACACCTAGTATCTATGTGAATTTTGTAACAGGATTGTCTGCAAAGGACTTTTGGAGTACAGATTGGATACCTACTAAATAGTAGATATGCTACCAACGAGGGGGAAGTGCCAAGTAAACTACATAGCATTGTAGAATATACTGCTAGATAGTACATGTGTCGGCCTTAGCGTATAAACCATAACCATTGGGAATTCTTATGGACGAGGGCATGGTTTATTTTATAGCAGTGTTACATGGGGAGGCATCCCCGAGGGTAGGGGATGCTAAATAAAATAAATGTAAACCTGTTGCATTGGTAGATGAATCATGAGGAGAACCCTGATGAGGCACAACTCAGATTGGCTGGTGTGCCATTGAGTGTTTTGGAGAATGCAAATGATTCTGATTTAGATAGAAACATTCCCATGGTTGGTCCTAATTATTATATTATTTTACATCATTACATGTATCACCAACGACCTATACAATCATCGATGATGCAATTCAAAAGTGTATAGCAGTGTTGTTCACATTTTGACCAAGTTTGAAGATGTCAAATATGATAATCGCCCAAGAAGTTGTTGATCTCATGTTGGCATTTTATGAATATCAACTCATCTTTAATTGACTATGTTTCGACCAGAGCAAGCTGAGTTTGTTGAGTCGAAAGCCGACCAGAGAAACTTCCTTGGCCTTCATCAACTAAGGAAGCGCACCTTCATATTTCCTGTCGATTAGTAGGCTGTCGTTTACACTGACCGATACCATATCAACTAAAGCAACCGAATGACCATTGACTGAAGAACTCTATTTGACCAAAGAATTAATTCTCTATTGAATCAAGTCGACATGTTGAATAATGTCAAAGAGTTTGACTAAATGAATTAATCTACTTGGCCCTTAATTCGATGACCAAGTTATCAATTGGAATGCACAGTCAACTAATGCAAGATCTGGACACACTCTAATGTTTTGGGTTACAGTTTCCTAGCCATCCAATGCAACTCTTTCTCATAAGAATGCTCTTTAGAGCTGTGCCCATCATGCAAGGTAGTGGTTGATTAAATCAAAGACTACCGATTACGAACGATGGAGATTGTGGATGAAGACTACCCATGATGGGATGAATCTATCTATCTATCTATCTATATATATATATATTATCTTCAACGACCAAATCCAGCATATCAATGATATGAATCCGTCGACTAATTTGTTCAAGAAGAAAATTCATCTCCGTCGATTAAAGTGTGTAGTCAAAGCTTTATGAGTCCATTAACTAAAGCTATTCTACTATCCACCAATATTCTCGTCAGGGTTATAGAAAATTATGTAGTGAGGACAATTGTATGCATGCCAATGAGACAGGACCGTAGGACATGGGCATCAACATCTTGACAGTTGACGTGTATGAAGATGGAATATGAATAAAGGTTGACCATCCAAGTTGACATGCCTTCACTTTCTATTCGGCTACATCATTGTTGTACGTCGTCTTACATTAGAAGATATAAAACAAAACTAGTGATGACCCTGTCGAGATGAAAAAATAATGACACTGAATTCTCTAAAAACCAGAAATCCTTGCATTTGTACACTTGGAAGATATAATAATCAAAATCGAAATTCAACGAAAATTCATAAGCTGCCATGAAACTGTCGAAGGTTTCCGAATCCGTCAAAGTGTTGTATGTGTGTCGAACTCGAAACCTATGGAAACTTGTCGAACCAAAACCTGCCGGGGTTGGTCGAGTTTAAACTTGTTAAACCGGAACCTATCGGGATTGTTCAAGTCAAGACTTGTGGAACATTGTTGAAGTCGGAGCGTTGTGGGACCATAAACGATAATTTAAACTAGGTTTAATAGATGATTATTATTGTTATAAATATGTTTATTTTTTGAAATTTTAATACTATATTATTTTTGAGTTAACAGAATTTTACTCATTAACTCATTACGATTCCATTTGTCTTTTAAGTTAATTCATAATTTTACTCATTAATTCAATATTATTCTATGAATGGAGAGAATTTATCATTTTTTTAAATAAATAAAAATAATTTAAGTTAAAGTTTTTATTGAAATTATAATTATTTTTAAAAAATTATTGAATTCCTACTAAATTTCATATAGATAAAAGTTTGGATCATCCATATAATAGATGACAAATTCAATTTTTTTTTTAAATTTTCAAAAAAAATTATTTACAAATTTACAATAACATATTATATATTAATCTTTGTGTATTTTAACTAATCTTATATAATAAGAATAAATAATAATGAAAAGGAAATGCAATACAAAATATTATAAACATTATTAATTTCGGTAATAAGAGACCCAGGACCTAACATCCCGATATCTAAGATTTGTTTGTAATGAGATTTATTAAGTTTAATTTCGATAATAAGAGACCCAGGACAGAAGTCTATACGAGAACCTTAATATGACCCAACAAGTCGAAAATCCATGGCTCAAACAGATGTGTTTTATGCAAACAAGTGATGCCTTATGATTACTTATCTAGCGATGGAAGTTTTCGACTAAAAAAGATCAGCCGACAGGGTGCAGTCGACCAACACTTATCCTGACTAGAAAAGATGAGTCAAAACCTTGGCAAAAAACAAATGATATACAGTTGATGGGCGCAATTGTCTAATACTAAGTGGTGTAGTAAAAAACTATACAAGAATTGTGGGCAACTTCATTATGTGCCAAGTCGACGAGAGGTGGCCAAAGGAGTGAAGAAATCCGACCTGCATTTATATAGACCAATGAAATTTTCTGACCTGCTTTCTTCTACCATGTTGACTGCCGACAAAGAATAAATTCGAAGTTTCATTATGAGTCGAACATCCAACCAGTCGATCTTATCAACATCGACCAACCGCATTGACCTATAAACATATGTGGAAGCCGACTGACTGTTTATTTGTGTGTTCAACCGATCAACATACATATAATGACCTGAACAAATTAATTTGCATTTGCACTTTTATATACGGTCTCGGTTCAATCATGCTTCAAAAGTTGTGGTCAGTTGACCTGAACCCCAATATGAGATTGGTAATTGTGGTTTGTCGGTTACAACCTTCAAAGCATCTATATTAAGGCACACACTATCAAGAGTGACGCATTGTGCAATGAACAACATGGGACCAATCTCCCCTTTTGTTCCTTCTAACTTCCATCTTTTCCTACCGCCATTCATTTTTGCCACTTCCTTAGCAGCCGACCACTTCAGTCGAATTAAATCTAGATAGTCTCCAAACTGTTGTATTCCCTTCAATTATTTTGGTTCGAGTGTGTCATGATTCGTCCTCTCTGTTGCTTTTCAAATATAGGCTGAGATCATAAAATAGTGAACAAATGTTGTACATAAATTGAAAGAAAGCTTGAGTCTCTTATGATTCTTCTATTTGTTACATTGCAAATGTAGACAGAGATGATGAAAGCAAAAACCGGGAGGGAAGTTCACATGAGTTTTAGAATATGAAAAGAACCCTCACAGGGGAAGAAAACAAAGTTACCAAGTTTGAATAATCACATCAACGTATGTAATGGTTGATAACACCAGCCAATCTTATTGTTTTTTATTAAGAAAAACAAATAATTCCTTACTCGTCTATTCATGGGAGTCACAACTTCATAATTCCTTACTCGTCACTGGAATGCTAAAAATGCACACATAGAGCAGCTAATGCAAACGAATGGCGAAAATTTGTATTGATTACGATCCCCAACCCATTGCATCAACGCTTATGAGGCGCTCTACAGCCCAGGATGGGGGAGATCTTGTCACATGTAACGTTCCTCACATGTAACATGTAACGTTCCTCACATAGTGGATGGGGGAGATCTTGTAACATGTAACGTTCCTCACATGTAACATGTAAGTTACTTTTTACTTGCGGATTATGGTGTAGATGTTGTAACATGTCACGTTCCTTACATGTAACATGTAACATTCCTCATGTAACAAATAAAGTTAAAAGTTGTTTTTAGAAAGTATTTGGTCGGCCATTTAGAAAGAATTTAGAAACAACAAGGGTAAAGACTAAAAATAATTAAAGTTAAAAGTAAAGTCCCTCATGTAACAAATTAATTTTAAGAGTAATAAATATATTTGGTTGGCCATTTAGAAACGATGTGAATTTAGAAACGGTGACTATATATAATACAATAAACCAAACATAATACAAAACAATTCATACCAATTTATAAAACACGATTCTGCGGATAAGAGAAAGCATTTTGAGTGGCAAATAGCTAATTTTAAATCTTAGCGAAGTGTTCTAAGCGCCGAATAAGTAATTTTAAATCTGTTTTAAATTTAAAACTTTAATTTCTCTTAAATTTGAAATTAAATTTTAAATGAATTTCCACATGCAATCTCCTCCCGCGGACTGCTGCAGCCACCTCCTCTCTCCCTCCTCCCCTCCGCCGCGGACTCCTCTCTCCTACCTCCTTCCCTCGATCGCGACCTCCTCTCTGTTGCAGCCGCCTCCTCTCTCCCTCCTCCCCTCCGCCGCGGCCTCCTCTCTCCCGTCTCCTTCCCTCCGTCGCGGCCTCCTCTCTGCTGCAGCCGCCTCCTCTCTCTCTCATCACCTCTCCCGCGGACTGCGTAGCCGCCTCCCCTCTCCTCGTGCGTCCTCCTCCCCTCCACCTTCCTCCCTCCCTCGTCTGCCACCTCCCTCCCTCCAGCTTTCTTGCAACACACTCCCGCCCACCGATGTGCACACCCACCTCCCCTCCACTTGTGCCTCCTCCTCCCCTCCACCTTCCTCCACCTCCTTGATGTCGCCCCCCTGCTGCACCCTCCCGCCGCTGGCCTGGTCCCTTCGTCTTGCACACTCTCGCCTCCCCTCCCCTCACACCTCCTCCTCCCCTCCCCTCCCCCTTCCTCCTCCCCTCCCCTCCCCCTTCCTCCCTCCTGCAGCTGCGACCTCCCTCCCTTCAGCCCGCCTGCTGCACACTCCTGCAATTCAAAATAATTAAAATATATATTTAAAATTTGAAATATATATATTAAATATATATTTAAAATTTAAAATTCAATATTTTAAATTAAATAGATATATTTAATATATTTAATTTAAAAAAAAAGCATAGAGATCTCCCTTTTAATCGATTTGGTGATATTGTTCAACAATTAATTGATTTCATTCTGTCAAAATGGTTGATATGGGGCAACGTTATCAAAGTTGTCAATTTGATAGACTTATTTAGCTCTTCATGCCATCTGATAAGGTAAGATTGTTTCTATGAAAAGCTACTTAATCTTCTCACCACGCCTTGGCATTTTAGCATACATCCTTATAGCATCTCGATTACCCAAAATCAATACAGCGCAAATCTTCTAGGAAATTGTTCCAACGTAATCTTAACCGTTTTTACTGTCAAACCTGCAAAATAAGGAAGAAGGCAAATGAAAAAAAGAAAATCCCGTGAAAGATAAAAGACTTCCTCGCAAGATTAAATAATAATCAATAGAGTGATGAATCACAAGAAATAACTTCTCCCTTCATTTGATCGAGTCTCTCAATGTAACTACTGCTGGAACTGTGTAATTATATTAATTCTGAATAGGTAAATTGGTGACAAGGAGCATATCATGGTTTTTCACCATGCTTTTTATTCACCGCCTTGCTAAATGCTATTAAAGAGAATAAATCCCATGGTTTGGTGAAATGTGCATAACATGATTCTGATATTTGGTGAAAAGTAAATAAAACTTACATTTGCGTAAATCAAATCCATTTAATGAATACTTTGATCCAGATTTGTACAATGTAATTTAGTAACTAAAGCATTTGCGTAAATCAAATCCATTTAATGAATACTTTGATCCAGATTTGTACAATGTAATTTAGTAACTAAAGCATTCATTGTTACTTTCTAAACTAACACATCTATTACATTAGTTTTTGCTTTATGAAACCCTAACTTTAATAGCTCATGACGTGCAAGCTGGCTCCAACATGGACTGATTTATTTGTTATATATCACTCAAATTCATGCAACCTTATGACATGTTAATGGAAGTGGACAACCTGATATGGATGTGTATATCAATGTAATGAATTCAATGCATGCTTTTACTTTTTTTTTAATCCCATTTCTCTCAAATGACGTGGTGAAAAGATTAAACAACACAATAATTTTAAATAGAAAATTGATTCTCACTTTTTATATGTCTTCACACATATATACATGAACAAAATTATGATTACTAATTATAAAGGTGAAAATAAATTCAATTTTATATAAGAGAAACTTTTCATTAATAAGCATTGTTTAAATTAATATTCTCAACATTTGGCTGTAAACTTTTTATTAGAAGAATTACATATAAGTATATAAGTTCTTTACATTGTTTAATAAGAACTACATGTGGTATAGTGGTAAGGCTGTTGGGATAATGGGCGTGAGGTCCAAGGTTCAATCCTCCTAGATTACCTTTTTTTCTTTAAATATAGAATTTTGTAAATAAATTGAATTTGATTATCATGTAAAGTGAGTTTGATTTCAGTGTATTGGGTCTTTTTATTGCATATTTTTCAGTGTAGATGTTATTCTGTGGACGCATTGATTTCAGTGTATGGACGCATAGATTTTAGTGTATGGGGTTTTTAATTGCATATTTTTCAGTGTATGGGGTTTTTTATTGCATATTTTTCAGTGTAGATGTTATTCTGTGGACGCATTGATTTCAGTGTATGGACGCATAGATTTCAGTGTATGGACGCATTGATTTCAGTTAATGGATGCATAGATTTCAGTGTATGGGGTTTTTTATTACATATTTTTCAGTGTATATGTTATTATGTGGATGCATTGATTTCAGTGTATGGACACATAGATTTTAGTGTATGGACGCATTGATTTCAGTGACAACAAAAGAATGAGAAGAAGACTTGAAACAAAAAGCAGAAGAACAAAAAGAATTTCGAAAAAGGAAGTTGGATGAAATGATAGCAGAAGAACTAGAAGAACGAAGAAAATGAAACGCTGATCGACAAAGAGTGTATCGAGAGAGAAAGTTGAAGCAGTTGGAAGAACAAAGAAATCAAGTTGCAGAACAACAAATAAATCAAAATGTACGAAATGACGTTAGAAGAAGGAGAAGAACAAACAAAACAAAACATAGATAAACAAAAAGAAAATCGAAAAAAAAGTTAGGCGAATTGTCTCTATTTTCCAGTTTTACTCAATCCTTAATACTTATTACTTACATTATAATAATCCTCGCAAATGTATCTATGTTTTCAACTTAACCTGTTCCTTACAATGCTAATCAAACTCCAGTTTTGTGTCACCGTCCACGACTGAAACCAGCCTAGATCCAAATCCTAGGCTCTATCAAGCGTCGAGAGGGATCAAATCTCCCGAGGTGCAAACCTCTTCTCAGGTATTGCACTCAAGGAGCTTTTCGAGGAGAGGTTTGCACCTTGGGAGATTTGATCGTCTCGGCGCTTGATAGAGCCTAGGATTTGGATCTAGGCTAGTAGGTCAAGCAATCAACATATATGAAATCGACCATTATCAAGTCAATAAACAAGAGCACGAAAGTCAACCATTATCAATTGAAGTTGAAAGCCTCAATGTTTTGCGAGAATGTTGATTGTTCGTCGACTAGGAATCCATCGACCATGCGTGGAGCTTTAGACCGAGTTCAACTGCAGGTGAAAAGAAAATCTATAATACGTTGACTGCAAACCTTTCATTGAGTCCGATCATTGATCAATCGGTCAATGGATATAATGTGAAGGACTCGCTGTCACGAGAAGGTTATTTGGATGCCACCTATCAGTTAACACATGTATATAAAAGTCTTTGCTCGCTGTAAATGTCTCGCCCAAGCCCAACTGTTCTGTCAAATTGTTTGGATAAAGGAGCCCTAGTTTTGGTGTCTCTATGGAGTCCATCGGTTGATACTAAGTTGTTCCATGAGATTTTTAATTGGTCGATATCATTTTTGTTGACAATAAAGGCGTCTCATCCCAACCGACCAAGACGGTGACGAGGAGTGGAACTGCTGCCGACTTGTAGTGAAGCGTGACAACCAACAATCTTGATAAGTAAAGGTTTGAATCACCTATTGGGGTGTTGTCAAGTAGTAAATCGATGGGATTTTTCCATCATTGTCCTGTGTTTGTTTCTCAAAGGGAGGGTGATTTTGGCATCGAAAACTAGGAATCCTCATAGTGACATGTCTCAAGAGTGATAAAACATTAATTCCAAATCTTGAAGCCCAATCTTGATAGATACCCAACTTTCCTCTTTTCCTACCGATGTTCACTTTTGCCCTTCAAGAGACAAATGCTATTAATAGTGCTTAGCGAAAAATATATGTGAAGGACATAATAATTAATCCAATATAAAATCACAAGTCATAATATATCTCCTCGCGTCGGAAGTTTTCTTAATTCCCTTAAAATATAGATATTTTGCAGAGTCCAATTTTTTTTACAAGGAAGCCATGTGCTCCATGCGTTGTCATGGAGGGTATTATGGAGTTGAAATCTCACGCTAATAATATTCGACCAAACGAGAATGAATATTCGACACTACAAATCTTACCATCATCTGCTGTGATGGCGTGGGATTTTGATTGGGAGAGTGAGTGACGAGGGAGAGACATGACGGAAGAGGTGGGGATGTATTCGGTGTGGGCGACGCCGCCGCCCGAGCGCAGAGAGGATTTTGTGAAGGTAATGAATGAGCTCAGAAGCGAATTCGGAGGGCCCTCGTTTGAACCCCATGTTACTGTAGTGGGCGTACAGAGGCTGACCAAAGCCCAGGCCTGTGCAAATCTGGAAGCCGCATGCAGGGCCGTGGCCCCTTACACCTGCCGTCTCAACCAGGTCGCCCGCGGCACCCACTTGTACCAGTGCGTTTATATTCTTCTCCATCCAACCCCGGAGGTACAAGGTTCGAAACCCCCACCCCTCACTACTCGATCACATGTTTGAATCCCAACTTACTCTGCCCTCTTTTGTTCTATTGTGTAGGTTATGCAGGCGAACGTGCTGGCCAGGCGTTGTTTCGGCATATCTGACAACCTTGTTAAGCCTTACATGCCACATATGAGTCTTTTGTATGGAGACTTGTCGGATGATGATAAGGAAAATGCCAAGGCTCAGGCTCAGGCCAAACTCAATCACCTCATCTGCAACACGGAATTCCAGGTCTCCAGCTTGTGCTTGTACTCAACGGATCCTGAAGATGAGTCCCTCGCCTCATGGGAGAAGGTGGCAGAGTGTGATCTTAAAGCCTGTTCTGAAAAGTAGTAGTAATGTATCGGCTGAAATCTCTGCTTTTAAATAAATTTTTAGCCTGATCAGCTTATTGACGCCCTTATTAATTTATGTCCGTAAACCCTATGTTATTTCAGTGAGTGTCTGATAAATTATTTATGTATTTTGATGTTATTATTCTGTTAGACAGCCAGATTAGTTGCCCTAACCTTTAAATTTTACAGAGAATAGATCGATTACTCCGGCTTCGTACTGGCCTATCTATTCAAAGTAAGATAGCATATAAATTTGCAATTGTTGCTGTACATATCCCATATGGTGAAATTTAATTAGGTCAATGATCTAATTGCTGTACATAATTGACTTATGGAAATTTACTTAGGCCAGTGGTATAATCGCTGTACATAATTGACCGATTACTGCTTGGTTAGGTTAACTACCCTACTACCCGTCTGGACTTTAACATATGGGTGATCTCCTTTAATTGTTTATAGATTCATTTTTTATGTTATTTCCATTCCTTTTATTACTGTTCTAATGTCTGTGTATGGAGATAAATTTCATATATGATCTTGGTTAGTGCTTTTTGTTTTCAAGCGGCAATAAGCCACCGAACACAGAGAAAACTCTGATTTTAGTGACAGAATCCGAAGTAAATAAGAGAATTCTTTTATTAATTTAGTCTAATGAGAAGTGGGAATGCCCATCTGAAGTCAGTGCAGGGGTAAAGTAAAAGTCGATCATTTTCCATTTGAAAATTTTGATTGTCTGTATATGTTTGCTACATGTATGCTAGCATGTGCATCTCGCATCTGGGCAGTTTGTTTATTACTAAAACGTGGGAATAACAAACTTTCATAGTGGAAGGATCGAGTATTAAGATGTAATTGGGGACCAAAAATATAACAAACCCTAATAGTCAACGACCCAGTCTGGAAATGTAATTGATGGTACCAAAAATAACAAACTCTTACAGTGGACGACCTAAACGACCTAACCCAGTATTTTTTTTTTTATAACAAAAACGATTAAATATATTAAAAAAAAAGAGTGCCATGGCTGAAAGCCAGAATCGGCAAGATACAACAATTATGATCAATATATTGCTAGGATTAAGTTTGATCTATGTATCAAGATCTGAGTTTTCCTGAGAGTTCTGTTGGCTGCCTTGTTGCTTCCATTGGCGGTTGTCATGTTGATATTTGATGTCGAGAGTTCAATCAGTTCTAGCACCTTAGTCTTGTGCTGAAAAATTGAGACGAGGAACAGAGCTGCAGACATATTTTATACCGAATGCGTGTTTGATGTCACTGCTTCCTGTGCGTTGTTGCTGCTTCTGCGAATTTGCTGCGTTGTAAAGTCCTTATCGAGATGTAAGACGAAATCGTATGCTGTTTCAGAGAGGTTCCCCGAGAAATTCGAATGATTGTAATTCTGTGTACAAACTTGAAACTTAGACAGCCAATATGGCATTCATGAATACTGTCTCGTTTGAGCTGATAAACAGAGAAGCTTCATTGTTCTAGTGAGCTGAACCGGAGGAGAATGTGATCTTCTGAAAGTTGAGGGCGTCCACTGAGACGTTAAAAAAGTAACACAAATGATAGGATCAAAATGAGAGAGAAGCAGAGGCCCAGCTCAGGCAGCTGCGGCTCTGCAAAGTGGCCGTCAATCTCTGAAGGTGACTTGAAGCTCAATCAATGTCTGAAATATGGATTGGATGCATGGGAGGAGGGAGTCTCGTTAGCTGGAGGCTAAGGGAGGAAGGACAGGCTTGTCAACATGAAATTCGAGTGCCCTGTTCCAAGAATTATGCATCAGTATTATGGAATTTGATGTGCTTCACTGTCGTTGCTGGAAAATCTAAGGATCCCTTGGCTGAGATTGGTGCCAGCACTTGCTTCTGCATCAGCTTTGTTGTTTAAATTTCTTAAGATATGGAAAGCTTTGAAATGTGCAAATGTACTCGCAATTCGCTGTGTACGCTGAATAATTCAATTTAGAGCGAGGTTGTTGAGGTTATTGTTTGAATTGATGGCTCTGATGATTATCATGGAGTCTCCGAACACTTGTAAATTGTCAATCTTTTGCTCTTTGGCGATCTGACAGCCTTTCAACATGGCTAGGGCTTCTGCAATGTTGTTTGAGCAAATGCCCAAACCCCATCTGAACTTCAATCTTGTTATTCCACCGCTAGTCAACAAGACTCCCCCTGCTCCTGCTACGTTGGGGTTTCTCTTGGAGGCATTGTCGAAATGTAAACTATCCATAGCTTGGTTGTTTCTCCAGTTTTGGAAATCGGGGTTAGTTAATCTGATTTGCCATGTTGGAAGTTGTCGCGGTTGGAGGATTTTACTCGGGCTAGGGAAGGTAGTTCCACTCCAATTCGTTTCTTCCTTGCTGAGAGTTGCATCTGGCTTGTAATTGGAGTTGTTGAGGCATTCGATCAATAGACCTTTGGCTTGGCCTGCGGTTTGCATTGGAGTGTGGTGCTTATCATGAAAGATGACGTTGTTTCTTGCAATCCAAATTTTCCAGTAAGTGTACTTGGGAATGGATATCCAAATGTGGTGCCATAATTTCTTTTTGGTGAGGGGAGAAGGATAAGTAGATTTCCAATCCTTAAAGAGTTGGGTAGTGGAGGTGAAGGATGGCATTGTAATATTGAGGTCAAGGAGCATATGTTTCCAGACAAGTTTGGAGTAATGACATTCTAGAAAGAGATGGGGTTGCTGCGACAGAGAAGACACCAAAAAGGTCCATGGAATCCTCTTTTAATGAGATTGTCTCCGGTAAGCAGTTTGCAATGGATTAAGGTCCAGATGAAGAAATTGATTTTGGGAAGACCAAAAGGGTCCCATACAAGGTTCCATAAATCTTTTCTGTCATCATCTTGGATTTGGAGAGTTTTGTATCCGAGAGAGGAGGTATAGGAACCTGTAGGGCCCCAACCCCATTCGTCTTTGGCTAGCAAATGTATGGGGGCGCAACCTTTCAGATTGTTGATGAGAATGATTTTGGCAGACTCAAGATGTGGAGGGATGACCGTATTTTTCCAGCTTTGCCAATTGCCATGGATGTCCCAGGCACTAAAATCTTTCAGAGTTGTGATCCCAAGTTGGTTGAGCCAAGCAGCAATATTGTGTAATTCATCGGTGCTTTGGAGTGCTTCATTGTCCATGATCTTGTCCGTGAAGATGTCTATACTCCTATCGTTGCCAGGAATCCAGTAGAGGCCTTTTGAGAAGAACTCCCAAGCTACCTTACATAGTGTCCATATGCTGGAGCCTTTGGAGATTGGCTTTTGGTCTAGACATCTTAAACTGTTCCGCTGTAGGTATTTCTTGTTGAGAACTTGACTGACTCGATGGCATTTGTTGTGCAAGATTTGCCAGAGAAGTTTACCGCCTAGTGCCAAGTTTGCTTGGAGTGGATCGCATATTTGAAGGCCTCCTGATGATTTTGGCTTCTTTATGGTCTCCCACTTCACTAAGTGGAATTTGTTTTCATTGTTTTTTCCACCAGACCATTTGTCTCTCAATAATTTACTTATCTGATCAGAAACTCCTTTTGGGGCTAGGAGGGTGGAAGATTGGTAGATGGGTAGAGTAGAGAGAACGAAGTTTATTAAGATCAGTTTCCCAGCCTTGCCGAGCCAATGCCCCCCCAATCTTCGAATTCTACTTTTTATTTTGTTTATCATACTGTCCCAATTTCCAGATTTAGAGAGACCTTGTGTGATTGGGAGGCCAAGGTAAGTGAAATGGTCCCAGTGGATGTGGACTTTGATGTCGAGAATTCTGCTAATTTTGGCTACAATGTTGTTGTTTAGATTCTAGCAGTAGACAATGCTTTTGTGCAAGTTGATCTTGCCTCTGGATGCATTGCAGTACCGATTCAGGTTGCGCTTGAATTTCCGGGCTATGATGGAGGAGGCACCACCCAGTAATAGAGAATCGTCGGCGAAAAGGGTATGATTGAGGGGATGGGAGTCCGAGGTTAGGTGGAGGCCAGGTAGGGAGCCCGAGATCATTTCATGATTCAGTTTTCGGCTGAGTGAGTCAGTAAGGATAATGTACAGGAAGGAGGACAAGGGGCAGCCTTGTCGGATGCCACGCGTGGCTTGGAAAAAATCAGTGGGGCGACCATTGAGTAAGGGAGCGATCCATGGCTTGCTTATGCAAGTTGATATCCAGTTGATGAATGTTTCTTCAAAACCAAAGCATCTCGTAATTTTAAAGAGGAAAGAATGCTTGACTCGGTTGAATGCGTTGGCCATATCAAGCTTGATTAACATACCTTTTTCCTTTCGGGATTTGCTGGAATGGATTGCTTCTTGTACTAGGATGACATTATCGAGTAAAGGCTTCATTCGAGACGCTAGCATCTTGGAGATGATTTTGTAAGAGGAGTTGCATAATGAGATCGGTTTGAACCTGCTGAAGGAGCTTGGGTTAGTTTCCTTTGCGATGAGAGACAGGAACGTGGAGTTTGTGTAGCCACCAATTTTTGTCTTTGAATGGAAGTTCCTTATCATTCTCATGAAATCTTTTTTGATGTACTCCCATCAAGCTTTGTAGAAATGCATCGAGTAGTCGTCAGGGCCCGGTGCTTTGTTAGATTCGAAGGAGTTGATTGTATTAAGTACTTCCTGTTCGGTGAAAGGTTTGTGAAGATTGAATTTATCCTCCAGTGGGATGCTTTTAGGAATGTGCTCCAGGAGTATATGTTCATCATCCCCATCAGCATTGTCTTCTTTTGCATATAGCTTGGTGAAGTGAGTATAGGCTGCATTTTTTATATTCGTGTTCCCATTGACGGTGGTGCCATCTTCAAGTTTGATTTCAACGATATAATTGGATGACTGTCTGACTTTCAATTGCTTATGGAAGTAAGAGGTGTTCCTGTCACCAGCTTTGAGCCAGGTGCTTCGCGACTTCAGTCTCCAATATTCCTCTTGTGTTCGAAATGCATGGTAGACATTGGATTGCTGTGTGACTTCTTCTTGTAGCGAGGTTGCTTCGACAGGATGGTCTTCCATAGCGAATTGTATATCTTCAAGTGTGCCCACAACCGTTTTTCTGGGATTTGCGGGAGCTGGACTGTTAGATTTAGCCCACGTCTCGAGGGCTTTTTTGGTATTTTTGAGTTTTTGTTCCCAAACAAAATAGGGGGATCCTGAGATGGGGATCTTCCACGCATTTTCCAGAGTGCTCCAGAAGCTGGCATGGTCAAGCCATAGGGGGCTGAATTGGAAGGGGATTGGGCCAAGAACTTCGTTGTCGTGGAAGAGGAGTTGGATGGGTTTATGATCAGAAGCTAGATTGGCCAGAATGCTAGAGGAGATGGTTTGGGAGTAAGACAACAGGCTGCTATGGATGAGGAGTCTGTCTAATCTGGCCATGATATTTGCTTTGCCAATACGCTTGTTGGACCATGTGTATTTACCTTTTTTGGGTTTGATATCGATGAGGTCCCGTGTTTGGAGAAGGGATTCAACCTGAGGTTTGAAGAAGTCATTTCCAATGATACCACCATTTTTTTCAGAAACGGAAAGGGTAATGTTCATATCGCCGGCAAGGATGATATTTTGAGGACCGTAAGCATCCAGAAAATCTTCAAGAAGATTCCAGCAGTCTTTTTTCTCAGAGTAAAGATTGGGTACGTACATGTTGAAGAGAGTGATATGCTTGTTGCTTTGAATATGAATGAGTTCAGTGTAAATCCAGTGCTGCGTAGCGAAGGAGCTGTGGAGGTGGAAATTTTCGGAAGACCATAAGGTTTCCAAGCCGCCTGAAGCTCCTCTAGCGTTGACTCCCAAGGCAAATTAAAAATGGTGAAAATGGCTACAAAGGAATTCGATTTGGGTTATTGAGGCAAGGAAATGGCATGGGATGATGTTTGATGATGAGTGTGATGTCTTCCACCCCTTCTCCAGTAGTTTAAGCTTTCAGTGGGGCCCACACCCATCTCTTCGACACTTTTTATGGTTTTCTAGAGCCTCCTAAGGCTCACGACTTTCCCAAAGAGGTACGATTCGGTGCTAGGATTGTTCATATGTTATTATTGTGCCATGAGGACACACTAGGGAGGCAAGTCATGACCCCCTAGACCCACCATGAACTAGTTCTTATGCTTTATCATTGATATTTGGTGGGACCATGTACTTTATCCTAGGGCGATTTGGTCCATAGATGTATTATATTGTTATATTGATCCATGTACTTTATGTTGAGCTCATCTCAACCATTGATTAGATCACTTTGATCTTTTAATCTTAGCCATCCATTCAAAAGGTGGTTAGGGTTTTGGTATCTCTCCATCCTATTTAAAGGAGAGAGCTTCTCATTGTAAAGGGACTTTTGGCTCTGGATTATTGGAATAGAAAATTATTATTGCATCTACTTGTCTTGTGGTGGTAAATGCTTTTGGAGTTCGACTATTTGTTCCTCCTTTGCACTGGGTTATTGGAGATTATCTTGCTATCATTTTGTTCCATGGTTTTCTCATCTAAAGGTGGAGGCCGAATTGGTTCAAGGAGGACGCATTGCTAGGGGAAGACTCTCCCTGCCTCTTCTTTGGGTTTCTTCGTCGGAAGAGGAGAACGCACGTGTGGAGCTAGGGCATCTCATTGTGGCAAGAAAAATCAAAGATTTCTCATTTGATCTCTGCGGGAACATTCCTCAACAACATGGCAAGCACTTCCATCACTCAGGTATGATCTCAAGGTAAGTTTCTCATTCCATTAGTTTACCCATCTGTCAATTTCATTTGAAACCCTCATTTAAAATCAACTAAAATTCTTTGGAAAATTCTCTTGATCAAATCCCTTGATCATTTGGCAAATCCTTTTTGGGTATTGTAGATCGGGTAAATCCCAAGGTGGGTTTTCAAGGGCGTCACCCTTGGGGACTCAATTGGCCCATTTTCCTAGGCACTGAGCTTCTCCCTACCCTCACGACTTTCTTGGCTTGCCCAATTTTCCTGTGGTTTGATCCCCGTTTGGTTGCTTGCACATTTTGACATTGTCATATCCCTTCATCAAGTTGTGCTAGAAAGCCCTAACCTCAAATTCTCTCTTTGGGTCACTTTCCCTGTTTTAAGGGTCACGTTTCTCAAGGCAATTGAATTTGATCATTTTACACTAGCACTTAAATCCTGGAATCATACTTAATCATAAAATCACTGTGTGTTATCTATCCCTATCATTTCACATCTTTCCTAAGCCTCCACAGTGGTCCTAATTTCTTAATTCTAGGGTTCCATACCTATCACCCTATGTACTTCACTTGATTGATTTGATCTGGTGATTGGGTTGATCTCTCCAGTCGGGAGTAGATCTAGGTCTCCCCCTTGCTATCTTGGCTTTGGTAGCAAAAGCGAAGAGTGCCTTGGTTGGCGTGACAACCATCCTTTTGGGAACTAAGGCTCTCTTGGTTCACCACTTTAGTTGCCTGTCCCCTCTACCATCCACCTTGGATCCATCTTTAGGGGCAACTACAAGATTGGTGATAACATGATCCCTACACTTTCTCGCGCTCAACTTCTTCTTCTCTCAGATCTTTGGTTGATTTCTGACCAAGTTTTTTGGAAGATTTGTCAAAGGGTTCTTCCGAGGAGGAAGGGGAGTTGGGAGGTCTTACTTTAGTGATTTCAACATAGGAGGGAGTGTCTTTGTTCAAGATAGATCTGGTGGGACTAGGGGCGTTCTGAGGTAGGGCAATCTTCGGATCTTCGGGGGCGATGGGAGTAGCAAGAGAGTCAAGAGAGTCTTGTTGTTCTCGTATTTCTCCTTCTTCTTCGACCTCTGAGGTATCTTGGATCTCTGGTGTTTCTAGGGCTTTGAAACTGTTCCTGCTGTTTGAGGCCATCGGATCATGGTGTTGATGATCTGCTTTCTTAGTATTTAGACTTTTTGAGTGGGATTTCGTTCCTGATTTGATATTTTTTTGGACGACCGTCCATTGTTCTTTTTTCCCATCTGATTCTGGATTCGCCAGTTTCTTTTTGCATGATTGTGCGAAGTGGCGGTATTCGTGACAGAATCTGCATTTGAATGTGGGACCAATCTGCCACAGTAAGGTTTATTGCTTCTGGAAGTCCATGTTCTAGATCTACTTCGACACAGATTCTTGCACATGAATATTGATCTTTTCGATCAGCTTTGTCGATGTATTTACCCAAGGCATTTCCGATAGCTTATAGGGATTCAAAATTCCAGCAATGAAGGGGTAGATGAGAGAGTCTCACCTAGACGGGGACGACAGAGGGATGTCAAGGGAAGGATCGAAGTTCGGAGTCCATTTGTTCATGTAAAGTCCTTGAGGTCCCATAAAGTAGGGTCCGTTCCTGAAGATGTTTTGCTCTCAAAAACAAATGCGAAGTATCCTTTACCCAGAAAGAAAGATTTAACATCTTCCGTGATCAAGGGTCTCCAATTTTTTTGCACCCAGATTTTGGCGAAGGCCATAGGCTCGTGAACTGGCTTATTAATCCACGCTCCGACAGATCGAGGGCAGTCTTGCAAGGTAGATCAACAGGTAACGCTACTGTCGGGATCTCGTGGAGTTTCTTCACGAACTTTTGTTGGGAGGAGGAAAGGGGCTTCTTTCCTTGAGCAACTAAAAGTTTCAAGAAGTTAGTCAGGTTAGAGGGAGGGCGTTCTGCTCCCGAAGCCATTGGAGGCAGAGGGAGCAAGCCCTAGGAGGGGGACAACAAATAGTCAGGGAGGAGGTGGGAAAGGGAGATCCAGGAGGGATCCCTTTGAGGTAGGAACATGGTCAGTTTAGACAGCAAGGGCGATCGGGGGCAAGGTAGAGGCCAGGAGGGCCTGCGACCAGCGTCCAGGAGGGCCGAGAAGGACCACGGCCTCACTGCTCAGCGTCCGACCATATCCAATGCAAAACCTCTGCCTCTCTGCTCAACGTTCAGCACCGATCCACGCTAGTAACCGATCCACGTCCGCCAAAATCAAGATCTCGGCTCCAGAAAATAAGAATATTAATATAAAACAAAGTTGAAAAAAAAATAATAAAAAATCTACCCAATATTGAAATGTGATTGGATGCTAAAAAAATAGTTTCAGAGGCCCTACACTTCAGCTCTTATTAGTGAATTTACAACTCCTTAACTTTTATTTGTGACTTTGCCACACACTTTTAGGGTTGTGAATTTGTGATATAGTCACTGATACTTCTCTATGGCTAGTCTCTTTCATCAGGTGATTTCAAATTTCTAGAGGGTGAAGAGGAGGATTGATCTAGATAATTCATACCAAGAAGGGGAACTAGTTCCTTTTGTTTAGGTGTTTTCAACCTTGGAAAAGGGGAACTAGTTCCTTTTGTTCAAAGTGTTTTCAACTTTCTAGAGGGTGAAGAGGAAGCTTGATCTAGATAATTCAGAGCAAGAAGGGAAACTAGTTCCTTTGACCTCAACTCATATACAAAGAAATTCACGTGGGCAGAATCTTCAATAATGTCTAAATTGGATTGTGTAGTGAAATAAGGGAAAACCCAAAAAAGAAAGAGAATCCCTTAAGTTTTCACGATTCTCAACTCAGGAAACGTGAAGAAGGATGCCTCTCTTTTAAGTATTGTAAAGCAGTGAGTTCTCGTTATTCTGACTTAAGAAACAGGAAGAAAGATGCCTTTTTTAGTATTGTAATACAGTCAAGCCTGTATGTAGCTTCTTATCTGATAAACCTATAATTAACCATTCAAAAAGATGTTATTGAATTATGTTAATTAGTATGTTATTTAATATAATTCAATAGATCACTTAATCCAACTTTGAATCATGTAGATTAGAAGTATTGAATTTTCAGAGTTAATAGAATGAAACGACTTCTGATATAGTTATTTTACTTATGGAAAAGAACAGCCATGCTTCCTTGTAATGTATCAGGAAATGTCAGTGTTTGGACCAGATTGAGTTACAGGTAAGTTTGGTTTGTTAACATTATGCACCTTCCAATAGAGAAATTAATGCTGTATAAGATGGGATACACTGTCACTGAAGATACTTTAGAGAAAAGAACTGCCATGCTTCCTTGAAATGTATCAGGAAATGTCAGTGTTTGGACCAGATTGAGTTACAGGTAAGTTTGGTTTGTTAACATTATGCACCTTCCAATAGAGAAATTAATGCTGTATAAGATGGGATACACTGTCACTGAAGATACTTTAGATCAGAGAGTATATACACCAATCTAGCCCTATAATGCTGTCCATTTATAAAACAGTTTGTTGCTGTCTATTTATAAAACAGTTTGTTCACTTGAGAATTGTGCTTGAAATTGTGTATTGAATATTGACCCTAAATAGAATGAAACAATTTATAATAGAATTATTTTACTTATGAAAAATAATTCCATACTTCCTTAAAAAGTATCAGGAAATACCAGTGTTTGGATGAGATTGCTTTACAGGTTAGTTTGCCCATGCAATGCCGTCTGTATTTATAAAACAGTTTGTTCACTTAGGAGTTGTGCTTGAATTGTTAGCTAAGAGGGTTTGGAAAACTTGTTATATTTACTTATTTTTGAGGCAGATAGGACGTACATATTGAAATTTATAACAGTCATGAGCAACAATTTAACAATGTTCCCCCAAGTTTCCAGGACGCGGGAGCGTGGGAGCGGGGAAATGCACATTGGGGACGTGTGGAGACCACCCCCAAATTTTAGGGAAATTTGGGGGGGACGAGGGGGCGTTAAGGTCATAAAAATTATAAAAAATATAGAGGTTTTAAATACCAGCAACAACAATTCATCGCGTGTAAATACAATTTAAGCTGCTCCCTGTAAATACAGTCTAATTCTTCAATGATTCAATACACTTCAACATTGTGTGAATCCATGGCATAGA
Organism: Larix kaempferi; assembly: GCA_027924585.1. NCBI lineage: Eukaryota > Viridiplantae > Streptophyta > Pinopsida > Pinales > Pinaceae > Larix > Larix kaempferi. Next base: position 315,756 of record BSBM01000822.1, read on the forward strand.
TGTTGTAATGGGGAACTGTGACTTGAGGATCCTATTTCTTCATGATTCTAGAGGAAATCACATTATTTGAGGCTTTCAAGTCCAACATACAATTATGTAGGAGTGAACTATTAATCCTATAATGGGATCCTATTCATCAATAACACCCTGTGCCCCCCTCCTCTAGGCTCTTAGCCCTTGCCTCTACCTTGAATTTCGAAGTTGATCCTCAAGGGACATTACTCAACGCCCTACAATTTTGATGAAACTTCCTAAATCAAGCATTAAAATAAGGGAGAATTAGAAAAAATTTCCCATGCTTAATAAGTGATTTTTGCTTGACTAAAGGGAACATTTTGATTAAGGTCATGATAGAGAAGTTCAACAAACAACACCACCAACGTCAAGGTACATATAGAGGTTGATGCGCTTGATTAAATGCCAATCCCTTAACCTCATACATGATAGAATCCAGTGGAAACGTTGCAATCCTGAAATCCTGAAAACTGTTAAGTCTGTTGAATTATGAATGGGATCTAAAATTCTACTTTTTGCATATGAACTCCGATAAGGTTGGAACCACTCTCAAACATCCTGAAACAATTAATGGTAATGTTAAAAATTTAAGTAGGTATTTTCCTTATCTTTCATTTTCTATCCTTTTACTTTAAGAATTTAATATTACCATTACTACTGAACAACTCTAGTAAGGAAGGAGTGCCTAAGCACCCCCCACTTCATCGGTGCACGATTCAAAATAGGGGACGAGCTCCCCCATGCGTTTCCTGAAGTTTCTTCAAATTGGGGACGAGGGGAAATGTTTCGCTACGAGCCCCCAAGTCCCCGGGGCGCGGGGAGCACGCCCCCAACCCTAGGGAATGCGTCCCCGTGTAACACTGCAATTTAACCAATCTAGCCATATAATGCTGTCTATTATAAAACAGTATGTTCACTTGAGAGTTGTGCTTGAAATTGTGTGTTGAATATTGACCCTAAATAGATGAAACAATTTATAATATAATTATTTTACTTAAGGAAAATAAGTCCATACTTCCTTGAAAAGTATCAGGAAATACCAGTGTTTGGATGAGTTTGCTTTATAGGTTACTATGCCGTCTGTATTTATAAAACAGTTTGTTCACTTGGGAGTTGTGCTTGAAGTTGTTAGTTAAGAGGGTTCGGAAAACATGTTATATTTACTCATTTTGGGGGCAGACAGATAAAACAGTTTGTTCACTTGGGAGTTGTGCTTGAAGTTGTTAGTTAAGAGGGTTTGGAAAACTTGTTATATTTACTCATTTTGGGGCAGATAGGACGTACATATTGAAATTCATTTGAACAGGCATGAGCAAGTTAGCAACAACTTTTCCTCTTTACAGCTTTGCTATTTTTTGATGGCCAATCATAACCATTAGGTTTTCCCGTTAGTGGGCTCTGGGAAAATGAAATTCACGTAGATGCATTCAGGTGCCACAAGTAGAGTAAAAAAACTTGTACCGCCCAATAATTAGCTTTATTGTTGATAGCTCCTGGTCATATGAAGAAAAGTCTAATCAAAATTGACAAATCCCCCTTCTTTCCTCTATACAAAATCTCACTTCACATGTTTGAAACAATGTATGAAATAGGAAATATGACCATGGGTTATATCTACTGTCACTATTTAGATAAAAAACAAAAAATTAAGGTTGTCCATGGAGTGGGTGGTTGGTGATCCAAACATTTCCATTTTTTTTAACTTCTATAACGTGTGTGCCATTTATGAAGATAAGGGGAGGGACACAAGTAGTGATGCATCTTTCTTTTGTCCTTCCAATTAGCCATATGGTCGGTCGTCCACTTGGATTCTTCCACGCATCTCGATAGTTGTGGTTTTAAATGCAACTTTTGATGTGCCTTTCCTTCCATTTGTTCAACCATTTTCCCAACCCTACTCCATCGCTTGTGTAAGTTATTATGTGCTTGAAAGAGGAGCAATCTCTACCCCCTAAGTTGGAGAGACCTTGCCTTAGTAGTGGTGCGTTGACCTGTAGTTCATGGTGCGTCGGCCTGTTGTTATGTGAGCTTTGTTTTTGGTCGTAGGTTTCCTCTTGACGATGAAAACAGTTGTAGAGTCTCTGTGTTGTACTAGGGTGGGTTCAATAAGTCGTTCCATTGGGATGTGCATGAGTTGTTGACCAAGCCAAAGGAGAGAGGAACAATTTAAGCTATTGTTGTTTATTTTTGGAGGTAGGTAAGCAATGGTCCAAGTGTTGCTGGTTGAATTTTTCTTATTCCAATGGAATGAGTTTACTCTACCCTAAACTGAGCTTTTGTGCCATTGGTGGCAAGAAAAAATGGTGGGTTTCATCATGGAGCCATGGAGTATGGATTCAAGTGCAAAAGAATATTATTGAAGGTAGGATTTTGCTCCTACCATCCTTTGAACCTCTACTGTAATTGCAATGGGTTGTTGTGGGTTTTAGCTATTGGACTTCTCATATGGGTGATTCAACCATATTGCTTTGGTTTGTTTGCATGTTGGATATGGATTTACTTTGCATGCGGTTTTATGGGCTTGCTTGGATGCTGGAAATGGGTTTTTGCTTACAATAACTGCCAAACTCTTGCGACTTAGACCTCAAGGTTTGTTTTGCTTTGCATGTGGGTTTATGGGTTTGCTTACAAACAATTATCAAGTTGTTGGGACTTTCACTTGTGGGTTTGCTTTGCTTTGCATGTCGGTTTATGGGTTTGTTTCAATGTTGGTAAAAAAGTCAACCTTTGATAGGTGAAAGTTGAAAAAGATTGACCTCCGAAACACTCCAATAGCTAGGCAATGTTTGTAATTGCTATGGGTTGTTGTGGGTTTAGCTCATTGTCCTCTAATATGGGTAATTTGACCCATTGGTATGCTTTGCTTTGCATGTGGGTTTCTGGGCTTGCTGAATTTGCAAATTTGAAGAGTTTCTATCTTTGATTTGGGTAACAACTTAGTAATGTTTGTAGATGTTGTGAGTTGGCTAATTGACCCTTGATATGGGTAATTCGACCTATGGGTGTAATTCAACTTGTGGGTTTATGGGTTTGCTTACATGCTGGTAAAGCAAACCCTATGACTATAAGCATCTACAACGTTGAAGAAATTCAAATCTCTAATATGGGTAATAGCTTGGAAATTGTTTGTAATTAGACATGTGGGTTGGATTTGTTTGCATGTGGGTTTGTGGGTTTGATTGCATGCTATTAGTTAAAAAGCCTTATATGCCCAACTTGCTTGCATTAGCCTCTATATGATCTATATGTAGTTCTTTGATGCCCCATTAAGATTTATCTTAAGGATGTTTTTTTATCATGTGGGATTAACAGGCACATAAGGATTTATATGCTTGTAAAAACCCTAAGGACCAACCCATAGAAACCCACAACAACCACATAATTGTGCCTATGTTTCTTCTATGTATTTATAAGCTTGCAAAACGTTGGATGGTTTAAATTAGAGGAACTACTTGTAAGAATTTTATAGTATGCCATGATTTAATTGAAGAAATAAGAAATGGAAGACATAGTTTATTCTAAATTCAGCCTTAACTTATTGTAAAATTTAAGAGGGTTGCTAGTCCAAGTTCACAATCTTGTGTGAAATCGGAATTAGTTACAAGGGATTGTGGACCTCTTTTATTAGCCAACGATCACAACCCTTGAGCAACCTGTTATCAAAAACATTTCTTTAATTCTTTCCAGGCCTCACATTTCCATATGAGAATATTGAATGTTATACTTCCCAGAAAATGCCTTGCTCCATGTGTTTAATTTCCCCAAATAGTTTCTTTTGTATGTAATTATGCATTAATCTCTTATGTATCTCTATATCATTATACATTGGACATTAATTAATTACATCATTTCATTCTTTAAATATGCATTGAGTTATTTGGGTGTGTATATAGTTGATGTTTGGTATGTATATGCTTTTTGGGTCGCAATAAGAGTTTTGCAATGGCGTTTTTCTAGTTATAGCCTAGTATGGTATATATAAAACTAGATATAGAAAACTAGACGCTCGTTAATACTAACATTTTTTTAATACAATGCCGTGAATTCAAGAGGAAAGTAGGACCTAGGATTTATAAATTGAGCCCAAATACATAATAATTAAGACTTCAACTTGCATCCGAGGAAAACTAGAGGGACACAAATAAACTCCATTGTAACAAAGTCCACATTGCATGCAGTTAGGTTAAACATAAAATATCTTCATGTTTGAGGAGGATGACTATATTCATTGCTCAAGTATGTTGAGTTTCTTGCATTTGCTTGACCTTAGTGGGTTGAGTTGTCTACATTTGCTTGATGCCATTTCGCTACTTTCATTCATGGAGGAATAGGGAAACTATAGGTTTGACTTGTGCTCAATACCCCTAGAGGAATTGGAGGTGTTGAAAAAGAACATACTAGATTGGCCATGAACTAGTAGGAAGAGGGGGAAGATGTTGCAACCACACGAAAGTAGGGGATTTGGATGTTTATCAAGTCTTGGAAGAATTGTGTATTCTTTGCAATTTGATTGTTTGAATTGGCGAACAATCTCCTCTATTCAAACTCATTTGTAATCATGTCAAGCTCCTTCCTCTTCTCTTGCTCCTTTTGAAGTTTCTGCAGTGCCTTTAATTGTTCTTTTTCATGCCTTGCTAGTTGTTTTTGGTGTTCTTTTTTTGCCTTTCACTTCTCTTTGAAGCCTTACCTGTTTTTGTTGTTTTGCTACAACAATCCTTGCTACGCTCTTCTCCATTGCAAGTTCTTTCTTCTTTTGTTTCAATTCCAACATCTCCTTTTTCTTTTGTTGTGTTTCTGCTAAGAGTGTTATGTAATCCTCTAGTAACTATGAACTCTTGCTTAATAAAAAAATATGATGATCATGTTCCTACTTTCTTTGCCACTCTCTCCATTGGCAACTTTAGAAATTGTTCGAGCACTGGTTCATTACCTGGTTGAATATGAGGATCATCTGGGCACTGTGATTCTTCTTCATTGGTTCCTTGATCTATTTCTTCATTATCTTCATTAACATAATAATGGACAATTTTATTGTTGTTAAAATATGTTGGCATTGAAAGCATGTTAACACTTTTTTCATTAATATTGGTAACAATATTTCTATTCATATTCATCATGGCTCCTGCTAACCACTCAAAATGGAGTACTTGGCTTGACAATGCCATTTACTCATTTGGGCTTCTAGTCACTTGAAAACCTTCAATCATATTCAAGTCTTTAGTGTCATTTTGAATATATATGTGCCGTTTGTGAGATGCAACAATGAGCCTATTTTCTCTTGACATGCTTCATCATCGCCACCTAATAGCTTGCAGTGCCCTTGAGAGAGACTCAACATGTTCACCGTAACTACTACATCTTCCTCGCCATGTACCTCAAAAACATGTCTATAACATGTATCATTAATGAGAGCATCATGATTTAGTGCCCATATTCCACTTCGCCTAAATCCAACCTTGATATTTGAGGGTGTAAGAGCCCTTTTAAAAGTTCTATCAATAAGTTTTGATAATCCAAACCTTTTTACCTCTATCCTTGTGTTGGTTGTCATCCAACATGCTCTCTCACACATGAAGTAACTCTGAAAAGGACCAAAGGCATTCACATCAAGGGGTTACAATCTATGAGTAGTACGTGCAAACAAATTCCACAAGTCGATGCCCATATTGTTTGCCTCATCCATTGTATATAAAGCTACATGGCTGCCATGGCCATCAAAGATCAAGAAGTGTTTGTTAGAGGTGAGACATCACCAAGTGCATATGCAACGAAGTGATAAAGCCAATTCGTAAACAATTATTTAGTCATTCATTCATTAGGATGTGCAACCATGCATGTTCATGGCTCACAATTTCTGATATAGTCTTTAGTTAAGCCTTTCCCTTAAACAAATAAACCTAGGGATTGATAAATTGATTGCATTTACACAACACAAAATAGTTATCCACTCCCTTCACTTGGGCATGATTTTTGGTACATTCCTATTCCTCTTGGTAATTACTTGCATGCCAAAATTCTTTCCATCTTACAAACCAATCTCATCACAATTCCATATACAATAGGACTATAGGAATGTTTCTCATATGAATAGGAATTCAAATACATGTCTCTATCCAAGCCCTCTCTTGTTTTTACTACAAGCTCTGTATTTTTTTTAACCTTGCCCACCAAGATATCCCAGGTTAACCATCTATGAATGGATTTGGCCTCCACTGACAAATTTGAGAAACATCGGCCTTAGTTGTATCAACTCCAAGCCATGGCCCAATTCAACAATCTTTGTACACCAAGAAACTATTTCTACCTCTTGTTCTATTAACACTGTAAGAGGCGCTTTCCTCTTTGTATATGTAAAAGACATTCCATAATGCATGATGTTGGTGCTACTCCATACTTTTTTCACAACAACTCTCATCGAATATTTGTTGAATTCTACATCATTAATTGCCGTCATCGTATCCTATTTTGTCTAACTTTTGATAGCATTGATCTTCTTGGATGAACTTGGGCCTTGCATTCTAGTTGATGGTGGAGCACTAGCTTCAACCACCTCATTATGTTTTTCAACGCTTGTATTTAAATTCTCTTTATTCACACTTGTTTATCTTCTCACTTGTAGTTGTGCACTGACCTTCTTCCCCTCCTTATACAAGCATCCATCACTGCAAAAACCTGTAGAATAAGAATAAAAACAAGTTCTAGGCAAGAGATAATGCCTTTTGCGCACAAAAAGCAGAGAATAAAAGGAAGTCCTTAGTCAAAGTATCTAGTGCATATAAAAGAGTCGTTGCATATAAGTTGCCACATATGTTATGCATTATAATGCATAGGTGTTATAACGTGTACGATGAGCATGTCACTGGTGGAGGAAGGCGATTCCTAGCATAATTATGATGCTTGAAATCCAATCGAACCAACAACTTGTCAATTTGATGCTCAATTTCCATTTTATTGCGAGTTGCAAGTCACACCCAAATGGCATTCAGGGACACTTGCAAACATGGTCCTAATGGCATAAAAACCAAACATATTAGCAAAACCATTGTTCGTCACCTCACACACTTCTTTTACCATTTCAAATTGCAATATGCTCTCCTTCGATGTTTGTGGTAGTGATTTGTCAAGTGGACCCCCAACATGAACTTTTGCATCACATCCCACGAAACAAAACCTTGGATCTGAAGTTGGGGCTTGTGCTTGGAGGAAGAAAGGCACCCATAGTGTAATTGCATTGTCCGAGATTTGTCAGAAGAGATGACTCATTGATTAGATGCATGGTTTCCATTTTATCATGAGTTACAACTCTCATGCAAAAGCCATTCAAGTACACTTGAGAAAATGGTCTAGGGGGCGTAAAAACCAAATGGATCAACATAATTGCATTATGTCACATCACACAAGTGTATTTTTCCATTTTGGAGCACGACACGCTCTTTGTCGATGTCAAGGGAAATGATTTGAGAAGTTGACCCCTTAACACGAAGTGTTGCATTGTGTCTATGTCAAACAATTACATCATGTGTGAATAGGGGGTGTAAGTTTGGAATATACCATTTATCTTTCCATAAGAGTGTATTAGTGCATCGTCAAACAAGTACATCATATTATGTTAGAAGATGGAAGATTGACACTATTGCCAATGACATTATTGTTATAGTGCATTGAAGGTTCAAATAGGTCTTTCTTAAGTGGTAAATAGTGCCCTGAAGGTTGAGATATTTCTTAAATATTAAAAGGTAGTTGCGGATGACAAACTAATACTTTATGCAAACTAAGTCCTTGCTCATTACTAAGTTATTTAAATCCATCGATGATGGGTGGGAGGTCTATGTGATGGAGGAGTATCATCAAACACCAACTAAACACATGAACAAAAAATATTAAAAAGATAATAAAATAATTATTTGTTAAACAAATCTTGATGGACTCACATATAGAAGGAATCCATTAGTAGCAAAATCAGAGAAAGGCTTGTAACAAGTTCTACCGCAAGATGTGCATGGATGTGGAAGTGGATAATGCTCTTTATTCCTAGGTTGTGTGGCACTAAATGACTCCTATGGTACTAGAAGCAGTGTTGGGTGACTCCTCCACACCACGAGAACTGTTGGGTGATTCCTCCCTACTATGAGAAGTATCGGATACTCCTACCATGAGAAGTACTAGATGAATTCCCCTGGATGTTCCCGCAACAACACAACTCTGAACAAATGTGCCATGGCAGACCAATGTTTGTGACAATTTTAACAGTGCACCATGTGTGTTATCAAGCATGTTGGGTGCATAATATTATAAATGAGTATGATTTTGGGGGTGACATACATAGTTTTGAATGTGCATTAGCATTATGTCTATCATAGGACATCCCTTGTCCAACCCTTAGAAACTATAAAATATCAAAATAGTTGACATGTTTATGTAGCATAAACTTGATATACAATTTCCCAAGGAAGTACAATGGCATGTCTCTATTGTTGTGAGGGTCTTCATCAAACGCCATGTAACATTGATCCATCCAGTTAGTCTTATATTCGGTTCTATGCACTAGTCAATGGAAATATGTAGTCTATTAGTCTTAGGAATCAAGAGGGTGTTAGGGTCTTAGAAGAGGTGAAACACCATGCCTTTTGTTCTTTTTAATTTTCTCATAATGAATGTTGGGCATTGACAATCATGTCAATGATGGAGTCAAGTGTTTTCCCAAGCTAAAAACGGAAATGGTCTCCCTCTCCAAACATATAACTTAGGTGTCTAAAATATGCCAATTTAGCCCATATCTCAACTTTGCAATCTTGAGGAGGGTTAGAATTTCGAGCCTCTTGGTTTTTCATTTTTGCCTCTCAAATTGGAGGGTTTTTGTTTTCATTTTTGGACACTCTAGGTTTTTGGGGTTTGATTTTGAGAATTATGATATTTAGGGTTTGGGTTTTGAGGATCCATTGAAAACAAAATAAGATCCATTATTATGACATATATAATATTTTCGTTAAACTCAAAACTTCATTCCAATAAAAATAAGAAAAACAAATGAGTGATTTTAGGAAGGATAAGATGATAAATCCTACCTCAACAATGCTTCCCACTAGAGATAATTGTGTGATGCTCGTTAATTGGGGAGGCTTCATGCTTGATTGGATGCCAAGTCATGTTACCGAGGGGTGGTGTTCTTGAAATCACATCTGTGTTTTTTCTCCCAAACATTCTTTCCCACTACCTAATTGGAATGAGCAAATGAAGTGGTCCTATGTGTTTTATTTATTTATTTTTTATATGAGAAAAATAACACATACACCTAGGTGTAGTAGGTTGGAGGGGGGGCCCGGGGGCGGGGGGGTGCTGGGGAGTTGCTCTTCGACTTCGAAGGATGACAAATAACAACATTTGCTTGGGGATTCGATAACACCATCAACAACCAAGTTGAAGTGCATGCTTTACTGTAGGGGATTAAAATATTCAAACATATGAATATAAAAAAGATCATAGTCTTTGTTAATTCAATTATCATCACCATGAATATGATTGGTTGAACTACTCCTAAAGATCAAAGGCTCAACAAAATCCTCTCCCGGATTCAACTAGATATGCTAACATTCAAAGAGAATGATTATTATCATATCCAAAGTTGTTTAAATGAGTATTATGAGTATTCAATTAGTTTTTTTTTTTTAAGGGGGGGGTTGCTCTTCGACTCCGAAGGATGACAAGTAACAACATTTTCTTGGGGATTCGACAACACCATCAACAATCAAGTTGAAGTGCATGCTTTATCGTTGGGGATTAAAATATCCAAACATATGAATATAAAAAAGATCATAGCCTTTGTCGATTCAACTACCATCATCAGGAATATGATTGGTCGAACTACTCCTAAATATCACGAGCTCAACAAAATCCTCTCTTGGATTCAGTTAGGTGTGTAAAAATTCGAAGAGAATGAGTATTATCATATCCTCTGTGGTTTAAATGCCAAAGTCGTTCAAATGGTGAATGTAGAATGTCGATTACCATTTGGTGAGCTAGAAAAAGGTAGAGGTAGGGGGTTCACTTCCCTACCCTAAGTTCTTTTACCCACATTAAACTCCGTGAAGTGCATTAAATCCTCTAACAACGCATGGATTGAGCAGTTCATTAATCTCACATGTCCTCTGGTTACACAAGTAGGAGTTAATTAACAACCTAGTGATGTGATGTAATGCTTGATGTGGTATCATTGTTCCTCATGAACAATATAAGCTAAAAAAATCTAGAATAGCTCAACCCCTTTTCCCCTTCGCAGATGTGTAGCCCTGGTTGTGATATGTATTCAAGCACATGCTTGGTAACTCTGTTATGCTACACTATTATGGTATTGTTTAGTAACACTCTTCTAGTGTCAAGCAATAACACCCCCAAACGTTGTTGCTATGATGTCCCCATAGCTTATTAGACATATTCTCTTTCGACCTTTCATTTGTAGGTCTCCAAGTATACACACCATGTAACTTTGGTCTGATGGAGCACACAAGAAACACCAACAGACTTGTGAAAGGAGAACCTACTCATAGGCTTTTGTTTGATGCAATTATAGGAAACACCATTAGGACGAGGGAATTAGCTCGTAGGCTCTTGTTAGGTACAAGTTTGTGTTGTATTGGTTATCAGAGTATGGCATCCCACAACCATTCAAACATATGTATCCACGTCGAGATACAAAAGGCCATTAAACACTGTGAGCACATAAGTGATGACTCTTAGGGATCAATTGTAGAGGTCCTGAGTAAATGGGGATAGTGGTGAAAGGATTGGGAGAACTAGAATGCTAGGGATGTTAAGGTTCTTAGAAGGAAACAAATCCTTATGAAGGTCCAGTTGGAAAGGCACAAGAGTAAAATTTTAATGCTTGAGAATGACAATGAGACCCAGAAGGAAAAGTTAGAAGAAGAATCCACTAAGGTTCGAGAGCTCCAAGAAAGTCTTGTAGCTTGAGCTAAAGTAAAGACTAGGGTTTGAAGAGCCAAGGATCAGAGCATCTCATGAGGCTTCAGTAGGGTCTCCAAGAATAATAATTATGGAGGAAGATAGAGTGGAGCAAACCGAAGCTAAGAAGCAACAAGAACACTCCTTTTTCACCCCAGTAGCAAACGATGGAATGCCCAACACCTTTGGGCAAGTTTAGTTTGTTTATTTTCTTTTAGATGTTTTGCAAAATTATATTGCTACAACGTCAGTTTCTAAGGTTGTATACTTAAGCTAAATCTAAAGTGTTTTAGGGATACTCCTTAAGGGAATTGTCACTTTTTTGATATTCCTCATAGTATTATAAGGGAATCTATATCATTTTTGTTTTTTTGTACTCTCAGGTTGTATGGTTAGGTCACAACCCCCTTCTTTTTTAATATAAATCAACAACAGTTTCTGTAAAAAAAAAACATAACGCATACACATTATTTTGCTATATAGTGATATAACATATATGTGTTAAATTGCATAGATGTTTTATAATCCTAATGATTTCCCTGGTGCTAAGCTTGATATCCCTAAGGTTAAGTAACGGAAACACATTTGCATCATGGATATTGGCAATGTGGATTCGTTTTGGAAATCTATAGTGGCTCAAAACATTAGACTCAACTTTGTATATAATGATTTCCCTGGTGCTAAGCTTGATATCCCTAAGGTTAAGTAACGAAAACACATTTGCATCATGGATATTGGCAATGTGGATTCGTTTTGGAAATCTATAGTGGCTCAAAACATTAGACTCAACTTTGTATACATGTCTTCCTTTGTCTCTACCTTGTCTAAGTAGTATCGTTGTAAAAAGTTAATGCACAATTCTTCTTACTATGTCACCCAAATTATACATGTGAAAGTTTGAAGCTCCCATTCAAATACTAATGGAGATAGTGTGTTTGATTCAACATGTATCTTGTCTTATTAGTGTTTTTGTCAAAAATTTAATGTGCAATTCTTCTTACAATTACCCATATTACATGTGAAATACTAAAGCTTCCATTCATATCTTTGTACTTTTAGCTTCAAAGATGAGACATCTATGTTAGGAATTTTAGTTAAAAATAGTATCTGTGTTATTTGCATGACAAAAATGAAGTAGGTAGGAAAAAAGAGTGACTGCAACACAACAAAGTAGTCAATTTAAAACCAGAGCGTGTATAAGAAGGCTAAGATATAAAGTTAAGGAAAACCATTCAACTGTATTGTATAAACAAACCCATGAAACATATTAAAGACCGTAGATCATTCTTAACTTAATAATGAGGGCATCTTAACAATGAAAAGCATTGATTGTGATTCTCATACAAATATAGAACTTGTTAACGTTGAAAATGCGTTGAATACTTTGGCGTTATTTTGGAATTATCCACATATATCAATCAAGTCAATTTTTTTTAAGCAAAGGAAGTTGCAACAGTGATTTTTTATTATGTCAAAAAAATGGAATCAAATTAAATGTTTCATGTAAATTTGAGGCTCATTAGCTATCCTCGGAAGATAAATGATGACATTGTTGTGTATAGTTGAACGCATGTAATGTACCACTTGCATTCAATTAATGTTTCAATGATAAATTTATATCTCAGTAGTGCTTCACTTTTGATGACTGATCTTATTGGAAATAAATACTTATTTTATTTTTATAAATTTCTTTACATAAAATTAAAATTACCATTAAAAATGTTTAAATAATGATCTTTTACATTTGGAATTATCGGTAATCAATAGAAATTTGATTGAAAATAATTGCATGTATGGTTATTTATGCTTTGTTTTCTTTCCTTGCACTGAACGCATCATTCAATTTTTTATTTTTAAATAAAATATTTATAAAACATTAAATGAAGTTTAATATAACGAAATATGTTTTTTTGCTTTAGTCATTAATATCATTTCATTTCCTTCTTTTATGAGTCTATTTAGAAATTTCTAATATAAAACAAACACATGATATAGACAAAAACATGTTTAAAAAAAAAAAAAAAAAAAAATCACATGAAGAAGGCATTATGGTTATTATCTTCAAGTTAATAAAAATAGTAGTATGAGTTTATATGAAACATTACTATCATTGAGTTAATACACAATACATGAGAGTATTGTGTAGTTTATATGATATTGATAGCGATGTGTTTATTCTTCTTTTGCTCTTTGTTTTCACATTTATGCAGAGATTTATTTTCCATTAAAATCCCAAATTGCTTGGCTCATGTGTGGTAGTTAACAACAAATAAAATTCAGTGTTAGACAATAAGGATTAAAAAGGGACGTGAGGATTGGGCGCATTCCCACCATTCAATCTGGCACCCTTTGTCCAATTCTAAAATAAGAATGTCTATCCACTTAAAAAATTTCCACAATAATAGTAACAATTTTATATATTCAGAATTATCAAGAATAATTTAATTGTGAGATAATTTTAATATAATTTCTAAAAATACTAAAAAGATATCCCTTAGTTATAGATATGCATCAACTCAACAATTGGAGGACATTTTTTTATCTCATTAGTCTACATGCTTATCTTTTCACCAATTCAACAATTGGAGGACATTTTTTTATCTCATCAAATCTATATTATGCTTATTTTTTCATCAATCCACATGTTTCTTACTTCTGCTCATATTATTATATGTAATCTGTTCATAATACATTAGATTAATGAGTTTGCCTATAGGTCCTCATATTTCTTTGTTGAGGCATATTCAAGTTTTCTAAAAGTTATCATAACTACATCAAATGTTGAATCAAGGCAAACAAGAGTGAAGCAGACATATGAGGGGGTATCCCCTCCTTGGGGAGTTGTCATAGATGGCAAAATAACTAAAAAATTACTATTGAAACACGTAGAAAAAATCCTAAGCAAAACATAGGAGATCCATAGAAAAATCCAAAGGAACACATTTTTTAGAAGAAACATATACATAGCCTATATTATAGGTACTTGGCATTGAAGTTCCGGTCCTAAATAATGGTGTTCTCTTTCTCTTCTTGTGATTCGTTGGACAAATTGGAAACCAAAAACCCCTAATTGAGATGACTGCAAATTGAATCTCTTTTGCATAGGAGAATGCCAAAAAATTCTAAATTAAAACCTCCATTGCATTGAAAGCGAAGTTGGATTCTTTTCCACAACAACAAATACATATTGAAACTCTTCTCCACTATAAAATGCAAGAAAAATATGGATTAAAACCCCCAATACAATGAGTGTGGATGTTGAGCCTCTTATGCCTATTAATAATTTCCCATGACAACCTCTACTTGATCTCTCAAATCTTATACCAGTACCATACATTCACACATCAATAGGGGGGGAATTTATTAAGCCTCCATGGAAACCCTTGATTAACATCTCAAACCTTAAAATATAACAAGACCACTAACATGTCAAAGTAGAACATATATTAATCCTTGAACCATAGCAACCCTTGATTGATATCTCAAACCTTGCAACATAATACAATCATTCACAAGTAAGAACATAATGTCTATTAATCCTCCACAACAACGCATGCTTGGTATCTGAAACCATACAATAGAACACAACCACTCATGCGTCAAAGCAGAGCATCGGCTAAGAAATATTTTCACATGAATCCACATTGTGGAGAGTAATGCCAATATATTTTATAGATGCACAATCCATCACAAGCACATTTATCTCACCATCTCTAAACTCTAACCCGTTCCCATGTCCCCAACACAACATCCAACCACTGACTTGAGAAGAACCCAAATGGTCAAGCTCTACTTTGCCTCTCAAAATTTCTTTAGTTATAATGCTTTTAGAAACTACATCCGGTTTGAGCAATGGGTTAAAGATTCAACATCTAATGTGTCACCTCCTATGGTGAATAAGCCCCAATACTTGGGTAATATAGACTTTGACCCTCCTACCCCACCTGAACTTAATCAACCGTTGTTGTAGGCATGCTCAATTCCTAAGGGAAAATGAGGAGAAAAAGAGGGAGGTATTTTACTTTACCAATGTAGATCCATCTTAACTTCAAATCTATCAATTGTCGAAAGGGATCCAATCCAAGGCAAACCTTTCTTAAGTTTTTCCCTCTTCTCACTTGAAACAGTTCACTCATGTGATGTTTAATTGCCTTACCTTATTGATTTTTTTGCTAATAAGATTCTTTGCACATCAAATATTTTGTTTTTAAAGAATATAAAATACCTTTACAATTTGATTAGCACAATGTTCTTTGACATCTTTTTTTAACTCAAAATACATATCCTAAACCCACCAGGGACTTCCCCTCATTTTGAGGATGGTATCCAAAGTAAACTAGATTCTTCAGGGATCAAGGCCAATACAACAATATCACTTATATTGGTATCCAATATAAATGAGGGACTTCCCCTCATTTAAGATTTCAACACGTCACTTGTGGGAATTGATCCCGGGTGGGGAGGGTATCAATCATTCCTCCCAATCACCTATGCTACACCCAATTGAAAAACACAATTTTTTTGACATAGAAAGAAATATATTGAATTATTCATTTATGTAGTTTTAACTTATCATTGTATATTTTTAATGGGATCATAAATGAGAGATTGAAGCTTCATTAATTTTTCTAATTTGTTATGAGTGACATTACTATATGCTTTCAAACAATTATCATGAAACTATTCGATATTTTTTTTCTCCACATAATATATCCTAAGGGAAACCCGAGATTCTTGAAGGCACAAAGCCAAGTCAACAAATTATGAATAGATCATATATGGTTCATGTACAATTGGATGACTAAGAGAAACATGTTACCACGTGGTATTTGAACCTAGGTGGGGAGGGCTTTCCACACCACTCAAGCTACACCCAATTGATAAGAATGTCATGTGTCAACCGCACTTTGAACACAAAATTACGCTTCCTTCATATAGGGTTGTAGAAAATGCCTCTCAATGCAATAAATATTGTGTGTTTGGCATGAAAGAGAAATATGTAAATAGACCATTGGAAACTAAAGTTTTGCTAAGGCTTGATTGAGTGGATACAATAAACTCATGGAAATCAAACTAGATCTTCCAAAAATAACATTCAACGAAAATTTTCAATTGGAATAGAAGATGAGATGGAAGCATACTTATTCAAATTTGTCATGTCGTAGAGAGTCTTCAAATTGAGGATGGAGATGAAGTGGACATATTGTGTTCCTTGTTTGATTGCACTAGCACAAGAATAGTGGTTATCTTCCTTGCCCAATGCAACAATGCAACAACCCTCCTTGAAAACGATAGTATTCAATTCCTTTCCCAATGTGGTCATCCTCCATATTTTGAACAAGTAGTTTCTTAGAGGCCAATGAAATTTGCAAAATTTATAGAGAAATAGTAGGGGATGAAGTGGAAGGAAAAACCCTTGTTTCCCCTTCCCACTAAACAATAAAACATTTGGCGACCCTATTTTGTAACCTTTAGAACAAAAAATCAAAATAGTTCATTAAAAAAAGGGGGAGTAGGGAAGGAAGAGACAAAACTAAAATTTCAACTCAAATAAAGAATACAAGCATGAATTTACAATCCCTCCTCGAAGTTCAAGGTATTATGATATTATTACTGACACTAGTCTTTTATTTCCTTCAGTTTGAAGGAAAAAATAATAGAAAAAGTGATTGATCATATTGTTTTTAATGGTCATCATAATTGTGTCATGGTTGTTATCAGTGTACGTATAAGGGTCCATGTATCCTTGAAGCATTAGGGAAAATAAGGTTGTCTACATGCTATAATTCTATAGGTACTCTTTTGAGTACAAGTTATGTTGTGTTGATTGTTGATGTCAGCGACACTAATGTTATAGATGCAGGAGCGTCCAGGTAGAGCCAACAATGTGACAAGCTGGTCACATGTTGTGGCTTAAGCAAAGAGGGATGACAGTCCTAAATCTGAAGGAGAAATTTATTAAATGCTTTATTGTTTGTAATTAGGAGTATAAGCTGATTTGTTGTCAATTAAAGAGTTTGAATAGGAATAAAATGGCTAATTATAGCTCCCTGCGAGGAGACTAAGCCATCTAGTTAAGCTGTTACAAATTTTAGGAGTTAGTTGGCTAAACTTAGAAAGAAATTCTTAAATTTGGGCAAGTGTCTGTTAGAGAGAATTTGGCTAATGGAAATTTGAGAAAAAAAAAAGACATAATTTTGTAACTCTCGGGAGAGAGAGGGTCAGGAAGAGGAAGAGCCAGGCTGTAGAAGAGGAGGTTAGGGTTCAAGAGATCGATTGAAGAGAAGAGCTGGGGGATGGACCATGTACAGCAGTAGAGTAGCAAGATCTGGTGCATTTCACAAAATTTTGAATCAATGAAAAAGAAACAGAGTCTTATGTTTAGCCTGTGTGTAACTCTGTGTATTTGAATGTATGGAATTGATGATTTTAACCTGCAATAGATTTCTTATTAAAAACATTGTGATTTTGATAAGTTTAATTTCTGTGTGTGAATGTACTGCCGCAGAACGAGATTGAAATCTTGTTAATGGTTATGCTGTTGTATGAGATTACTTAGAGAGGGGGGATGAGATTGAGGAACTGAAGTTCCTATGAATTTCAGGAAACAAATGCCTGGAGAAGAAGAAAACCGTCACTGAAATTGCAGCCCAGTTTCTGGACAAACGAAGAAGAATTTAGAGATTTTGCGATCTGGGTTTTGTGCAGAGTGGGGTCTATTGTGTGACTCGTGAGTTTTTTTCCGAGAAAATCCATGGTTGAAGAGATTCGTGAGGTTCTTTGAACTGCGTTTTGCAGAAGTGCGTGAATGACGTTTTGGGTTGATCAAGTGAGAAAGGGAATCGAGTTCTAAAGAAAGAAGATGAATGCCATTTAGTCACTGTACCATTTTGGTAATAGCTACAGACTGAAATAAAGGTTATTTCTCATAAATAAGGTAGGTCTCTAAGGAGCCCTGCACCAATTTTGGTATCGGAGCGAGAAAATGTTCTTTGGGAAGAACAAATGAGGACTCTGCAAGAAATATTTGTGGACAGTGGCTTGTGAAGAATTCACAATAGAGAAGAAATCGCAGACAGCAAGAAGGGTTTCAGCTAGGCAAGGTTGAGGAAGTTTGGTAAGTGATGATGTCTTGTCATTTGATTGTATAAGATGATATGCATGTGTTCTTAGCAGGAAATAGCTGAAGGGAAAAGTGTGATAGTGAATCATACCCTGGAGGATGTGAAGGAGAAGAGCAAGCAAAGCTCTTAAAGAAGGGGAAAAGACTCAGGAATTTCAGCTAGCGAGATTGGTGAAGTTGCAGCATTGTTTTGGCTGAAGCAGATACTGGTAAGAAGTGAGAGTCAAGGATTTCAATATTCATTGGCTTTCATATGAAAAAATAACTTGCTTGCAGGTGAAAGAAAAAAGAAGATTGTGAATGAACTAAGGTAGCAAAGTGTATTGCTGGAGAACGGAGACTAACTGTAGTTGTCCAAGGAAGGTGAGTAGGTGTAAAGCAACAACCTATCAGCTTTGAAAGTTGAAGAGCAGGAGTGCTCAAGGGAAGGTTCTGTGTGAAGAGCCAAGAAGAAGCAGAGTCACCAAGAGATGACTTGGGACTGGGAACAAGTGCTGTACTTGTTTCAAAAGTAGAAGAGGTTGTTTGTAGCTCACAAGGTGGAACAGGATGAGTCCACAGAGGAAAGAAGAGATGACTATTGATGGTTGTATTAGAGGTTCAAGGAGGAGTCACAATCAGAAAAGAGAAACCAACAGAGATGCCAGTAGAAGGCCAAGCATGGGAAGAATTGGTGTGGTATCTACAGACAAGTTGATGGAGTCAGCTTGTAGTGATGGATTGGTTGTAGTCCATGATGAACAAATGGGAGTTCATGAGGGAAAGAAGACTGTGGTTGTTGATAATCATAGTGAAGGTTCAAAGAAGGGCCATAGAAGATCAAGTCAGGAAAAGCTTGATAGGGAGTTGGCTGAAATAAAAGTGCAGCTGGAAGTAATAGAAGAGTTTGTACAGAGGAATATGGAGGACCAATGGTATGGCTGGATTCTTTAGAGAAAAAGAGTTAAGTGGATGTAGTTACAAAGAAGACTGAAGTATGGTACAAGAGTTCAGTTGGAAGAAGAACTCAGAGGAGTTGAGTTGCAGCAATGAATGTGTGCTAAGGAAGAGGTTTATCTCTGTGAACCTAAACAAGGATCTGCTCTTGATGAGAGTAGTGATGAAGATGAAGACACAAGATTAGATGATGGTTTCATGGATCCTTGGAAGGACGAAAATCAGCTAGAAGAACTGATGTATGAGACCACAAAAGAGGCATTGAAGCCTTATAATTTTGAAAATAATAATTGGTGTATGTATGCAGGTTTTACAAATTTGAAATATGTTGAACAGTCACTTGGAACTGTCACACAAGTAAAGAAGAAGATGGCTAGTTGTGGCCATGAAGATTGCTCAGGGATGGGTAATAAAAGACAATTTCTTGATGTTGTCATGAATATAGGAAGACAGATGACTACTAATGTTCATACGAGGAATATAAAGAAAGATTACAATCAGGTGAAGAAGAATGTTCAGCTGAAGGACATGCATATTACAAGTCAGAAGGGAAATGACAAAGAGCTTGTTGATATTAGAGGAAGACTCAGTAAACTAGAGAGACTGATTAAGGAAAGCAATGGAGATGAACATTATGGATGGGTGATGAAGAGAAAGAGAGTGAAGTGGTTTACATTGCAGCAGAGGCAAAGATTACAGTCATTAGTCTTGAGGAAGGATAGAGAGCTCAAGAAGGATGATTTGGAGCAAGGAAAGATAATGCAGAAAGAAGTCTATTCATGTGAACATGAATAAAAAAATTTCCCTTGGAAAACTGATGAAGTGGATATACAATTCAAGAAGAACTTGATGAAGTGTCTTGACAATGGAAGTCAGCTGAAAGAATTGATGATGATATCGTCTAGAGAGATCTTAGAATCTCATGATTTAAAACTAATGTTTCGAAGGTGAATGTAGGGAATACTGAAGCAAGACAACTATCTCATGTTGTCATAGAAGATGAGAAAAGCAAAGCTCAGGTTTTTCAAGATTAGGAAGAAGATTTTTATAATCTTGTGAGAAAGGAAAATGAACAGTTACTGAATACTGTTGTGGAAGAATTTGTAAATATGGGACAGTCATTGAAGGCTGAAGTTAAAGAAGAGCAACTACTGAATGTTGCTACTGAAGACTTTGTGGGTGATCATTAATTTCTGAAGGATGTTAACCTTGAAGACAACCAAGACAAAGAAGGCTGGTTGATAATTAATGTAGAGGAAGAGAATGATAAAGAAAGTGTAGAGCTTTTGGAAGAAGTTTCAAATGAGTTGGCAGATTTGTGGTATGAGCTGAGTCTCTTGGATGATAGACTAGCAAAACAGAAAATGAACATTCAGATTGTGAAATTGGAATTGAGTGAAGATGAAGAGATTGTGATCAATGAAAAATATGGAAAAGAGGCAGTCAAGAAATATGAATTCTTGTGCAAATACAGTGAATACTTTGTGTCTGAATATTTGTGTAAATCTGATACAAATCTGTGTAGAAATAGGGAAATATGAAGTGAATGCAAAACATAAAATTGATTTCGAAGATAAAGCTGAAGTAGAAAGCAATGTGACTTTGATGTCTCATAGAGAGAAACTATTGCTATCTTTATAGTATGGTGAAGATAAAGAGGAAATTGTCTTGAGAAGCAACAATAGAAGTGAAATTGTGGAACGTAATTTGAAATCTGAAATGTTGAGTGCAATGGGAAAGGTGGTTGATCTCAAGCAATACAATATTGCTGAGATAGAAAGTGAAAGTAGTATAGAAACATAATGCTATGATCGACATGATACAGAATGTGAGAGATATCTTAGGGAAGTTAAGTTGCTGAAATATTGGCTGAAGGAGCTTGTTGAGATGAGAATAAATACTAGTTTTCAAACTTATAGAATGTTTGCTGGTACAAAGGAAGGGAAGAATGAATATGATATCCTAGTCAAAGAGTTGAAGTTACTTCTTGGAAGTAAACTTGAAGTTCAGGAACAAACAATAGATGTTATAGAGGGAGATTTCCCCAAGGACATTAAGGATGTAATGGTGGTAGAAGGCAATCGGCAGCTTAAAAGTGAAAGTCTGAAGTTGGATGGAGAACTTGATGAGTTGTGGATAGTTATGCCAAGGCATTCCAGGAGAATGTGCAATATGAATAAGGAAGAGATGAATTGTTTCAATACATTAACTAAAAAGGAAATTCTAGGAGAAGACAATAACAACTTACAATATAAGATGTGGAAGCATGGCAATTTGAGGTTAGAACAAGAATGTGTTGAAAGTGACTATAGTGGGGAGTTGTAGTACAAGGTTTGGGAACCAGGTGATTGGGAATTATATTCATATTACCTGGAGGTCATAATTGTTCTATCGTGGGAGTCTGATGCAGGAGCGTCCAGGTAGAGCCAACAATGTGACAAGCTGGTCACATCTTGTGGCTTAAGCAAAGAGGGTTGACAGTCCTAAATCTGAAGGAGAAATTTATTAAATGCTTTATTGTTTGTAATTAGGAGTATAAGTTGATTTGTTGTCAATTAAAGAGTTTGAATAAGAAGAAAATGGCTAATTATAGCTCCCTGCAAGGAGACTAAGCCATTTAGTTAAGCTATTACAAATTTTAGGAGTTAGTTGGCTAAACTTAGAAAGAAATTCTTAAATTTGGGCAAGTGTATGTTAGAGAGAATTTGGCTAATGGCAATTCGAGAAAAAAAAGACATAATTTTGTAACTCTCGGGAGAGAGAGGGTCAGGAAGAGGAAGAGTCAGGCCGCAGAAGAGGAGGTTAGGGTTCAAGAGATCGATTGAAGAGAAGAGCTGGGGGATGGACCATGTACAACAGTAGAGTAGCAAGATCTGGTGCATTTCACAAAATTTTGAATCAATGAAAAAGAAACAGAGTCTTACGTTTAACCTATGTGTAACTCTGTGTATTTGAATGTATGGAATTGATGATTTTAACCTGCAATAGATTTCTTATTAAAAGCACTGTGATTTTGATAAGTTTAATTTCTGTGTGTGAATGTATTGCCGTAGAACGAGATTGAAATCTCGTTAATGGTTATGCTATTGTATGAGATTACTTAGAGAGGGGGGACGAGATTGAGGAATTGAAGTTCCTATGAATTTCAGGAAACAAATGCCTAGAGAAGAAGAAAACCGTCACTGAACTTGCAGCCCAGTTTCTGGACAAACGAAGACGAATTTAGAGATTCCGCAATTTGGGTTTTGTGCAGAGTGGGGTCTATTATGTGACTACGAGTTTTTTTTCGAGAAAAGCTGCGGTTGAAGAGATTCGCGAGGTTCTTTGAACTGCGTTTTGCAGAAGTGTGTGAATGACGTTTTGGGTTGATCAAGTGAGAAAGGGAATCGAGTTCTAAAGAAAGAAGATGAATGCCATTTAGTCACTGTACCATTTTGGTAATAGCTACGGACTGAAATAGAGGTTATTTCTCAGAAATAAGGCAGGTCTCTGAGGGGCCCTGCACCATTATAGAGCTTAGATAAATATGCCAACACTGACATTATACTAGTGCAAGTAAAACATTTCTAGGCGCGACCATACATCCTAGTGCCTAAACTCATGATTCCCTAGGCTCCTTCAAGGAGTCCCTCCTTTGGGAAGTCCTTATTCCCTAACATCTTTTAGGGAGGGCCTCCTTTGGAAAATCCTAGTTCCCTAGCTTCTTTCAAGGAGCACCTCCTTTGGGAACTCCTCATTTCTTATCCTTGTTAAGGGAGTGCCTCTTTTGGAAGCCCTTCATTCCTTGGCCTCTGTTGGGTCAATTAATTATTATTTTTAAACATCTAATCTACCAATCATTAAATGTAAAACCAGGTTAAGATTTGTTATTTCAAAGTTATTGCACAAAATATATGCAAGCTACAATGCATTTTCTTTCACTAGTTCCTCTTATGTTGTGTAATGAGACTTTTCAACAGCACACAAAACCAACCATTTTGGTCACTTGACTCTAACTAAGAAACATTCTCTGGCATTTCCACAATAGGGTTAACAAAGGTTTGTTCCTTAGTTAGTCCTAAGAGCTGTACTAAATGAAATCCAATCCAAAATACAGTGGCCACATAACAAAGTTAAAACACGAATTTAATCATTATGATTCTAACATGAGAAATGCATAAAACAAAGTAATTATTTCTACCATGAATTACTAATAATGAGTTGTGCGACCAACATATAAATTCACTAATTCTCAACAATTGTATACAAAAGAATAGAAATACAAATCAACATAAAATAGTAAACAATTAATCCACACATTTACTAATATACACACACACACACACACATAGTATTTGTTCTTATACAGTACTACATATGGCCCAAACGTTCCACGAAATATTGCGACGAATAAGTTAAAATCGAAACTTTCATGGATAAACAGATAAATTTTTTGGAAAAAAATGTTCCGGCCCCTTATAATCGTCACAGCGATGTAAGCACCATAACGTCACTATAGCGACGAATGTTCATCGCTATAGCGACATATATGAGTTCGTCACTATAGCGACGCTAAAAGTTACACGTGCGATGTCAGCGATTATACATAGTAACGGTCATTGATTTTTTTTTTTTTTTAAATTTGATCGTTGTACATTTTCGCCGGAACCGCGACCCTCATTGATCTATAAATACATGTTCTTAATACATATTTCCACAAATAATTTGCTATAGTTGTGACAATTTTTCTGTTGATTGTTCGTTCTGTGATTTCAAGAGTCCGGTACTGGTTTGACACATCGAATTTTTGATCTCCTTCGTTTTCTAGGTTAGTTTGACAGCAATGCACTAGTTGTTTTTGTGGTTGCACCCTTTGTGTTCCAACTAGGGCTTCAATGCAATGGAGCAAATGTTTATATAGTTTGGGATTTTTGTGTCAAAATGTAATTTTTTAAATTGTCATTTGTGTTAAAATGTAAATTTTTAAATTTTCATTTTTGTTAAAATGTAATTTTTTAAATGGTCATTTGTGTTAAAATGTTTTTTTTTGCTCCTTCTATGTTTTTGATTGGTAGCCTTTGGTTCTATCTAGGTGAATGAAAAATAATAGCAAGGAGATCTCCAAGCTAGATAGATTTAAAATTAGCTATTTCAATGAAATTATGGATTATGCATCTTTTGGATTCATAAATTGGTATGACTTCAAGAAAATCCTAGAATATACCTCTTCCCATTTTAAAATGATTTACATTTACCTTGGGCCTATAAATTTGAATGTTTCCCATTCCCTACTTTAGAACATTGTACAAAAATTACAATTGTTGATAAGTCACATAGATAACAAATCACAATAAATATAGCATCCATAAACCATGGAACTAATATCATTTCCAATGTTAGTACTGAAATTGGAATGTTCTGATACATAACTTATGTATCGATCACATTTTATTTTCCATCCCTTTCCTACAATCGTTTAACAATTGATCTAGTCTGGTGTATAACTAGCAACAACTCGCACATTCACCTAGCAAGTTGGAACATGATGTGAGTGATGGTGATGATAACGACGTCGGTGTCGATGAAAATAATCATCATCACCATCAACACCATCCTGATCATCATCATGATAATCATTGTCATCATTATCACATCATCATCATCATAAGCATCTTTGTCATCGTCAATCATCATCATCATCATAAAAAACAACACCAACATCGTCGTCATCCTCATCATCAGTGACAACAACGATGATGATGATGATGTTGATAATGAAATCATCGTCATTGTAATCATAGGACCATCATCGTATATTTCAACACTATCTAATTAGATTTAACTAGCCCCCTCATAGATAACCAATGAGACCACAAAGGTGTATCCTTTCAAACTTTGAAAGTCATTTCTACTAAGCCAAAGTTTATAAAAAAACATTACATAGTATATGGAATCATTGGGAGGCCATTAATCTGTTCTATCCTAGAGCGAGATCTCTCCATTTGAATGGGATTGTCCTTCACTAGTGTGTTTTCCATCCAATTCCTTTGTAAATGGAATCATCACTATACCATGAATACATCAAATTGTTGATTATGCTCTTAATAATTGTAACACCCTTCCGAGATGACGCAAAATAAAAAAACAATTTATGTCTACTTGGGTGGGTCTACATCTATATTCATAATCCCATTTGACAATATCATTACAATGTGTTGAAACCTTTTAATCTCTAGTATAACGAACATGAACAATATTACCGACCCCTCAATTTCTTCTACATTAGATCCATTGGCACCATAATGTAGACCTTCTTGCAATTAATAATTATAAACCAGCGTAGGGAACCAATTAACTACTCATTATCCTATGGGTATTACCACTTGGAAAAATGGTGTAACAACTCCTTTCACATACACTTACAACCCAACATACTAACCCACTTGGACATTTAGATAGCAATTCATTACTTTATAAGGAAACACCATATCTATTAACATACCAACATAGGAATTGAAGTAATATGTAAACTCCTAATTTGTGACATCATTAACACAATTCCTTAGCCCCCTTTTTAAGGCAATATCTAAATTCATGTTATGTATAATGAATAGTCATTACCCACCATACGTCAATTCTTATTGGAACAACATGTAGTAATCCAAGGGAATTACTTAGGTAATCCTCTATACATGCTTAGGTAATCCTCTAATCATGTCCTTTAATTTTCGGTCTCCTTTAATATATATATACTCTATTCAATTTACTTATATATTGATTTAGTTTTTTTTGTTCTTATAGGCTATCAAAATGTCAAATAAATATGCTTGGGAAGAAAATAATAAGAGGTATGTTGAGTTTAAGGTAGCATTAGAGGCGAAGGGTGATGGAAAGTGTTATTGCCCTTGCAATGATTGCAGAGGTTTGCAAACGAGAATAATTTTAAGAACAACAGCTGAAAAACATTGTAAGGAGAAGGGGCATGCTGAAGGGGGGTATGAATATCATCCCTTGGTAAGACATTATTCATTACATAATGTACTTCTTGTAATAGTACTGATCATGTATTCACAAAATGTTTTATCATTTTAAATATGTGTTGTATATTATACACTAATGTTATTACATTGTTTGTAAATATAAAGACAATGCCCCCTAAATGTCGACCGCCATAGAGCTATTTGCCACATAATAGTAGAAATACTACTTTACAAGGTGACGAGCATGGAGATCAGGCTATTAAATATCGAGTTCTTAATGATCCTATGGACGAAGATGACGTTATTGATACAAATGGTGAAGATGAGATAAATAGATTGCTCCAAGACACATTTGCTCCATTGGATGAGGACAACCTCCATGATATTCACGGGGTTCCTCTACTCGAGAAGTCCCAAGAACCTCTTTATGAAGGCTCAACAACCAATATTCTATCTGCTATATTGTTGTTGGTGAACTTGAAGGTTTTGAATGGTTTATCAAACACTTGTTTCACACAACTCCTAAGGTATGTAAAGTTGACTATTTTCCTCTATTTTTAGTGTTAATTAATTCGTAAATTAGGGATATGCAATATTTATGACGTATATTGTTTACATTTTATTTTTTTTGTCAATGTGGCAGATAGTTGGGTGAATTTATATTACCACCATCAAATAATTTACCACAAACATGTCGAGAGGTATTCTTGATTATGAAATAAATTGGAATGGAGTATCAAGCTATTGATGCATCTCATAATGGTCACATTATATATTATGGACAATGTGCATCAGAAAACAAATGCCCATAATGTGAAATTAGTAGATATCTAACTGATCAAGTAACAAAAGAGGTGCCTCGCAAAGTTCTTCGTTATATTCCCATAATTCCACGTTTCCAATGACTATTCAGGTGCCAAAGTATAGCACATTTTATGGATTACAATGCGAAGAACATAATTGAATATGGTGTTCTTTGAATGCATGTAGATGGTTATGCATTGAAGAGCATCGAAGAAAAATGACCGATTTTTAAAGATGAACCTCGTAATGTTAGACTTTCATTGGCAACTGATGGTTTCAATCCATTTGGTGAGCTTCGTTCTACTTACTCAGTGTGGCCTGTCTTCGTCATAAACAATAACCTACCTCCTTGGATGATGATAAAGAGAGAGCACACAATGTTGGCAATGATTATTCCAGGTATGTTTTTGAAAGTAATTATATCATTTCATTAATTTATTTGTTTAATTGTTGCATGAGAACACATTTTATATATTGGGACACATAACTAAATAGCAATATTGTATGTTGAATGATCAATTAGGTAAGTACCAAGTTAAAGATATGAATGTATATATTGAGCCTCTTATCGATGAGCTATTGAAGTTATGGGATGGAATCACTATGTATGACCTCCAAACCAATAGGGCAGAAACAATTTCAGTTCCATGGAATACTTGCATGGACAATTCATGATGTTCTCGGGTTAACACATTTTTGTGGTATGTAACTTTCTATTGCACGTCGTTAAAATTATATGTTTTAAGGTAAAAAACATGCATTTTTTTAAATTAATAATCTTTTGATGCTATAACATTAATACATATATCTTGTAGGTCTTCAAACAAAGGAAAACTTTTCATGTCCAGTATGTGGTCCTAGGATAAAATCTCGTCGTTCAAGAAGTTTAGCAAAGGAGGTGTTCGATGAGTACATGCACTTCCTCCCTAAGAACCATATGTATCGAACTATCGAAAAAACAAAATTCAATGGTAAAGAAGAGAACGGAAAGAAACCACGAAGAATGACACCTCACCTATGGAAGTTGGAATATAACAAAAATCGTCGAGGTATGCAAATTGTATATGTAGCATATATAAACACGTAATATTATGATTTTTATATTTATAATGAATTTTCTCTATCATGGGTGTCATGAATTATTGTTAATGTGTTTTCGTTTATGTTTAATGAATGTCTTTAAGGCATGAATGGGATTCCATGAGGAATGAAGAGTTATCCCATACAATTCAGTAGGTTGCCATACTATGAGCACCTACAAATAGCTCATTTGTCCGATACAATGCATATCGGGAAGAACGTAACATAAATGATATGGCGGATATTGGATGGAAGGTATGACAAAAATAAAATTGGAAAAATTTGTAGTGACATTGTAGAAGCCAATAACGCATTGCAAAGTGTAATTACTTCCAAGTCCGGAGATGGGGACCAAAATATTAGTCTTCCATGGTTATTGACAGAGCAACAAATCAATGCAATAAAAGAGGTCATTCATAAAATAAGGTTTCCGATGGGGTTTTCGTCAAACACACAAAATATCTTAACCAAAAAAGGTCATTTTGGCGGTGTTAAAACTCATGACTGGCATACAATCATTAAGGTAATTATTTACGTATATAATTTCTATTAAGTACATCTTTTTAGTAATTTTTCTCTCCTATTTGAAAACATTAGATAATGATTTGGTTTTTTCTACAATACGTTCTACCTCTATCTCTCCTAGATAGCTTTGACGACAACATAAAACAAGTTATATATGATATTGGTAAATACATGAGGTAAGTAACAATTTATATGCATGAAAATGTTTGTTCTTTTTGTTGCATTGCTTATTGACATATTGTGTTTTACAGCTTGGAAATTTATTATATATGCCTCAATCTTGTTGATCACTGTTATTTTCTTGCATCTTTTGTAGGTGGATTTCATCTAAAGAAATCCATAAAGAAGATATTAGTTATTGGAAGAGAGAAATTCCTCGTCTAATGTGTGAAATGCAGAAGTATTTACCTCCAACATTTTTCAATTCACAAGAACACTATCTCATACACCAAGTTGAGGAGATTGAATTGTATGGACCTGTAAACTCAAGGTCAATGTGGATGGTGGAAAGGCATTTGAAGTCATTGAAGGCCTTTTTTAGACAAAGAGCACGTCCTGAGGGTTTTATGGTGCATGGCTATATGCTATATCAATCCATGGTGTACATTAGTCAATATCTTCCAAATTTAGCAAAAAATATCAATCTGCCTCGCATTTGGCATGTCAGCTCCATCAACAAATTTGAAGGGGAGGTCCTGTTGGGCAAAGGTAGAACGAGGAAAGTGAAACGTAATTGAATGGTGTACATTTAATTTATTATACAATTAATTTTTCAATTAATGTAATTTTTATTATTCCATCATTATTTTAAGGTAAACTTAATTTCCTTTAATGATAGCTAATTTAC
>BSBM01000822.1:347500-385000 GCA_027924585.1 Larix kaempferi
GGTCCATTTGCATAGCTTCATGACCATGCTCCACCTTGACTATTCTTATCTTGACCTCACCAATAGAGATCCTTAGAACCCCCCGTTCCTCTTGAATAGATGCATAACAGATAGACTGTATTATGATACTTTATATCTTTAAACCATGTGAAAGCCCCCCATAATAATATTTATTGTGTAAATCCTCGTAATGGTAGACATAATGCACCTTTAATCCAAAGATTCCTTTTGTCGGGCATGGGCGGTGATTCTACATTGTTTGTGAGCCCTTAAAACACATTTTATACCCTAAGAAACTGGTGTTCCTCCTCAAATCATGTCCATGACCCTAAGAACCACATCTAGTGATAGAAAACCCAACAATGGCTTCCATATAACACCTAAAGACTGAATATTCCCTTTATAGGAACTCGGTGGTGCTTTTGGACCCTATGCATGGTCCATGATCCTAAAAGCACATTTAAGGCCCTAAGATACTATTTTTTTCCTTCAACCACATTTAGGGCCCTGAGAATCATATATGGTCCGCAAAAACTTGTAATGGTGCATATAATCCAAAGAATCCCTTTAGAAGGCATGTGAGGTGGCTTAAGACCATGTGCATGGTCCATTAGCCTTAGAATACTCTTTTAGGCCCTAAGATTCTAGGTTTTATCCTTAAGCCATGCTTAATGCTCTGGGAAATATATCTAGTGTCAAAAACTACATAATCGCATCCATGCATAGAGAAGCTCCCTTGTTTCACAAATGAATAAGTGGTTTTTTAAACTTACAAGTTTAAATTTTGATTGGATAAGGTAGGTAAATATTTATATATTAGTCCATGATCCTAAAAGCAAATTTTAGGCCCTAAAATTATCCTTCATATATTTGATGAAATGTCTAAACCAAACTAACCTAGATAATTTCACCAACTCATCTCATCCATGTCGAAAAAATACAAAGCTGATGAAGGGTCTAAACCAAAGTAACCTAGAGAATTTCACCAACTCACCTTATACATACTGACAAATTATAAAGCTCATTATTATAAGGAGATTATATTTAATATCTTAGTGAAGACTAATGGAGATGGTGTGGTGAAACAAGTTGTCATTGTGGATGACTTAATCATAATAAAAAAATTTCAACACTTAACTAAATAAGTGAAGAAAAACTTACATTGTAACTTTGAATGACAAACTTGGACATTATATATAATATATAATAATAAAAAATAAAAAAATAAAAAATAAAAAATAAACATATATTATATATATTATAATGTAATATATATTATATATAATATATAATAAAAAACAATTAAGAAAAGAAAACCATTCACGCCCGCCATTTCGAACGACATTGTGCCATTTGAACCAGTGCTCTTGACCTCGCCGATAGAGGAGTCCATGCCATATAGTATATCATAATAAACCCGGGCCGTACTGATCTCGACCCCACATGAAGAGGATATCGACACCACAGAGCATATATCGACCCGTCCACCGACATAGGAGACCCTGACTATGTCTTCAGTATGTGCTCGATCTTCAAACCCCTGTTTATTTCCTTAAATTTCTTTAATTTATGGGTAAAAATCTTGCCTTTTCCTTTTGAATTGAGGAATGAAAGCAGATATAGAATGGATCTAAAAAAATCCATTCATATTTTTAGGCATTAGGGTTCCTTTCCACTGAAACAGGGCTCTAAAAACTAGACAGGCTCTATGGGCATAGGAAATGAAACTGCGCTAAAGAGCGCCTTTGCCCTAGATCTTGGCTCTGCAAGTGAATCAACAAGGTAAAAACTCGACCTGGAATAGGAATGTGATAGGAATAGACTTTGGAACGGAAGGACGTGTTACGTTTATGGGATGATGCCCCTCATCCATAGTAGCGGGCGTGAAGACAACTTTATTTAGCTTGGATATGGATTCCTACATAGGCTCTCATGCTCGTAATTCCCCGGGGGATCTACATTTAAACCAGTCCATAATTGAGACCGACGATGACTGGAGTCCATAAAATATACAAACAAGGCCCAAATTGGACCAACACTCTCTTGGATAATGTTCGATTGGAAGTCAACCACTGATGGATTTGGGGACTTTCCATGAAAAAATAAGTCCTTCATCAACATGTAAGAAAGTGAGTAAGTAAATGTCCAACATGCAGTTAACATCCACGATGTTGGGCATATGCAGTAGTACCATTTCCACCATGGAGGTATAGCCTAGAAAACCAGTTGAGTATGCTATCAATATATGTTTGAATTTTTATATTCCATGCCCCAAAATATGAAACTTAACAATACAATTCTACCCCTAAATCTAAAATGAAGTTTGACTAATATCTGAAATAGGTTCCTTAACAAAAAGATCAAATTTGGGTCTTTGGAAAGGTACTAACAGAGGAAATGAAGTTGTATAACTAAATAATTGCAAGCTCATATATGATGTTGGGACAAACTTTAACAAAAATAAATAAAACACCAGAATTACATTCACCAATCTCACTAGTCTTGGAATGAGGAACACATAAAAGAGATTGAAAAGATTGTAGAAGGCCGAGGACACAACTGCAACAACTTGGTAGCTTGGAGTGATTGCAATAGCCAACATCCCATATTTTGTGAAATAGAGGAAGGTGAAGAACATGGTGAATATATACCAGCGAAAATTAATCTAAGGCCACTGAAATTCTATCATGGTGTATGAGAGAAATCCATACGTGGATGTGTGAATAAGTATGTAGGGAATCTCAATGAAAATCTAAAAAACATGACATATTGTGCAATTTAGATTGAGACAGAGGTAGACTGTGGGCATGATAATGCCATAAAAATATATATGGAGTGTTGTTTCTAGGTCTGCTACAGAACATAGGCTTGAATAAAGAAAGTTTAGGGTGCTATGCTTCATAAATTTACGTATTGTAGGGATGATTATATTCAGTCTAGAGTTTAGGAATTGTTTTTGCATCCATTCAGTGTGTTAGGAATCTATATTGAAGGTATTTTCTATCTCCATAAGGACCTTGTCATATTCTATTCTATTTCAAGTTGTTGAAAATGTTGTGAATCAACTCTACACTCTTCACAATTTTAACTAGATGGATGATAGAGGTTAGAACTAGACCAAGAATAAGTGACGTTGGTGTGCAAAAAAATGTCCATTGATTTGTCTACCAACTATAAGAGTTCATCTTTTTTTTGAACTAAACCATTTATGAGAGCTATCAATCATACATAACAGTTAGATTCCACCCTCCGAGGTCTCACTTGAAGTTAGCAAATTACTCAAAATGCTCATTTACACATTGAGAGTTTCATATTTAGCTAGAATCCATTTACCTCCATTGATGGGTTAGCTTTCTCTTTTACCAGGTTAGAGCTTGGTACAACTAATTCAAGCACAAGTTGAATTCCATTGAGCAAAGGCATAATTATGCATAGTGGCGCTCTTTGGGAATTCCACGGCACAAGTTGTAAATCCATTTGAATAGGAAAATCTCCCAATAAGCTCAATTCCCAACTTAAGTGAGATATATGATATATGAGGATTATTGTGTCTGTCCATTTGGGCCCATCAATTAAATGTAGGGATCGTCAGAATTGGTAAGAAATGGATTCCTACTATTATAACATAGGATATAAGCATGATAACCATCCATTTGATGGGAATTTAAGGTAAAGATCAACAATTTTGGCTCTTGAGAGAACTGGAATGCAATGTCAATAGGTTCTTTTTTTGTTTTAGAGAGAATACAATATATTTTTATATAAAACGTGCACCTCATCATCCTGATTCTCCCCCACGTCATACCCAAATAGATAGACTTTGAACCACTACCACTTTCCAAACTACCAACCTATTGGTTTGGTTTCCCTTCTATTGACAATTTCACACGATATGTAACATCCCCTACTTATGTCAGAAATATAATTTTACATTAAAACTATTGGTATTTTACAATGAGCAGAAATATAATTTTAAATTAAAACTATAGATTTACAAATGCAATATGTAGTATGGATTTCTATGTTCCCATATATGAATTAAATTCATAGGTATTTTCCAAAGGATTGTAGTAGTTTTCACATGGCTGTTGAAAGTGAAGGTGGCTCCAATCACTAATTTCAACATAAAAATTGGAGATCAAAACACGATTGTGGAAGCAAAATTTCTTACATAAATACAAAAGAAAGATGTACAAAAACCCTTCTGTCCCAAATAGAATTGAAAACCCTCCATCCTATCACAATTGAAAACATTATATCATAACATACTCCAATGGTACTAACTTGAAAGACAAATTTGTTGATGCCACTTTTATAATTTGATTCCCCTTCATATAAAAATTGAAAACATTGAACCAAAGTATCTCACCAACTGGGAGGTCATTGAAGGATATAGTAGTTTGTACTCTTTTCAAAACCATCTCATATAGTTTTTGTATCCTTTTGACACTAAAATCTATAGAGGAAACCAATGATCCTTTTACCTTGAATAATGTGGGATTGTTAGTAGGCCAAAAAGCATTTCCTTCTAAGATATTGGATCTAGTTAGTTTTTTGTTTGTTTATGATCCTTTGCTACCGAACAACCAAAAACTCATCATTTTGTCTCATTTTAATGATTGTAGGTACCACCAAATAGGTTACTTGTCGGATCTATCTTCCTCGAGTGAGGAAGATAGACTAGAAGAGGTTGAAAGCGAGACGTCTAATACAAGATCCAATAGGTCAAGATCAACTAGAGGTGAAAAGGTAAGGAGAAAATTTCGTAGACACATGGAACTTTTTATTTCTGAAGGAGGATCATGTGATTATGATTATGAGAGCATAGGTGACATTGAGTTTCCCCTGAGATATAGACATCTTTCCAAACGATGGCTACCCAAGGAGCAACCCCAAGTGGACACAAATTTCTTCCTCAATGGGAGGACTTATCACATTGCTCCATCCTCTTTACATGGATTGTGGCTATTTTCCATGGATGGCATAAAGGTGACATATGGCACTGAAACTGAATTGATGGAGTATGTCGGACCATGCTACAAATACAATGATTGGTTGTTGTTGGTCCGATATACACGAAGTATGCGGACATATGGAGTGGCAGAAAATTATTGTCAACTACAGCACAACAATCTGAACAAAGGAGGAACTATGTATATTGATGGAAGGCCAAAAGCTTCCGGAAATATCGCAGGGTTTATAAATAGCACATGACCAAGGTCAACACATAAGCTACCCAATTTCATATTTGAGGGGCGTAAAGGAAATCGTGTATTTGTATGTGCAACAAAATCAAACACTCCAGGTGAAGAGTTGTTGATCGATTACGGTTTGAATCGAATAAATGCGGGGGTTTCTATTATGGGGGTAATTTTCTTATACAAAATTTAACTCAACCTTTGATCGATGACTTATTATTTTTCTCTTGCAACAAATTTATTTATATGTCATGCTTTTTATAATATACACATGGTTAATTATATGTCATGCTTTTCATTAATCGCGTTTAAGAGACATTGTTAAATATGTAATTTCCATTTTTAATATGTCTTAATTCTTATATTGTGGCAGGGTGATCGTGGCCATATGCCACAAGTTGACCGTGGAAAGTCACCAATGGTGACGTATGAGGTCAATGCTAGTTTAATAGTACCTAATAACATCAATGTAATAGTAACCACAATTCGTGATTATATTACATCTATTAACATGTGACCTTTTTTATGCCAATGAGCTCAATATTTCAATATTATATCATTCCTATTGTATTGTGGCAGGGGGACAGTACTCAGAGCACACCTACAGCTTCTGGACAGGTAAACGTGACTGTCATATTAAAAATATTTTTTTTTACATTAATCACGTTTATTATACATGGTTCGATTTTTACTTATCGATATGAATATGTCTTGCTTCTTGTATTGTGGCAGGGTGACCGTGGGAAGTCACCAATGCTGTCGCATCAGGTAAATGATAGCATAATAGTACCTAAACATGATTATAGTACTTATTTTTGTTATTATATGCATTTTATTTTTTTACGTGATTTTTTGTAATGATAAAAATAAATTAACTACTTTCGTTGATTGACATTCGTAGAGCACACCACATTAGGATGATGAGGTGGTCATTGAGGAAGATATATTTTATTCAACCAACCCAATGGAAACTGTGAAGAAGGCTTTGAAAAAGTGCAATCAAGACCTTCTTAGACTGATTGTAATTAGACCCAGGTCTGAAGAAATCAAAGCAAAAATTGATGACGTGAGGCAAAAGATAGAACCGATACGGGGTAAGTGGCATCTTTGAAAGTTTTTACGAACTATGACATATATTCATTTAGGTTATTTTAGTTCTCTTTTTTTGATATGATCTAATCAATTGATGTTTTCTTTCTGTAGGAATTTTTGGAGATAACACCCATGCATCGAGAACAGGCTGCATAGGTCGGTATTGGTAGTAGCGATGGTTCAACACATCGTCAATATACCATACCAATGAGGCTATTTGCCTCTCTTGAACAACAATTCACATTAGATGCTACGACCTCACCAGATGTTGGAGGTCAACATGGCCCTTCAACCACCACTACTTCACAGGATGTTAGAGAGGAGAGTAGCGTCGAATGTGAAAGTTGCTATCCTGGCGTAGTACGTGTGGTTAGCAAGGGATCATTTCCCATCAGCTTCTTGGTGGACCAAGACTGTGTTCCAATCAAGATACCAAAGATTGCAGGTATTATTTAATTTATTCAGTGTTTTTTTCATGTAATTCAAAGCCACATACCTCAAATTAGTTTTAATTAATGATCATGTTTTTTTTGCAGGAAATAATGTTTTTATACGAACTTGCATGATAAGGCGTTGGAGTGTTTTGGGCCCACCATTCGTACACGGTGGAATACCCAAAATGACAAATTGAAAGATGATTTGATGAACCACATGGTCAGCTTGTTTGGTGAAACCTTCAACAGAAAATGTGTCACTACAACAACTAGCTTAAATTTGAAATACGTCAGGGCAGATTATAGGGACAATTTGCAAATTAACCATAAGTATGAGCGTCCTCCAATGGTTGTAGAGAAGGATTGGAAGGCGCTCATGGAGGATGCAAAGGAGAAGGCATTGAGAAAAGAAGGAAAGACTCGGCCAATCGGTTCAAGAAGGTATGACACATATCATATTTTCAATGAACAATGTTCAATTTTTTTTAAACTTTTAAATATATTTAAGTTGCGATATCTAACATATTTGCAACCTTTCATAGGCTCCCCGACACCTCTAAAGATACAAAGGCAAGAGTAGAAAAACATGGGCGGCACAAACTGGGCCAGGGTGGATATCAGAAACTAAGGGCACGAATTGTAAGAATCAAACGATCATTATTTGTAGCCAAAAATTTTCTAACTGTATCGAACGATTAATTGATTTATCACAAGCACTTTTCATGGTGTTATGCATTGCAGGGAAATTATTTTCAAGAGGCATCCACTGAAGAAGACTTGAGGCTCGGCTTCATGTATGGTTTTTAACATGTGCTGGAACGTCGAAAAATCTTGGGCAAACCCCAATTTCCCCATTGATGCACGCAGAGATAAATAAAAGCAATAAGGCCATAATTATAATGTACTTGTGTAATATATTCATGAATATTACATCGAGCAATAAATGTGCTTTTTTGTTTTCAGGGTGAGACCAACAAAACCAGCGAGGGTAGTGGTACCGAACCGGTACCACGCGATGGTGGGGAGATTCCTAGCCATTCAGGTATGTATGCTATAAAACAGATGTATTCAATATGATTTTAAATACATAATTGATTACGTTTACTAATTAATATTTTTCTGTGAATGGCAGAGGATGTACCTTCTCATGCTCAACCGGGAGATGAACAAATGGAAGAACCAATGAACACTCCAGTTGACTCAGCTAGTTAGCCAGTAGGTAAAGATCATTGTAATGATATTGGAAATAATGAAATACGTATCTCAATAATAACTACGCATTTATATCTATATAACTATCTTGTTTTTTGCAGATGATGCCCCTCTCCATCGACCTCCACGCCCTGCTAATCGACGTACCAAAAGTATGGTACGGGGAGGCATGTCCACACAATCAACAGAAAGAGAGGCTACAACAACTACAACAGGTCAAGACACTGAAGATGAAGTCCTCCTCTTCGAATTTTTGAGAAAAAAACCAAAACATAAAAAAATGTAGTTGTAAACATTTAAGATTTGTATTTGACTGAGTGAAGGCATGAAATATTTCCAGTTTTGTTACAAGTTTCTTGATCTAGTCGATGCATGGTCATATTTTAGAATTGAGTTTTCACATGTGTATGTTATTGCTCAGTTCATATTTCTGAATATGTGTGACATATTTCGAGGACTATGGTTATCCTCAAGGGACTGGCCACCCCTTCCTGAGTTAACCTAAGGAAGATGAGATGACCATATCGTTTATAATTCGTTTAGATCTAATATACTTATGTTATTGTTATTTCAACATTGTTGTCTTTCATTAACAACTTAGATCTGATATATATTGCTACTGTTATTACGGTTTTTGCTTTCAGTACTTTAATGATTTATGTAGCTCTATGTTTGATAGTACTGTGTTGATTAGAACAATTAATATAACTATGTTTGTGCTTTTTGAAATTTATATGCGAAATGTTTGTTCACTTTGTTGCATAGCTTATTTTTGAATATGTATGACATATTCCGAGGACTATGTTTATCCTCAAGGGGCTAGCCACCCCTTGCTGAGTTAACCCGAGGAAGATGAGATGACCACATGAGCTTCCTTAACCTGGGATGATAATTATGAGCTTCCACTCATTGCATGAGACAAATGAGACATATGACCACATATAGTTGAGAAGGTCGAGTAACTTACCTTGACGTTGACTTGATGTGCTTGAGCCTAGTATGACTTCGTGTTGCCTTGTTATGTTACGTTGACTTGCATGTTTACTTGTATGTGATGTTTAGCCTTGTGGTGACTTGTGATTGACCCTTGCATGGTAACGTTGAGCTATACAACCCTTAAATGTTGATGTCCAGCTTGTTGATGACTAGCGTGACCCCTTAGGATTGATGTCCACCCTTGAGTTGACCTTAAGATACCTCCTTAGGTGCCATCCACCATATCGCTACCTTATATGACTTTTTTGGAGTACTTTGCTGTCGTTTTTTATTGTGTGTTGGTCGTACTGCTGTGGTGCTACTGTTTTTTATTTGTGAGGGTTGGATGATCTATTTTAAGGTCTTTTCCAGTTCTGGGTTCTCTCCTTTCACAGGTATGTTAGTCTAGTTGAGTCTCATGCAACTAACCTAATGCTAAGAGGTTGAAGTTTGAGGATAAGGGAGGTCTGCCCCAACATCTGATGTTGAGTTTATAATTGGTTCAGATCTAATATATATTGCTACTGTTATATATAGATTGCTATTGTTATTATTGTTATTGTATTTAGTACTTTAATGGTTATTGTAGCTCATTGGTTTTGGGACATGTTGGACTTGAAGGATATTGAGGTATGGTTTCTGCATTGCTAACTCTAGATATAATTCATTAGATATAAGTACTCTAGCTAGTTGTAAAGAAAAATATTCTTGAATAATTAATTGTATTAACATGAAGTTTGTGAAAGTCCTAAATGGTGATTTGCAAGTATGATATGAAGATAATTTTGTGGTAGATGTTTCTTAGGTTAGAGATATTTACAGTGCTGGAGAGTATTCGATCTTGGTCACAATTGATCGATAAAGTGGATTTGATAAGATTCTAGCTTCTATGC
Source organism: Larix kaempferi (assembly GCA_027924585.1). NCBI lineage: Eukaryota > Viridiplantae > Streptophyta > Pinopsida > Pinales > Pinaceae > Larix > Larix kaempferi. The sequence goes on from BSBM01000822.1 coordinate 357,305, forward strand.
CACTCAAGGGGCATGTTATGTAACTACTTTGCTTCCTCATTTTATTTATATTTTTTTCTATCCTTGGATGACATTGATGTGTTTGGCCAAGTGGTTATTCTTCAAGTACATTATAGTTGGCTTGTTATTATCTCATCAACGTACCTATGACAAGTTAATACTTTTGTTGTGTTGTACTAGAAACTATCAAATAAACCTATATTGTTAGTTTACTTTTCTCTGATATTGGCACATTAATTTTCTATGCTATTCTTGTTTTAGATATTTAGTTGTGTTTCCTTATTTTTTCTTTCTTTTCTAGACACATATATTTTGGGAGACAACTTTATACCATGGTATTTATTATAAGATCTTATGCAACCACTTTAATTTCTTCACTTATTAAGCATTCCTTTAGGTCTTTTATATTACTACCTAACTTCCTTTTCCAATCTTGTATGTTTTGTTTTATTTTATTTTCTCTATAAAATTCACTCATAAATTGTACAAGATAGAAAATTGTGCAAGGATTAGGAGCTATATAGAGATTTACTTTCCTTTCCAACCTAGTCAAAGAACACAAGCATCTCTGATCGCGTCCATAGATTAGTTGATGAAATAAATTATTGTAAGAAAATGTAGCTTAGCAGATACCTAGGTTGTTGAGTCATTCATGAAAGAGAGAAAGTACGCTTAACAAATGTCTAATACAACGAAAAGAAACTCTACACCTTACCAATAAAATGAAGTAGATAGTTGTATGTCTAGGAAAAAACTAGAATGTCAAGGCCACCTATTGAAAAACCAAAGGTTTCCACTTTCCAGAGAGAGTTTTCTCCAGTGAATACATCAGATGTTTCAAATGCCTAAATAATGATCTCATTATAAAACTCTCTTTCAATTTGATAATCCAAAATTATGTGCTTAATTTACTCCCTTTGTTGATACTGAGGACAAATACTATTGGTTAGGATTGCTTTGACATGTCCACGAATAGTGGTTACCTTGGTAGAGAACCAACTAACAAATATTTGAGAACCCTGAACTTGAAAGATCGAGAGCTAATCCAAATATATTTGTTTCTATGGAATTTTTTGGTTTCTGCATTGCTAACCTTCCACCCAAGTCCAACTTGTCAATCATATTGATTTTTGGTTTGGTCTAGTATTGAATGGAATTAGTGTGACAAGAGTAGATGTAAGATGGGTTTATGACCAAGCCACATTTGATCCCTCCAGACTGGATTTTTTCTACAAGTTGATTGTTAAATATCTCTCCAGTTTTGATAATGTTGAGTACATCCAGTCACGTTGCTTTGTGTTTTCTATATAGAACTAGTTTTAGGGATATCCTTATTGGAATACCAATCATATTTATTTGTATCTAACATATATATTATGCCATTGGATTAGACCCTTTTTGAACAACTCTTCCCTATTCAACTTGGAGATTGAGCATAAGATTGTAACCTCTACAAAGATTCTGGAAGTTGGAAGAGAGAAAGGTAAAAACTGGTTGCCATGGCTCTTAAAGTGGTTACAACACCAAAGAAAACCGACTGTCAAGAATTGTAAACTACATTAGCTAGAGTACATGCTTGATCTTTGTATTCATAAATATGTTTCTAAGAAAATCTGTCCAAGCTCAATTACTACTCAAATCTCTGACACCCACAATCTGTGCCTAGGTAAAGCTACTCTAATCCCATCTTTAATTCTCTTGCATGGTGTTCTCTCTCTCTCTCTCTCTCTCTCTCTCACACACACACACACACACAAACACACACACATCAGCTTCAAAATTGAACAGCTAGATATAACATGTAATTATAAATTCTTAGTGCTAGAGTTCAATGAGAATTTACATTGGGACATGTGCACAAGAAAGAGGCTTCAAGGAGAATGGATGGCATTCTTCCTACTTCAGAATAGATGCAAAGCAACGAACGTTTGGGAATGGTGCATGCTATGCTCTCACTTCGAGGCACTCATAATGCCAATATGTTTATACATGTTTGAGATATGCGGGGGCCTTGATAATATAAAAAATACCTACTTTTGATCAATTTCATTAGATCTTTGTAAGCTATCTTTAATTAGTGATCATGGAAATTTTACTTATCCACTCAATCAATTCCATCCAGAATCTTGGTTGACAAGTGAAAATGATATATACTAATCAATCATCCCTATGTCATGATCTAAAAGTGTATTCCATAATCAATCCCAAATTACTACCATAGAAAAATTCCCCTTAGGCCAAGGATGATTCTAGAACTCCACTCAGTTTCCTTTTACAACTTTTTGAATAGTAGTATCAATTGTATTTGTTATGAAATTGATATAATAAGGAGCTTGATTTGGTTAGCTCCTCCCTAGTACTTGTTCATGATGATATACTTCAATTTTGACATGGAGCTCATAAGTACCTTTGACCTGGGCAACCTTGACAAAACATAGTGTATAGCACTGACACTTCCTCCAAAGAAAATATATTTTTCTGAAGGAAATTTCAATAGCTATTCTTCAAACCACTGAATGATACCTGGTGAGTACTTTGTCTTATATGTAGAGGAAATGAATTAGGGCTAGAAAGACAAGATGGACAAAAGATAGAAGTTTAATTAAGAATCTTATTGTTGTCACCTAAACAAATGTTCTACTATCACCTACAAAATGTACCTGAACAAGATGGAGAAAAGGTAGAAGTTTAATTAAAAATCTTAGAGATAGAAAAAAATAGTGAATGCAATAAAATGGGAAATGAAAATAGAAGAGAGAGGAATAGGAAATTAAGTTTTAGTCCTTTACCATTCCCATTACACCCTTGCTCTCCTATATCTAGTTGTAATTAGACCCTCAAATGGATTTTTACTGGCCAAGAGAGGAGGATGCAAAGAGCCAAGAGTTGCATTTGTAACCAAAGATTGAAAAATAGACTGAACAACCACTCAAATGTTGTTTCTCATGTTTGGGTTTCTAGGGTAAAATATTCATGTTTATGGTTTATTAGATATTACTGCTTTACAAATTCTATGTGGATTAGGTTTATCTTATTCATGTTTAATGTGTTGTTATTAGTGTGTTAATGGTGGGAATGAAGAACTGCAAATTATAGTTCTGTTAGTTTGATTTAAAAATATATTTTCCACTATAAATTAATGAGGGATAATATCTCTAAGATGACAACAATCCATTCCATCATGAGTTCTGAGATCTATATGAGTTATGAGATCCATGGTTATGGTAATTTGGATCTTGCATTCTTTTATCCAATTCTCTATTTTATGTTCGTAAAGTTAACATATTGAAGTACATTTGAGACATTTGACATAGGTACAAGCCACACAAAACAATTCAATTCCTCCCTATCATTCTACACAACAAGATGTCAACTCCCTAAGGCCCTACGTACCTCCTGCCATCTAGACATGGGACATAAGGGAGACTAGAAGCCATACAAATACCATACGCTTGTCCCCAGTGGAATTTGAGCCTAAAACCACCATCTAATCCATTAAATTGATCATAGGTAGGATTAATATCCCATTTATCAAAGCATTTAGTATGTTATGTTGTTAAAGTGAAGCCATCTTTTAACAAAATATTGTTAAATTTGTTTATTTGGTTTGTATGAGATAAGGAAACAAAACCATTGTATTCTTGTTAACTCATTTGCATTAAAGAATGACTATAAGGAATAAAATGAATGGGATGTAGTTGTAACTACCTCTATTTTAAGATTTGGATGCAACTATATATATCCCATCTTATGTTATGCCACCATATGTACCCCTAAACAGTCGGTAGTGAATTAGAATGTGATAATATGGTCAATGGAAATATTCCTTCCTTTGGGCATTGGAAAGCCACTTCCCTTGACAATATGAAGTTTGACTAACCATTTAAACATTGAGATTGAAAGTATATTGTGGTGTTAATAATGGGTAACATGGTTTTTTATTAAAGTGTAATTTCTAGAGTGTGGCTAGAATAAGTTATTGTCCTTTGCTTAATTCTTATGTCATACCCACACCAATTATTATAGCTATATAATTGTTGGCATTTTGTGAATGAAGGTAAACTTCGCACTTCGTGTTGAGCCTTGAGATAATCTATCTCCTTTACCAATTGAAGAAAAATATTCTCACTCTAAGGTAATGCTACCTTTGAATAGAGCGTTATCTTCATAATTATTGTTGGAGTAATTTCAAATTTGGAAATCCCTATGTGAGAAGGAGCTTCCTTAGGAGGGGTGCTACAACACAAGAACTATAAAGTCTAAATAATGATTGGTTCATATATGTTTAATGAAGGATATTGAAAGTCAATTTGAAGCTTGATTTCTTGATAATGGTAGTTATACTGACAATACATTGAGTTTATTTTCTTTTGCATTGCATCATGTTCTTATATCCTTGAGTTGAAAAATGCTTGGAGGGGAATGATGTCGTGTGGAAATGCGAATGATCACATCAATATCGACAACAAAGGAAATTGGGAAGCTGTTGTATTACTTGGAAACTACCACTCCTTAACAAGCACATATAAACAAAAGTATAAGGTTCAAAACTATAAGACCACACATTTAGGGAGGTATCCTTATAAAAAAATTACACATTCTAGCAATTGGTCTTGATCCCTTGAACCAATTTGTGCACAACTAGATTTAGATGGTGTGTCGTTCAATTGACTCTTAAGAATAAAGAATTGCAATTAGTAAGAACCCCAGCCTTGAGGTAGAGAATCATAGCTAATAATGTACATACAAATGTTCTGCTCATAGATGCATTCATTCAAGGGAAACATGCATATTAGAGATGAATATTGCATGCAAAAAGCAATGCCACCCATGATAAATCAATAATGTATGTACCTAGGTAAAACTTAGGTAAGGAAAAACTACCTCAAAATAAATGACTAAATTTGTTTGAAAATTTTAATGCGAAAGTTTTGTAACTAAGCATCATGACTTCTTATTTGTCCTGAAGGAGGGCACAAGTCATGTTTCTCATGCTTTCACAAACCCAATACAGTGAAGTTAGGGTTGATGTGTCTGGTCCTGCAGAATGGGGTTGTATTGTCATTAGTTTTCAAATGAAACTGGCCTAGGATTGACATGTCGTGATTCACACTCTCTGTGAGTAAAATATCTTATTAACCCCACATCATAGAATTTCATTTTGTTGAATTGGTGTAGTCTCTGGAGGATTTTTCCTATCATCACTCCTTGATAATGTATGCGGTGATTCAACTACTAGTCTAAACTGTCTTGCATGACCATTGTGTGTTTATATGTTATTTTTGTATATTTTATTGGTTTTTTGAATCATATGCACTTTTAAATTTAACTTGAAAAGGATCATTTTGCACGATCTTGAATAGAATATGTTGGTGACTTGGCAAGCATCAAATCTTATTTTTGTGGATCAAACTACTGGAACTCGTTTTAGTTACATCACCGATGTATGTGATCTTCGTCATTATGAGAAGGGTGTTAGTAATGACATGTATGAATTTCCACAGGTATGTTTCATTTATTGTAGAGACAGTAAATTGGTTTTTACCAATTGGAAGTATAACCATTGCAGATGGTCAGTGTACAAGTACAACTTGTTAGTTTGTAAATAAAACAAACTTGTAGTCGGTATGTATATTATCACTTTTCAATGAAGTGTGATTTCAAGTCTAATAAGTTTTCCCAATATCTGCTAGACAGTTTCAAAGAAGACCCAAAGTATGCAAAGAATGACTTTTGTGATTTTCTTCACAGTCAAGTGGCCTAATCCTGGCAATGCTGCATTATGATTGTATTTTTTGGTGTTTTGTGTAATATTCCACATTAGGTGAATTTTGAGGTCTAAAATGGGTCTCCTAAGAGATATAATAAAATATTACAAGTTAGGCATTTTTGGGGGGAGGTATATTCACAACTCATCTTTTACACTACAATCAATGTAACTATGGTTAAGTTAAATTGAAAGATATCTAAAATAAAATCAATAAAAAAATCATACTTTGATGTGACTAAAAGTATTACTCTTGAATATATAAATTTATTTTGAATATAATATGATGAATGTAGTTATAAAGTAAAAAGTAATGTGATGAATGATGGTCGCTTCTAGGGTTTCGCAGGAAGGGCCTGCAAAATCTCCTGGATTTGGACGTAATGATGACGATTTTGCATGTGGACGGGTTTGATTGGGATGTAACAGGCTTCTGGATCCTAGGTTGTGTACGGGGATCTAGTGACAACTGTTTGTTTTTTCTGCTGTTGTGGACAAGTGTTTGTTTTCATCGACAGGTCCAGTGGAAGGGCCATGAAGTCGCTCGTGGGTGGGGCTTCTCCCCATTCTAGTCCTTTCATCGGTTTGGAGACTGAGAACCGGTCGACAACCCTCCACCCGTTTGCTCGTCGTTATGGAGGAAACCCTAACTTGTATGGGGAGAAAGCGAAGTGCAGGCGGAGGTCGAAAACACTCAAGGCGAGAGAAGGTCTGGAGAGATTCATAATTCCAGCAGCAGCTAACTTGGAGAGGGTTGATATGTTAGCGGATAGAGCTCTGGTCGGGCGCTTGGAATATGCTTCTGGCTCAAAAGTGGAGATTGTTGAGTGGGTAAAAAACAATTGGACGCCGATAGTGGGTAACACGTCGAGGATAAATTTGCTGGTAAATCAGTGGATTCTGTTCATTTTCCCCTCTGTGGAGTCTATGTTGCGGATTCTTGAGGGGACCTGGCTGTTTAAGGATGGTTCGCTGTTTCTGAAGCGATGGCATATCAGATCTGATCCTATCCATGAGCGCCGAGGTATTCGCCATTTGTGGATGATCATCCCCGGTCTCCCTATTGAAATTTGGACAGAGGATACAGTGGTCGGGCTGGAAAATACTGTGGGTAAGTGCATAAGGGTTGATAAGAACTCTATTTTCGGAATTGATAGGCGATATGCGAAGGTGCTTGTGGAAATTGATTTGAGGTTGGGATTGCCGGCTGCTATTGAGGTTGTCTGGGGTGAGCGCAGCTGGACCCAGCTGGTGGATTTCTATAGGATTCCGTTTCATTGTTTTCTTTGTAGGGAGGTTGGACACATTAGAGCTAAATGCCCTAATCGTCTGCCTTGTCCGAAGATGGCGGATCGTCAAGGTTCAGTATTTCCATCACACATTGCTTCAGATTCTCAGAAGTTGGCCTCCTCGAAGACTCCTGTTACGGGTAAGTTAAATGTTTCTCTGGATGCTGCTTATACTGATCTTTCAAAAGCAGATTTAGACTTTATCTCTGACCAGGAAGTGGATTTATATAGGAGGATATCTTTGGGGGTTTTCCAGTTAAGGCATGGATTGTCCAAACCTGTGTCTGCACTTGGGTCTGATAGGGTTGGTTGTTGCCCCGTTTCTGTCGATGGGGCAGAGATTTGCCCTCCTTTTGTGTGCCCTAGTACATCTTCGGATGGCATTATTTGTGGGGATACCCAGATTGCATCGGACACTTCTCCGGTGATTCCTGTGGGTGGGTCGGTTGATAATCTTTCGGAGAAACCTGTGGATGTTGTTGTTTCTGCTGTTTTGGGGGACATGGGTATCAGGGGGGAGTGTGTTTTGGAACCTCTGGATAAATTTTCAAAAAACCCTACACGGGATTCTGATGTTCTTCTTATCCCCCCAAAGTTTCAAAATGTGACGATTAGAAAGGCGAAGAAAAAGAAAAAAGTGTCTGATCCTGGGTCTTTGCAGATTGATGGTTTAGATGCTGGTAACTTTGGTTCAAATGGAGGTATTGAAATGGGTCTTAGAGCACAGAATCCCATGGTGGATATTTCTTAATGTCCATCGTATCCTTGAATGTTCGTGGGTTGGGTGGGGTTTTGAGGGCTAGGGCCCTATCCAACCTTTTTCTTGCTACTAGACCTGGTATTGTTTTAATTCAAGAATCTATGTGCTCTGGTTCTGATACTGTTTCAAAAATTGGTAGTATTTTGCCCTTCTGGGAGATTTCTGCTGTGGATGCTTCCGGTCTTTCTGGGGGGCTGGTAGTTGCTTGGAATCCACAGTTATATACTTTCAATGCTTACAGGACTACGTGGGGGAGACTGTTGAAGGGTTATTGTGTTGGGTTGAACCTTAATTTATCGGTCTTCAATTGCTATGCTCCTTATTCGAACAGACAGACCTTTTGGGAATCCCTTTCAGGGTCTGGTCTTTTGAATGATGATGGACTTATTTTCGCAGGTGACCTAAATTTTACAAAATCACCTTCGGAAATTTGGGGGAGAAGAGCCAGACTTGACCCTTTGGCGGATTTCTTCAGTAATTTATTGATGAAACATGAGCTTATTGATATTGAGCCGTCTAAATTATGTCCATCCTGGAGTAATGGTAGAGGGGGTGTTGATGGAGTCCATAAACGACTTGATCGTTTCTTGGTGAAGGTGTCACTGTTGGAAAAGTTTCAAAAATATAGATCATGGGTTCATGGGCAAAAGGTGTCTGACCACTGGCCCATCTATTTCCAGTTTGATGATTATGGGGTGAAAACAAATGTTCCTTTTAAATTTAATCATTCCTGGATGTTGGAGGAAGATTTTTGTAAATTGGTGAAAGGTTTTTGGATATCTGCAGATGTGGAAGGTGACAATCCATTAGATATTTTTTGTAACAAAATGAGAATCTTGAAAAGAATTGTGATAGATTGGGTAAAGCAGAGGAAGGAAGATGATAAGAGGGATTTGGCTATTCTTGAAGATGAGATTCACAGGATTTATAAAGAAAATATTAAGGGTGAGTTGAGACAGGAGGATTTTGAGGTGGTTAAGCAATTAGAGAAGAAAAGAGATGATATCTTTCTTAAGGAGGAGATGGAATGGAGGTTAAAAAGTAGGGCTTTGTGGATAAAACATGGTGATCAAAACACCAAGTTTTTCCATTCATTTGCCTCGGCCCGTCGAAATTTGAATTCTATTTGGGAATTGTCTGATGCTGATGGGAACATTTGCTCTGGTGATGAGGGTTTAAAATTGGAAGCTGTTAAGCATTTTGGGAATATTTTTAAAGAGGAAGGTAACTCTGATCTGCGGGAACAAATCAAAATTGCAGAACTCTTTCCCCTATTTTTCAACGATGAGGAGGCTGCTGCTCTTGGTAGGGAGGTTTCACTGGAGGAGGTGGAACATACTCTGAAACTTTTTGCAGGTGAGAAAAGTCCTGGCCCCGATGGGTGGCTCGTGGAGATTTATTCTCATTTATTTGAGATTATGGGGCCAGAGATATTGCAAATGGTTGAACATACAAGATTGTGGGGTTTCACTTCAGGTGCATTGAGTTCTACTTTTGTTACACTGATTCCTAAAAAGGGAAAGCCTGAACACTTTGGTGATTATAGGCCCATTTCCCTTTGCAATTTGGCTTATAAGTTAGTATAAAAAATTATTGCTCAAAGAATTAAATCGGCTCTCTCAGATCATATTACTTCAGAACAATTTGGCTTTTTTCTTAACAGACAGATACATGATGCCATTGGGGCATCTCAGGAACTTCTACATTCTATCAAGAGGCGGAGAATCAGTGCTATGCTGCTTAAATTAGATTTGGAAAAGGCATATGATCGGGTAAATTGGACATTCTTAAGGCTTATATTGATCCAAATTGGGGTGCCCCCTCTGGTCATAAATTGGATCATGTCATGTATATCTTCGGCTAGCATTTCTATCTTGATAAACGGTTCGCCTTCTTCTTTTTTTAAGTGTTCGAGGGGCATCAGGCAAGGGTGTCCCTTGTCCCCTTTATTGTTCCTTTTGATAGTTGATGCTCTTAGTAGAATGTTAAATTTTGCAAAGCAGGAGGGCTTACTTAAGGGCATTGATCTGGGGATAGACTGTGTTATTACACATCTGATTTTCGTAGATGATGTGTGACTGGCTGGTATGGCTACTATTGCAGAGTGGGGGGTTTTCCGGAATATTTTGAATTGTTTCTGTCGCATTTCTAGAATGAAGATAAGTCTGTCAAAGTCTAGTTTCAATTATCATAATGTGGATTCTAATGAAAGAATAGGTATTGCTTCTATTTTGCCTTACAATTGCCATCCATTAGATGATGGACTCAAGTATTTGGGTTTTTTCTTGAGACCAAATAACTATCAGATCAAGGATTGGTGGTGGCTGGTTCGGAAATTCGAGGCTTGGATTTCTCACTGGGCATATAGATTACTCTCTGTGGGAGGCAGATTAACTCTGGTCAAGGCTGTTCTGATGGGAATTCCTGTATATTGGTTATCTCTCCTCGAGGTTCCAATATATATTTTAAATGTTATCAGAAGACTGATTTTTAATTTCCCGTGGTCCGGTGGTATTGACAGGGCATATTTGGTGATGACGAGTTGGGAATCGGTCTCTAGACCTGAGATTTATGGTGGCTGGGGAATCAAGGACTTAAAATCCTTCAGTTTGGCTCTCAGGGCCAAAATCCTTTGGAGGTGTCTCTTTAATCATAATCCTTGGTCAAACATTTCCTTTGTGAAATATATCAATATGAATTTGGTTGAGTGGATCAGATTGAATATGCCTACGAGTCCTAGTTGTTCTCCTTTATGGCGTGGAATGCTAAAGGTTTCGGGTTGGATCATTGGTGACTTGAGGTGGCAAGTTGGTAACGGGAAGGCCATAAGGGTTGGCAAAGATCATATTTTGGGTATAATTGATCTTGTCTGTCTTTCAAATAAGATTCTGGATTATATAAAAATATATGGTCTATCTTTCTTAGATCGTATCTGGAATTTATATGGACAGACATATTGGTTACAATCCTCGAATTTGGGATTGGTTGGTGAGGACGCCATCTCTTGGGATACTTATGTTAGTTCTCTTGGTTCGGCTGGTATTATTTTATCAGATCATGAAGATAGGCTGCTGTGGAGTGGGATTGAAAAAAGTGGTATTGTCACAGCTAAAGATACATATAACAGAATTATGCAGGAGAAGTATATCTTTCCACAACACTGGTGGTATAAAAAGCTTTGGAAGTGGAATATTGCATTAAAGCACAAATGTTTTTTATGGCATGCTTTACAGGGAACCCTGAAAACTTGGGACAATCTCGCAAAGCGTGGTTGGAATGGACCAAACTGGTGTATTTTATGCAAGGAGAATTCTGAATCTATCAATCATCTGTTTTTTTTTTGCTCCTTTGGTAAAAAAGTTTGGGATTTTTGTTGTTCAAAGCTGGAAATCACAAAGGTATGGGAGAAGGTTGATTTTGGTGAGGCTTTGCTGAGTTGGTCACGTGACTCCAGAGAAACTATTCAGGTCCCTATATTTATCTCTTGGGCTCTTTGGTATTTCTGGAATCTGATTACCTTTCAGGATAAAGTGCCAGACGTAGTGTCATGTGGACTTATTGCTACAAATTTATCCCAACAATATTCTGAAAATCACTTTTCTGTAGAGGTGAGAAGGATTGGACAATTTTCTTTTACTATTAACAAACCCATATTGTTTTTTGATGGGGCTACACAGAACGGTATTTGTGCGGCTGGCGATGTTATTTATCTGAATGAGGGACATTTTTATACTCTTCGCCTTAATTGTGGGAATGGCAGTAATATGAAAGCTGAACTTATAGCAATGTGGTGTGTTCTGAAAAGTGCAAACATTTTTGGGTTGGTCAATATTATGGTTTATGGTGATTCGCGTGTTACTATCAAATGGGCAGAAAAAGAATTTGATTTAAATGTTATTGCAATTTCACACTGGTGTAGGCGGGCTCGAATGGAGATTGATAAGCAGGAACAGATCTCTTATTCACACATATTCCGTGAACACAATGGACAGGATGATGGTTTATCAAAGCAAGCTTTATCAGGCACTGAAGGTATATTATATTGGGAGGAATGGATGGATTCCAGCATGCTGGAATGTGGCGAAGTTTCTTTCTTCTAAGAATGCTTTTGTCAGTTTTATTTGATGAGACTTGTAAATTTTTGATATGTATAGTCTGGCATGGACAATGATGTAATTTTGGAGGCGATATATGGGATCACTATAGTGATTATGTAGAATGTACCTTTTTTGCAAAAAATGTGAATATCTTTGTACTATTTGATTCAAGGAATAGCAATAGTACGTTTTTTTCGGTTGAAAAAAAAAAGTAAAAAGTAATGTACTCATAAAGCAAAAAGTAACGTACTCATAAAGTAAAAAGTAAAAAATAACGTACTCATAAAATAAAATAAAGTATATTATTTTGAATTTTGAAATATAATTTATTAATATGCAAAATATGATTATAATAACATTTATAATTTTGAATTTTGAATTTTAAACATAAATTAAATTTATATGAATAAATTGTTATTTATTTTAAAATATATATTAATTATATAAATTTAACTTATATTCATTAAAAATAAAAATCAGTCATATAGTCATATAAATCCAACTTATATTTCAATATTTATAAAATATGTTGAGTAACTATTATATAAATTTAACTTAAATTTATTAAAACTAAAACTTAACAATTTATTGATATAAATATTAACATTATTTAAATACTAATAATCTATTTACATAAATATCGACATTATTTAAATCTATTTTTATTTATAAAATACTTAATTAACTTATATATAGAGAGATATTGCATATCTATAATTTAGATAACCAAGTATTTATTTTATGTATTCATTTAATAATCAACATAGTTATTTTTCATTTGTTTTAATTTATAGTTTTTACAAATTTATTTTTCATTTTTATTATTATCTTGTATCTCATAAAACTTATCATATTTATATTAATATTCTTAAATTTAAAATTATATATTATATAAATAGTAATTATTCCACATATATCACATATTTATGGATTTAAAACTATATATCTTATAATAAAATAAAATAATATATTCATGGATTACGTCTTCATAAGAATTTCGTTTCCATAATATAAGGTTTAAAAAGTTTAAATCTCTAACATTTTAAAAGTTTAAATATCCTATTATGTCAAACATTAAAGTAGAATGGTACGTATTCAATAAGATTTTTAAAGTTTAAAAGAATTTTAAATTATATATTATATACATATTTTGATTTTAGTTGAATAATACATATTTTTACATAAGGTTAAAAATTCATCAATATATTGTAAATTATTATAAATTATACATTATCATTGTATTGTAAATTTATCTATATATTATAATTTATTTAAATAAAATTTTAAAATTATATATTATATAATGTAAATTATTTATATCATTTTGAATAGAAATTTTAATTTTTTATATATTGAAACATAAAGAGTATTTTTTCTAAGTACTTTAAGGTACTTTAGTACATTTATATTATATTCAAAAGTAATTTAAGAGTATTATTTTCATTATGGTTAACTATGGGTTTTCTTTCACTATTTAGAATTTGACAAATAAGCATCTTTAACTCAACCAATGCCACCTCAACTATTATAGATGATGTCATAATCTAGAATGTGATCGGTTATTTAAAAGTTGATTTTTATAGTACATTTTTTGTTTTGAGTCCCATTTTTTACCTCAAAATTTCCCTAATGATTTCTTCACATCATGTCATCTTTTGCATATATTTTTCCAATCTCTCTACTGTTTAAAAGTGGGTGTGCACAGCTACAGGATACACCTAGTGCATGTATCACAAGAGCATGTGTGCACACCTTTCTTACATAGCTCTGTACAAAACATTATGATCTGCAGACTCTTTCTCCATTGTTTTCAATAGTTCCTTGCATATCTATAATCACGAGAAAAAGTGGCAAATTATCTCAACCACTTCCACAGTCTGATGGGCTACTACAAAAATGCACCTTTGTGCACTACTAGTTGCTACTGCCTAGAGAGGGGACCTCTAAGATACAACTTGGAAGCAAAATCCATTCTTGTCATGGCTTATGTGGAAAAGGTCAAGGAGAGTCCCAATTTAGAACACTTGCCTCCCCCAAGTATCCATCCAACCTAGTGGCAATCTCACAACAACTGTTGCCACTATCCCCCATGTACCCACTAGGAATTTGGTTGATAAGAATAAAGGCAAAGGTTGGGATGCCCCAACGCTAGGTAAGGACAGATAGGGTGGTTATGGGGCACAAGAAAGGAAATAGTTACTACTGATTTTTTTTGTAGAATTTCAGCTCATTAAGCATTGCATAATGTCTTCTATGAGTTTAATCTAATCTCTACTCTTTGCTGACCCTATTATATTGGTAACTGGGCATGTTGTTGATTTTTTTATTATTCCAGATCATGATTATATATGTGGAATCATGGAAAATATATGCAAGGCTTCTCGAATTCTTCCTTCTACCTGTTAGAATGTCCCAAATCATTGAACTCAAGAGTACATATGGTGGAATTATGGAATATATGCAAGGCTTCTTAATAGCCTTGCCAATGGTAAATATAGTTCCCCTATCCCATCCCAAAAATTATATGTTTCGTATCCATTGTAGACATCGATACCATGAAAGATTTTAATTTCATGGCCAATGTACGGTTTTTTGTGGATGAGATAAATACTTAGCCTAGTTTTGCTACACAATTTGTAACCTTATTTATAGAAGAAAGTTCAGCCATCCTTTTATGGGGGATGTCTGCAAATTTTTTCTTTACAAATGTATTATTACCTTATCTTATCGTACCCATATATTCATATATGATAACTATGCAAGGAAGATAAACTATTCAAACTAGCATCAGGGAATGATACAGATTCTGTGCATAAATAAATATCTATCTAACAAGAAAGAATGTTATCAATCCTACATCGAAAATCTAGGATGATGATATACTACTCATTGATACATAGAGATATATTTAGATTGAAATGCACATCTATGATTGATGGTTTAGTTAGGGAGGAAGATATGAGACTGGTAAATACAATGGAATGTAAGGACATTCAAATCAACAAGATATCAATATTTTTGCAGGTCTTTTACATCACGAAGGTAGATAAGATTGGAGCTAGGTATTCCTCTCACACTCATGGCTATGGTGTTCTGATTCTTTTGATTGTATATATTGCAGCCATTTTACACGTCTAGCTAGCGTCCTGAATTAATGACATGCACATCAAGGTAGCACTTGTCCTTCCAAAAGTTTTGATTACCCTAAAAATTCCAAATTAAAAAATAATATGAAATTTACCAATGGGGATGGTGTCATAAGGGTTTTCTCCTTTCAGCAAAAAGCCATAAAAACTTAAAAAGTGATTAGATTAGAACTTGGGAGAGGTCCATAGCTCAGGTAGCAGTGAACAATGCTGCCCAAATTTGCATGGGCGTACACTGTTTCCCATAGTTTCCCAGGTAATACACTCTATAATGTGTACACTTAATAAGGTGATCACTGCAATAGTAAGGACAAACATGGAAAATAGTTGGTCTGCAATAAATGCAATCGACACTTTACAGTCCATGTCTACGAAACAATGTGTGACTATAGGCACAAGCATAGTAGCCTCAAGGAGGTTTCCACCAAACAAGGACAAAAACAAGAGAGTAGGTGAGCATGGGATGAAGGACCTCAAGGATATTGTCATTGGACAATCACCAGGCACCAAAAGAATTTAGCACAAAGTGTAAAGTTTGTGTGAAACAAAATGAAGTTAGGTGAAAAGTATGTGTCATGTTCAAGATAAATATATCACATAAGGATTGACAACCCTATCGATGCTCCTCATGCCTTGGGATGATCTACAAGCCACTTCAAATCACCCATGTTAAGAATTATACCCTTATTCAAACTCCCTCCCACCATTTGATTTTTTTTTAAAACTCAATCTCGTCAATATAGCGACGGAAAGCACTTAATATTGGTTTACCCGGTAACGCATTGCTGTGGCTATAGCGATGAACTGTTCATCGCTATAGCCAAGAAACCGTCGCTATAGCGACGTTCCGTCAAGCACTTTGCGATGGATTTTCTATACAAGCAACGAAATGATCGTCGCTTGTATAGCAAATCCGTCGCTAAGTGCTTGAAGGAACGTCGCTATAGCGACGATTGATTAGCTATAGCGATGAACATTTCGTCGCTATAGCCATAGAATTATCAGGTAAACCAATATTAAGTGCTTTCTGACGCTATAACGATGAGTAATTGTTGCTATAGTGACGGTTTAAGGTCGCTATAGCCACGACAAAGCGTTACTAGGTAAACAAATATTAAGTGTGTTCTGTCACTATAGCGACGATTAACGGTTTCTATAGCGATGGTTTAAGTTCTCTATAGCGACGCAGTTTGGTTTTTTAAATAGAGTCCACACACACCATGTTTCATATCTTTCCTGTCGCCTTTCAAAGTGTTGCTACAACGACGAAAATTTTGCCACGAAAAAATGGGGTCATGTTTGTCACTATAGCAACGATTTTCCGTTGGAAAAATGTGCACATGTACTAGTGTTGTTTGACCATCCCCGTTCAAACAAAAATTGTAGAAGATCAAAAATATTCTAGAGCGCTCACATAAACATAACGATTGGAGCATGATATAGTCTTATATTAACACTTGTAGCAAAGTTACAACCTGCTTTATTCCTTCCTAACAACTTGACGACCTCATCACAGAGGAAGAGGATCTTATTTATACTCGAAAACAAGCTTTACAAAAACATTCTAAGACAAATAGTCCGACGATGGTTCAACCCCTCCTGATATTCAAGGAAACTGTATAATAAAAATAGGGCTTTCTGAATTGATTGATAAAAATATCTTGCGAGATACTATTTCAAATTAACTGTTCCAACTCTAAGTGAAACCATCACCAATTGAGATCCTGACAAGAATATTTGTAACACAAGAGTTGTTACAAATCTCTTAATCGTATATTTACAACCACCATATTCTTGGCTATGGTAGTGGTTTTCCACTCTAGAGCTTCCACAGCTTGTCCCGTAGCTTCTATAGCGTTCTGGAACATTTTGCAACTTCCGTGACGAGTTTCAAAACTCCACAACTTTTTTCAGCTCTGTAACTTTTGCATAACTCCGCAACTCATTCCATGGATTCCACAACTTCCTCCTCAACTTCTGCAACATGTTTCCTACAATCATACTCAAAAGGTAATCACGAGGTATAGAATCTCCTCATTATTCATTCAAAATGCAGGAAACTCAAATACAGATAACTATTATAAAAATTGTGCTTATTCAACCCAAAATATCTTCTTATGGTGATACTAATAATATATTACCACCCCCAAAATGTATCCTAAATAAGAAATGGATTAAAAATTAATTAAAAGTTAATTAAAATCACTAATCAAGTATTTAGTCAAACGCCTATTTCCCCTGATTTTTTTTTCGGTTGCACAAGAAACAATGTGGAGTTTGGAACACGATACGATGTGGGGTTAATTCAAAATTTTTGAAATTGGGTATCAATGAAAAAATCTCTTCAATTTCATATTTTTCGATTTGCCCCAAAATATCTGGTTTACCCAGACCCAAAATATGTTCTGAAACCAAATCTGTGTCTGTATTGAATCTACCCTACTTGAACAAAATCTATGCGCCTGTCAACAAACTCAGTCTATGATTAAACCAAACCGGATCGTTATGAAATCCTATGAAGAAAACTGATGCTATCATGATCGATTGGTAAGAGTATGTTTTTTCCAGTTTTATGTGCCCTAGGTTGTATATTTTCGAAGATGTTTTTTTTCCAGAGTCGATTGTAAGTAAAGAGGAACATTCTATTGCTTACAAAATATGCATTGCAGAGAAACCCTCTATTGCTTACAAAAATTTCATATTTTGTTTTATATCTTATCCTGAACAAAATATTCGAACTCGTGTCTTGTTTTATATCTAACTCTGCTCGAATCGTCAATGCACCAGCTCTCTGATCAAACCAAATCGTACCGCGTTGATATCCTCTGAGCAAAATCGATTGTGTGGTGATACGACTGGTAAGTATTTTTGTTTTTCAGTTTTTTTGTGCTTAATTTTTTTTTACATTCTTAACCTGCTTGAACAAAATATACAAACCCATCAATAGGCCTGTGATCAAACCAAAATTGATTACATTGAAATCTGATGAAAAATTTGATGGTTTAGTGACGGACTGACAATACTTTTTTTTACTTTTTTTGTTGATCGAATGGTGTAGTGATGGATTGCTTATTGGCCAATTGATTAAACCCATCAAATATATGATCAAACAAAATCGGACTGCATTGAAATACTCTGAGCAAAATCGACGGTGTAGTGATACGACTGGTAAGATTTTATTTTATTTTTATTTTTTTCCAGTTTTTTGTGCTTAAAAAAATTTACATTCTTACCTTGCAATTTTTGTATTTAAGTAGTCTATAAAATGATTTATCAGATACTGTATATGTAGAGTAATTAAATTCACCCTTTATTATTTGATGTAGATATCAGTTTGGACCATCTAGATGCGAATCTAAAATCTTGGTTGGAAGGGGAAAAGAAATCGAAGGTTTTTACCAAAGGTTAGAATTTATGCAGTATTAATATTACGCCTTTATAAATACTATGTTTTTTCACTCTTGCTTTCCAATTAAGAGATCATGTGTAACCTGTGTAGGCCATTTTGGCTTCCTGTCGTGATTGCAGAATTTTACTTCTTATAAATTTGATCATGTTCAATACAGACCCTTATCTGTTGCCAGATAAAGAGCGAAAGTCATTGCCTCCATAGGTTGTGGAAGAATCTTTTCGAATACTTGTTGAAGAGGATGTTGAATGAGAAAAGAGACGAAAAATGAAGCAACAATTGTCTATACAGCGACCAAAGTCACGGAAATTATATAGACTTGCAAAAACTGATTGTTGGAGTGACGATGATGTATCCAGTGGTAATGATGTTGAGAACCAACCTAATGATACTGATATACCTTATCAACTCCGATGTCATTCAACTCTGCAGTATGTTAAGGGAAAGACTCCAAACTTTGATACAGTTGTTGTTCTTAAAGGAGAAAATGGTTTAAAATAAATCATTATCTGCAAAGTTATAGATGAGTCACATACAAGAAATGTAGAGTTAACAATGTTGGATCCTTGTGGTGATGATCCAATTCTTTATACTGATAGTAACAATGACACATGGACACATGCTATGGATGATGTTCTCCCTGTTCAAATGGTGTATGCAGATGAAAGTGGAAAGCGTACATTGAAGCATCCTTCAATTTCTGAAATAAAATCGCAATTATTTTCAAGTGGGCTAGATGAAAATCATAAAACAACATTCCACTGCAATCATGAAGCGAGGGTTTTATATGGGATCTTGTTCAGATGTGACTCCCCTATTGACTCAAAATGTTCGTTTTGTAAAGATTGGTAGAAAGAAATTCATTCAAATGGATGGGCTATTGGTGCGCAACACAAATCCATTTGATTTTACCATAAAGGCAGGAATGCATGTTCGTATTTATTATGAAAAATTGCCTGGAATGTTTGAATATGAGTCATTGAAAATTCCATATCCTATAGAAGTGTTGGATTATCTAGTATATGTTTCAACTGGGGAAACATTTTGTTGGGTAAGAATATTTGAAAATCATGTAGATATTTTTGGTAGAGGCCACTATATTCCTGAAGGTGTGAATTTGCATCCACATGAGGTGTTTTACACAAAACAAGCTTTGATGGTACCAACTAAAATAATTGATGGTGAGTATACATGTGTATCTTTTAATATATATTCTTCAACTCATATATGAAAATTTTATTTATAGTATCTAATGTTATATTATGTTGTGTTGTAGGCATTGTTGATGTTTTATTTACTGTGAGCTCTATTAAAAGATGGGGCACTAGAAGTCGAAAAGGAGAATCTTTTTTTTGTCGGTTTATTGCTACGAATGATGTTAAGCATACCATTTTTCAACTTCTTGCAACAAAAGGTGACAATGAAGTTATGACTGCTAGATTAGCTTCATCTACATAATATGGAACACACAATGCATTGCCATCATATATCTGAGTATTGCAACCCAATCGAGTACATCGTCACAATATTCATCTTCTTTCCTACAAAGTTTTCAATCACATAAGGTCTCGACACATTATACGCAGTGAATCTTATGTGGAAATTCCTTGTTCAGATGAAAGTTTCATGGTTACTTTTGAACTAATTGCAATGAATTCTGCACCTCCCGGGATTGTAAAGAAGAATAATTCACTAGATTTCAACATAGAAGGCTATGAGAATATTAAGGAGGAAGTTTTCTATACATGGCCAACCTTTCCTGATAGATATCATCCAACTTCAGGCTCTAGTGATCAGAGTCAACCTCTTGGTAAATGGAGAGTGGGACCAAAATTTAGATTTTTCTATTTGTATAATAGCCTACAACCTCATGTACAAGTAAACTTTTCATGGGATTCACACCAATGGGACCCTGTCCATTAGTGTTATGGATTAGGGATGATGACTGGTGTATCCCATTTGGATTTGTAAACATTTTTCCTTTCATTAATAATTTTTTATATTGTTTGGTGTAATATGTATGGTGAATTATATTATTTAGTATATATGAATTATTTATTTCTTGCATTAAATTGTTTTTGGTATTTTACTGTTATGTTATAAATGGTTTTTATTTTCCATGAAATCTTTCTTTATATATGAAATTTGAATGTTTGAATAGATAATATACATTTTGTAGCCTGTGGGCTATTGAGAAGATGGTTTTGTACTGGATTTTTTTTGTCCTAAAAGCTACTTATTTCAGTGTCACATAATCATCAAAACATGCCCTGTGAGGATCTGCACTTACAGAAAACAAAGAGTAGAACTTTTCAAAAACAAAAACCTTACAAAAGTGGAATTTTCTTCATGTTTGTGGGGAAAACCATCTAAAATTAACTCTAGACTGGTCTAAAAATTTCTTCTCCCTTCTTATTATTTAGTTATGTAGAAAATATTTATTTATGATAGTTACATGAAGTGCAATTTATATGTACATGCACTCTAGTTCTATAGTAGCTGCTCCATGATTAGATGTGTTAATCATTTTGGACTTTCAGTCTGCTGAAGAAGCTTGGGGTATTTTGATAGACCAATTTATAGATTTTTGAATAATGTACTATATTTCAGGTTGAAATATAATAGGCGTATTTCTGAGAAAAAAATGAGTGGTGTTTTACCTTTTTAATCCAAGGACTAAATTCGGATTATTTAATCTAACATAGAAATAAAAACATTCTTCATGTCCTAGTAAGAACGTTACATAGTCAAATTAAATGATACAAGTTGAACATGATGTGTATTAACAGTCACCACTACTCCACTATTCAATATTTTCAATTTTATCCTAAAAATTGCTATTGTGTAAAAATATTGAAAGTCAGCCCTCAAAATAGGGTTCAATTTTTGGCCTGTTTGAGTGATTCAAATTGGAAAATGTGAGTTTTATTATTCTCTTCTTTTTTACATTTTCATTTCATATTTGAAAATAGCAGGGAATTTGGCTGAGTAAGGGAATTTGGCTGAGTTATGTCATTGACAACAATGGCTAAGTACTGAAAATATGGCTCAAGTGGCTTTCGTAAAATGACCGCCATTTCCTCAGAGAGAGAGAGATAATTATTTGGAGGGAACGATCCTGTAGTTGAATGACTAATGCACCTAAATATAGTCTCAATCTTGGAAAAAATTCTCAAGTCAAGAATATATTGGCATTCCAAAACATCCACTCAGATTTTTTTCCACTTAAATGGCCTTAGGAAAATTCCCACTAGTTCTTGCCAATGAGAGATTAAATTATTCTAACAACATAAGCTTTTAGGTGAAGGATGTACACACTTTACCATTGACTCATTATTGATTAAAGGTATATGTCCAAGAAGATAATGGCCTGCTAAAATAACCAATCAACCTTTTTTGTACCCTGCCATATTATGCCCCCCTTTGGAAAAAATGGCTAATTACTGGTAATATGGTTCAAGTGGCTTTGGGAAAATGTTTGCCATTTCCTCACAGAGAGAGAGATAATTATTTGGATGGCACCATCTCGTAGGCGGATGACTAATGCACTTGAATATAGTCTTAATATTGGAAAAAAGTCTGTGGTCAAGAATATATTGGCCTGCCAAAACATCCACTCAGCCTTTTTCCCACTTAAAACTGGCCTAAATGGCCTTAGGAAAATTCCCACCAGTTCTCACCAGTGAGGGATTAAATTATTCTGACAACATAAGCTTTCAGGTGGAGGATTTACACACTTGACCATTGAATCATTCTCGATAAAAGGTCTATGGCCGAGAAGATAATGGCCTGCCAAAAAATCAAATCAACCTTTTTTACAACTTGCCATATTATACTCCCCTTTGGAAAAAATGGTTAAGTACTGAAAATATGGCTCTAGTGGCTTTGGTAAAATGACTGCCATTTTCTCACAAAGAGAGGGATAGTTATTCTAAGGGAACCATCCTGTAGGTGGATGACTAATGCACCTCAATATAGTCTTAGTCTTGGAAAAAATTCACTGGTCTAGAATATATTAGCCCACCAAAACATCCACTCAGTATTTTTTGCACTTAAAACTGGCCTAAATGGCCTTAGGAAAATGCCCACCAGTTCTCACCAATGAGGGATTAAATTATTCTGACAACATAAGCTTTCAGGTGGAGGATTTACACGCTTGAGAATTTAATCCTTCTCGATAAAAGGTCTATGGCCAAGAAGATAATGTCCTGCCAAAACATCCAATCAAACTCTTTTTCACCATTCCATAAAATGCTCACCATAGGAAAAAATGGCTAAGTACTCAAAATATGGCTCAACTGGCTATCGGAAAATAACCACCATTTTCTCACAGAGAGAGAGAAAATTATTCTGAGGGAACCATCCTGTAGGTGGATGACTAAAGCACCTGAATATAGTCTTAGTCTTGAAAAAAAGTCTCTGGTCAAGAATATATTGGCCTGCCAAAACATCCACTCAGTATTTTTTGCACTTAAAACTGGCCTAAATGGCCTTAGGAAAATGCCCACCAGTTCTCACCAGTGAGGGATTAAATTCTTCTTACAACATAAGCTTTCAAGTGGAGGATTTACACACTTGACCATTGGCTCATTCTCAATAAATGGTCTATGGCCAGAAGATAATGGCCTGCCAAAACAACCAATCAACCTTTTTTGCACCATGCCATATTATGCTCCCCTTTGGAACAAATGGCTAAGTACTGAAAATATGGCTAAAGTGGCTTTGGGAAAATGACCACCATTTCCTCACCGAGAGAGAGATAATTATTCTGAGGGAACTGTCCTGTAGGTCGATGACTATTGCACCTGAATATAGTCTCAGTCTTGGAAAATAGTCTCTGGTAAAGAATATATTGGCTTGCCAAAACATCCACTCAGCATTTTTTTCACTTAAAACTGGCCTAAATGGCCTTAGGAAAATGCCCACTAGTTCTCACCAGTGAGGGATTAAATTATTTTGACAACATAAGCTTTCAGACACTTGACCATTGACTCATTCTCAATAAAAGGTCTATGGACAAGCCAAGAAGATAATGGCCTACCAAAACAACCGATCAACCTTTTTTGCACACTGCCATATTATGCTCCCCTTTGGAAAAATGGCTAAGTACTAAAAATATGGCTCAAGTGGTTTTGGGGAAAATGACAACCATTTCCTCACCGAGAGAGAGATAATTATTCTGAGGGCAACATCCTGTATGTGGATGACTATTGCACCTGAATATAGTCTTAGTCTTGGAAAAAAGTCTCTAGTCAACAATATATTGGCCTGCCAAAACATCCACTCAGTATTTTTTGCACTTAAAACTGGCCTAAATGGCCTTAGGAAAATGCCCACCATTTCTCAACAGTGAGGGATTAAATTATTCTTACAACATAAGCTTTCAAGTGGAGGATTTACACACTTGACCATTGACTCATTCTCAATAAATGGTCTATGGCCAGAAGATAATGGCCTGCCAAAACAACCAATCAACCTTTTTTTCACCATGCCATATTATGCTCCCCTTTGGAAAAAATGGCTAAGTACTGAAAATATGGCTAAAGTGGCTTTGGGAAAATGACCACCATTTCCTCACCAAGAGAGAGATAATTATTCTTAGGGAATCGTCCTATAGGTCGATGACTATTGCACTTGAATATAGTCTCAGTCTTGGAAAATAGTCTCTGGTAAAGAATATATTGGCTTGCCAAAACATCCACTCAGCATTTTTTTCACTTAAAACTAGCCTAAATGGCCTTAGGAAAATGCCCACTAGTTCTCACCAGTGAGGGATTAAATTATTTTGACAACATAAGCTTTCAGGTGGAGGATTTACACACTTGACCATTGATTCATTCTCAATAAAAGGTCTATGGACAAGCCAAGAAGATAATGGCCTACCAAAACAATCGATCAACCTTTTTTGCACCCTACCATATTATGCTCCCCTTTGGAAAAAATGGCTAAGTACTGAAAATATGGCTCAAGTGGATTTGGGAAAATGACAGCCATTTCTTCACCGAGAGAGAGATAATGATTCTGAGGGCACCATCCTGTATATGGATGACTATTGCACCTGAATATAGTCTCAGTATTGGAAAAAAGTCTCTGGTCATTGTCAAAAATTCGACGACATCCGACGAAAAGGTCGTTGTCGTCGGATTTCACCTACAAAATAACGAAATTTGATGCTTTTTTTAAAATTTGAGCGAAGGTTCCATCGGATATCCGACAAGGCCCTTGGAATAGTAACCAATGTCGTCGGATATCCGACCTAATATTAAGCCTGAGGATATCCCTAGCATGTCGGATATCTGACATCTACTCTCCAACGGTAACTAAGTTCAAGTCGTCGGATATATGACGTGAGGTTATATTTTAAAACCTATAAATATCGAAACATTCTAACAGGTTTGCTATACAAGCGACAGTTTGCGGAAGTTTTTTTATTCGACGGACTGTTTTTCATTATTTCCATTGTTTTTGTGATTAAAGCGAGTGAAGTGTGGAGCTTGATTTTCTAAGATCAATAATCTTCATTCAATACCTTTACGAGAAAATTTCAATTGGCAATATTCCTGATCCAGACGAACAAAATCGACAATTGCTTGCTAGATTGTGGGAAGGAGTTGAAAGAAGGGGTGATGGGAAATGCTATTGTCCATGTAGTCAATGCAGGGGCTTTAAGAGGAGAATAATTTTGATCACAACTGCCACAAAAAATTGTAGGGAACATGGACACGCCGAGGGGGGACATGAATATCATCCATTTGTAAGTTTTGCATTATATATGTTTTTATTTTGATTGCTTTTTTAAATGTATGTATTATTTTAATATTTCTTACATTAACTTATATCTATTGATCGTGGTTTCAATAGATGGGGAATAACATGGACAATAAATATTATTTAATTAATATTTAATATTTATTATAATAATTTTTTCTTTTGTGCATGTTGAATCTAGGGTACAGTAGAATAATTCATTTATTTGTTCGTTAGTGAGACTAACCCACTCACCAGGGAAAGCACTTAGCATCATTTATCTTACCTTAGTGGACAGTATGGGAAATTTTGAGTTATATTTGAGTAGCTTTGCTTAGTAATTGGGTCAATTATTATGTGTCTTGGATATATAGTTTGGATGGACCTATTTGAACAACAATACAATTGGTCGTTCTTCTTTTCATCCCAACAGTACAAATTTTGTTACATTTTAAATGCATAAAAAAAATGTTTACATATTGCGTTTGAATTTATTATATTAACTTTTATCTTTTGATTGTTTCATGTAATTATAAAGGAAATACATCCTACAACATATCGTCCGGAGGAAGTGCTTCAACCAGAACAAGTACCGAAGGAACATGGAGCTATGAATATTAATGGAGAAGAAGTTAATGATCATATTGAAGAATATAACATAGTTGAATATGATGTTACAATACTTTGATCCATGATTCATTTAATGTTAGAATGGATGATGATGATAATGATAATGATAATGATAATGATCATGAAAATGATGATCATTTTGATGATATTCATGATATACCTCTTCTTGAGAAGGCATACAAACCCCTTTATGAGGGCTCCAAGACGAATCTTCTCTTTGCTATATTGTTGATAATGAACTTGAAGGTTATGAATGGTCTTTCAAACATATTAGTCACACAGATGTTAAGGTATTTAATATATTCCATCACATAATATATATATTTATTGTTAATTCATAAATCAAATTAATACGGATGAAATGTGTTTCATTAATATTATTTCTATATTATATTAACTAGATTTTTATTTTAATTTGTTGTAGCATGATAGGTGAATATTTGTTACCATTGTCAAATATTTTACCTCACACATATCGAGATTTATCTACCATCATGAAAGAAATTGGAATAGTATGAAGCAATTCATGCATGCCCCGAAGACCATGTTCTATATTATAATCAACATGAATTTGTAACAGAATGTCCTGAATGTCATATCAGTAGATATCGAACAGATCAAGTAACAAAAAAGGTGCCTCACAAGGTTCTACGTTATATTCCCATTATTCCATGTTTGCAACAACTGTTCAGGTGCAAAAACATAACACAGTTTATGGATTGCCATGCAGGGAAGTGGCAGGGAACAAAAGTAAAGACGACATTATTCAGATGCCTGTAGATGGGTCTGCATTTAGAGATATGGAGGAAAAATGGCCTCATTTTAAAGAAGAACCTCGTAATATTAGGATTTCTTTGAAAGTAGATGGTGTCAATCCATTTGCAGAGATGAGATCCGTTTACTCGGTGTGGCCTATTTTTGTTATCAACAATAACATTCCTCCATGGTTGACAATAAAGAGGGAGCACATAATGTTGTCGATGATTGTTCCAGGTATGTTGTGTCTACAGTTTTCTTTTTAATGTAGTGGTATCTCATTTGTCGTATTTTGTCGCATAATGTCATATATATATTCTATTGTGCAATTTGGTTTATATATCTAAATGGTACGTCTCATAATTATATTTTTTATATGTTCAAATCAATCAGGTAAGTACCAAGTCAAAGATATGAATGTATATATCGAACCTCTTATTGACGAGATAATAAAGTTATGGAATGGCATCACTATGTATGACGTATCTAGACCAATACAACAAAGGCAATTTCAATTCCATGCAATGCTTGTATAGACAATACATGATGCCCCAGGGTTAACCCATTTTTGCGGTATGTAATTATAAGTTCCACTTTATTTGCATTTAATTTTATGATCTAGTTAATATACTACGCACGCATGTTTTTCAAAATAATCTAGCCATTTTGTATATAATTATAATTGACATAGATATTCCATCTCTTTATGTAGGTCTTCAGACAAAAGGGAAATTTGCATGTCCAGTTTGTGGTCCAAAGATCAAATCTCGTCATTCAAAAAGCTTAGGAAAGGAGGTATTTGATGAGTATAGGCACTTCCTCTCTAAGAATCACGGGTATCGAACTACCGAAAAACATCTGTTCAATGGAAAGCAAGAGACTGCATTAAAACCGTAGAGAATGACACCTCACCTATGGAAGTTTCAATATAATAGAAATCATCAAGGTACATATGAATCATCGTATATGAAATGTTATATTGTATTTTTTTTATTGTGTTGTTTACTGTAATTGACATTGATTTATGTAATTTCTTTATAAACTACTATTCATGATTGTCGTTCATGTGATTATGAAGGCATTAATGGGCTTCCA
>BSBM01000822.1:3085000-3205000 GCA_027924585.1 Larix kaempferi
TTATTTTAATTAATACTCTCTTTGTTTTTAACAGTAACAGAGAAATAGATTATATTTATAAAAGTTGTGCACAACTATTCATTACAAGCTTTCAAAGATTTCTGACAGAGCAGGAAATGTCTGGACAGACTATAACTATGATTTCTAACAACAATACATTGCAAGTTCTGAGTTTTGTTTTTCTGTAACTATCCAAAATGGAGCTGGAGTAAACCTTTATAAATTGTCTGTTGAGGATTATGCAGAAATGAATTGATAAAAAGATACAAAATTTTGGAACCTGAGCTATGTTGTAAACTAGCCATAATTCTTTAACCGGGCAGAGGTTGCGTCCACCATTTCCTGGTTGAATGTGGGGGTTTCGTGCACCCAGATTCCCTGAGTTTTCCCTGTAAGAATGGCCATGTCTTCCTGCAGCATGTCCACTTTCCCCATTAACTCGAACAAGTTCCTTTCCAGGTCGTCTATCCTGGAATCCTGACAAGAGAGCTGTGAGACCCCGTGAGTGATATCCGAGGCCATCTCTGCATTTTGTTTGACGCTAGAGCAAACGACATCGTAGATGTTCCGGACAGCAAGTTTAATGTCCACCATAGTTCTGCTCAAAGCGGCTATGGCCACCAACACTTTCTGCATTGTTTCAGAATTACACTCCGGCAACAGCAGAAGACAGGGGGGAGGAGAGTCAAGCTCGCAGAGGGAGAGGCGACTCAGAGCATCGGGTAAGTGGGGAGAACGAGCCATCGTGGAGGAAGGAAAAGAAGGAGCCGGTGGAGGAGTAAATAATGGCTCGTGGGAGCTGACAACGCAGGTGGGAGCGAGGTGACAGGTGGTAGGGAAACCGGGGAGGCGTGTGGCTGAAGCTACGGAGGGGGGGGGAAGATACAAATCCAATGTTTGAGCACGGGAAAAGGTGGACCATCGAGACCATGGACCCAACCTTAAGAACAACCATGAGTTTGTTGATCCTTGGCATTAAGACTTAAGGAATGTAATGATACCCCAAAACTCCATTGAGATCCTTGACTTGTCCAATTCTGAGCAAAATTCCTTTATTAGCTGCTAAATCAGCAAGCCTATTGTTCTCTCGACGGATGTGGAAAAAAGAGGCCTTAGAGAGGAGAGCGTTGGTTTTAATTCTTTGCATGTATCTGTGGGCTTTTAAGCCTGGCGAGGAAGACCCTCTTCGCATGATTTGAATGACATGCCTGGAGTCTCCATAGATTCTAATGTTGTCAATGTCGAAGTTGGAGGTCATATCTAAGGAGAAAATGAGAGCTAACCATTCTGCCTCGTTATTGGTTTTGCTACCTAGTCCCCAAGAGAAGACTGCAATTTTATTTCCTCCGGGATCAAAGAGTATCCCACCCGCACCTACCGCCCCATAATTAATACTCTCTTTTAATATAACTTATTTATTACATATTCTAAAAATATATATATAAAAGATTATATATTCTGAAAAAATATATATAAAAGATTACATACATTTTTATATTTGAAAATATAAAATTAAATTATCGTATTTGTTATAAGTTGCCATCCATTTGCACACTCATATCAAAGATATTTAAATATTTATAATACTAATCAGGTTGAGAGGCATATTGCATATCATCAATGTGTTATTACATACATAGATATATATGAATGAAAATATAAAAACACTTGATAATTTTAACTTTAAAACCAAATTGAAAATAATATTAATTCAATAAAAAATTAATAAAACCCTTTATTATATATAATAATTTTATTTAATTAAATAAAATTTAACAAAAACATTAACTTTAATAATGTTTTAATAGGTAGGCAGCTGGTCCAAAAGGCCAAGTAGAAAAGGATGAAACCAACCCCATTTTACCACAAATAATTATGGGAGTTGTTATTATCCAGGATTATTATGAATTCGATAATTAATTCACTATATATTAATTTATTTTTATTTAAAATATTTTTTTTTGACATCCATTAAAGTTTAACATTATAATTTATTTTTTATATTTTTTATATTTATTAAAACTAATTTAACTAACATTCTATTAGTTAGCTTTTTATTTTGAAACGATTATCCATTAAATAACATTATAATTTATTTATTATATTTTTAATATTTATTAAAATTAATTTAACTAATATTCGGTTAACTTCTTATTTTGAAACGATTACATTATACCTTAAAAATGCCAATTCAAAATTATGATATTATTTTAAGGGGCAAACATTAATATTTATCCCACCTCATTGATTTCATATCAACCGTATCTTACTAGAATGTAATTATAGGTAATTGATAAGGTTAGGTTGATGGTAATACTGAGTAATGTGTCAAATTAATCTACCAAATAGATGGATGTAGTACAGGCTTGGAATATGTGTCAAATTAATCCGCTAAATAGATGAATGCAATACAGGCTTGGAATATGTGTCAAATTAATCCGCCAAATGGATGGATGCAATACATGCTTGGAATATGTGCCTGTGATGTGTATATTATCCAAATCATATTAAACTTTAAATTTGTTTATAATTTTTTTAGGAGAAGCATATTCTAATATTTATAGGGAGAAGCATATTCTATTATTTATAGCATATTTTCAGTTACATAATATAGGAATAAATTATAAGGTTATCTAAACTTATATTGTTTTTTTTAATATTTTGCAATTTACCTATCCTTATATTAGGCAGCACGGATTAACTACCACTTAGCCTTTGTTTCTTTTTTAAGTAAGTTAAATTATATTATTTGTATTGAGAATTATTTTATGGGAGTTGTTATTTTTCTGTAAGATTAGTTAAATTAGATTATTTGTATTAAGATTTTCTTTGGAATTGAGTAGTAATTTTCATTATTTAAATTACAATATTGATTACAAAAATATATTAATTTTAACAAACTAAGTAAATTATTTCATCCACCATATTGAGCAAAAGCATGGAGCAAAGAGCATAGTTTGGTTGATGTTGAGCCGATTGCTCCCAAGCACACGGACAGTGTTTCTAACGGTTTCGAAAAATCTATATAGCCATGGATGACCTTCAAGAATAATATCAAGGCTTTCTGAGATGCATATCCATGGGAACATCTCTAATCAACATTATATTTTTTTTAATGAAAAAATGTTAAAATATATGTTATGTCTACACTAAACAAGATTCAAATATTCAAGATTCAAGCGTTGTAAAATACGCTAAACAAGATTCAAAGACTATAATAGTTGGTTTATATCAACAAAATATGTACATAACCAAGAAATTTCTAGCATGCAGTCTACCATCATGTAACACCTATCTAAATGTAGAGGAATATTAATTATAATTACATCGTTTATATTTTAAAATTTAGGGTAGGTTATGATCTATGCTTTTCCTAAATTGAAAGACCATAGAATAAGTGTAGTGTCCATATTGATTTTATGAACATCTTTCAAAATTCCAAATAAACAATTATAATATCTATATCTCTCTCCCTCTATATATATATATCAAAAATAACTAGTAGTTGATAAATGAATAAGTGATAGTTCATGCTTGAATAACAGATTCCAAAAAAACAATTATAAAATATATATAATTATCTCAAAAATAACTAGTAGCTTATGCATGAATAAAGTCAATAACTGGTAACTCATGCAAAGGTGGTAGTTATAGACAACCCATTTAACTAAAAAAATGTAACATATAGTTGAGGCATAGACAACCAGTGATTATAACTAAGCATAGAGAACAAGTAGCATATAACTTGTTGGTGGCACTTAACTTGTGACTTATCGTGTTCACAATTTAAGTGACTATTCTAGTTAAAGCCTAGAGATCCCATAACATTCTCTTATTCTTCTGTAAGTGTTATGTGAGTGTGCATGTACAAAAATACATGTTATTTGAAGCTCATGGACGTAGTAATGGACGGTACAGACTTGGCATCCTTTGACGAGGCAATTCATGGAGGATGAAAAGGACCAATCCTGAAGGGATAATCTCTACTAGTGCATAGTATATGAAATCTAGAATTGGGTTGTTCTTCATCACCTCAAGCCGGGTTGCGGAGGCAAAAGAAGACCTTATTAGAAAACATGTGATACATATGGTTGTTACACACCTAACCTCATGAAGCTTCTTCCTGCGCCTTCTATGCTCAAGTGGAAGCGACCTAAGCATTGAAAAAAGCCTTCCTCCATATACCCAGAAACCCAATGCTGCAAGAAGTGATGTAACCACAACAAACAAAGTTCTAGCTGCCTCCAGAACAACTATATTGTTGCCATTCCTCCACATGAATATCCAAATGCACACCTTAATAACATAAATCAAGGCATTCATAAGAAAATAGGCCGGCCGAATTCTATGAATGCGTGAACTTCCTCGTGCATGATGGTATATCTGTGCCCAAATTAGCAGAAGTAATGTATATGTGGACAAGAATAGAAATCCAGGGAATTCTAGTATTGCAATGGCAAAAACCCTTGGTTTCAACGCAAAAACCTGATTGTGAAATCCAAATATAATAGCCCATACTCCACAAACAACGAAGTTCATGAAATGGAAAAGCTTTTGTGATGTACACCCAGATCGTCAAACTCGTAATTGAATGCAAATGGTCTGTACGAGGGCCACAACAACAACGAACACATAAGCAACAGAGAGGAGTGTGTAAAAAATCCCTACCAATTGCCATTCACTGGCTGAGTGCTTCATCTCCTCCAACAACCCTGTTGCTGCGACGATACCCACGTACCCTACTATCGACCTCGGCATACTAATGAGATTTGACCTCACAAGGGATTATACATTATTTATATATGATGAGTGTAGATTTCTAGGGTTAGGGTTGTAGAGATGACATCTGACGATGTTGCGCTCAAAGATAATCTAAGTAATTTCCACCCAATCATAGGAATCTAGTGCAAAAGCCACCCTTAAGATGGGATAGAGTCCATCATGGTCAAAGAACCAAGCTACAAAGGATGTGTTTCACTTAACTTAACCTAATTTATCTCATGGTTCAAGCAATATGCTCACTAAAGAGTACTCACTTAACTTAACCTTATTTATCTCATGATTCATCTAATATTCTCACTAAAGAATACACATAACTTAACCTTATTTATCTCATGATTCAACCAATATGCTCACTAAAGAGTACTCACTTAAATTAACCTTATTTATCTCATGATTCAACCAATATGCTCACTAAAGAGTACTCTAGGCAATTCTCCATCCATCAAACAACTATGGCATTCTCTTTTACTACCCTACACAACACAAGGGAAATTACTCCATAAACCCTAAATAATCATCTTCCCTCTAGTGCTCTTCAACATGAGTTGAAAAAGTCCAATTTATCGCTTTCCTACTAAGAATAACATGTATGAGTAAAACTTGGCCTCTCAAGAAGCTAAAGAGCAATAATATCTAATGGTGAAATATTCCTAGCTTTAACATCCTTTGTATTTAGAAGCAACTTATATATATCGCATCAACAAGTCTACAACTCACTCATCATAATGCCAATTTTTTGTCATTTTTAGGTTTTAATCATTGAGTAACCAATAGAGAATGTAGCAATAGGGCAGGTGCAAGCTAATGCTGGCCACTCATGACGCGTTAATCGCAACGGACTCCTAGAAAAACAGAAATCTTAACGTCAAAAAGCAATATTAGAGTTACTTACCCAACTTTTTGGAATATGGCACAAGAAGATGAAACGTAGACAATCGGATTACCTTCTGGAATATATAAATATTATTTCTGGAAATTAATTATAACTCCCAAAAAATTAGGTTATCCTAAGGTTGGTATGTTATTTTGTTAAAAAACATAATGAATATGTTTGCGTTAGTCCCCTAGTTTGGTATGCAAATGGTGGCATTTTGTGAAAAACATTATATACAGTCGTAGATAACAGGTCGTTCTAGTGCAACGTTATTTTTCCATATTTATTTATGTTAATTTTTTTTTTTTTAATTAAGGAATTCAACCAAGCCCTAAAATGACAAGGTCGAGTGTTAGTCCCCGACATCATGGTCTTAACATAATCAATGAACTTTGTTTTTTTTGTAGGATGTAGGTTTTTGTGTGTACTTTTGTGGGTTCTGTTCCATTTTCAAAATAGGTGAGCCAATCAAAAGTTATAGACGAAAGAAATAACCTATTTTTTTGTGTAAGATTGAGTTAGTGCAATAAAAATTAATTAAAAAATAGAAACAAATAATAGATTTAATAAAAATTAAATATTCGGAATCTGCACACATAGTTCTACAAGTGTGTGCAATTTCATTAGTAGTGAAGTGTAGCATACGCAAAATCATGTTGGAAATAGAAGAAGTTATAGAATAAGATCTATTTTGTTATAACACAGTCCAAGCCACTTGGTTTGGAAACCCGAACCTAAAACCATAGCGGCCAAGTCATCCACCATATCGTGGTAAAGGAATTGCCCGCCAAAAATAAAAAATTTAAATGGCGCGTGCGCGTTATTTTAAATACATGCACGCATAAATAGTGCTTACGTGCTATTTAGTGTGTACGCGCTATTTAGTCATACAAATATTATTAAGATTGATATTTTTCTCTCTTCATCCAAAGATTGTTATGTGCTAGATAAATATCTATTGAGTCACTTTACCTTACCCTATATGCATGAATTCCTTGTGATGTCTAGTGCTTAAGTAGGGTTTGATATTGCCTCCTCTTCAATATTATAACTTTAATCATTAGTTTGATGCTACTAGACCCTTTCAGGAAGCCTCCTACTTACTCGGTTTTGTATTGGGATCCAACCTTGTGATTTGGCCCATAGTTAGTTGCAGTGCTTAATTTTGGTTCATCAACAAAATAACTCTAGGAATGATTAAAAGGGGTCACTCTAGGTCAAACCTTGATTCCCCCTTCTTGATGATGATGATGATGACGATGATGATGATGTTGATGATGAAGATGATGATGAAGATGGTGACCAAGATGATGAGGAGGAGGAGGAGGATGAGGATGATGATGAGGAAGTGGGTGATAACGATGATGATGATGATGAAGAAGATGATGATGATGACGAGGATGATGACGATGATGAGGATGATGAGGATGAGGATGATGATGATGTTGATGATGACGAAGATGATTGTGATGATGAGGAGGATGATGATGATGATGATGATCATATTTGTCATCATCATCTTCATCTTCGTACTCATATTCATCATCATCCATCATCATCATCATCATCATCATCATCTTCGTCATCATCTTCGTCATCATCATCATTATAAATCATGATGATGAAGATGATGACCAAGATGATGATGATGATGATGATGAGGAAGAGGGTGATGACGATGATGATGATGATGATGATGACGAGGATGATGAGGATGATGATGATGATGAGGATGAGGATGATTATGAGGATGAGGATGATGATGAGGATGATAATGATGATCATATTCGTCATCGTCATCATCATCATATTCATCTTCGTACTCCTCTTCATCATCATCCGCCATCTTCATCATCATCATCATCATCATCATCATCATCATCAATGATGATGATGAAGATGATGATGATGATGATGTTGATGATGAATATGATGATGAAGATGTTGATGATGATGATGATGACGAATATGATGATGATGATGATGATGATGAAGATGATGATGATGATCTTGATGATGAAGATGATGACCAAGATGATGATGATGATGAGGATGATGATGAGGATGATGATGAGGAAGAGGGTGATGACGATGATCATGATGAGGATGATGAGGATGATGATGGTGATGACCAAGATGATTATGACCAATATGATGATGATGAGGATCATATTCTTCATCGTCATCATCATCATCTTCATCTTTGTACTCATATTCATCATCATCCACCATCTTCATCATCATCGTCATCATCTTCGTCATCATCATCATCATCATCATCATCAATGATGATGATGATGATGATGATGACGAAGATGATGACGATGATGATGAAGATGATGATGATGATGTTGATGATGAATATGATGACCAAGATGATGATGATGAATCATGCTGCTGATGATGAATATGATGATGATGATGAAGATCATGATGATGAAGATGATGACCAAGATGATGATGATGATGATGATGAGGATGAGGATGAGGATGAGGATGATGAGGATGATGATGAGGAAGAGGGTGATGACGATGATGAGGATGATGATGAGGAAGAGGGTGATGATGATCATGATGATGATGATAATGACGAGGATGATGAGTATGATGAGGATGATGAGGATGATGATGGTGATGACGAAGATGATTATGATGATGATGAGGAGGAGGAGGAGGAGGATGATGATCATATTCGTCATCGTCATCATCATACACCATCTTCATCATCATCATCAATGATGATGATGAATGATGATGATGAAGATGATGACGATGATGATGAAGAAGATGATGATGATGATGTTGATGATGAATATGATGACAAAGATGTTGATGATGATGATGAAGATGATGAGGATGAGGATGATGATGAGGATGATGATGATGAAGAAGATGATGATGATGAAGATGATGATGATTATGATGATGACGAATATGATGTTGATGATGAAGATGATGATGATGATGATGATGATGATGATGATGATGATGGTGACGACAATTATGATGATGATGACGATGATGACGATATTAGTCATGATCATCATCATCATCATCATCTTGTTAAAGGCATGCAATGTAGCCTAATCATGGTATATGTATCCCTCTACATTTGCTAGAGATACCCCACAAGGGTTATGTGTGGTGGTTTGAAGATGCATTCAACATCGTATCCTAAGAATCTTCTTGAGTTGTAGGTGTTTTTAATGGTGCTTGAGCCTGAGAAGATTCATTTAAGGCATGAGGAGCTTCTTGTTGTCCATATACCTTGTTCAGAACTCAAGACCCATTTTTGGTTCACAACTAACCTAGTCATGGCACACATAACACACTTGAAGTTGACTAATACCCTATAGATTTCATATGTGGTGGTCCAAGGACTCATTCATGGTGTTTGTTCCTAAGAAGCAAGAGTTAGTGTTGGAGGATCTTGTTTCCCTCCACTATCCATGGTTAAGGAGCCAAGATAAATCCTTGATTCCCAAGACATTATAATGGCAGCAATATTCAATTCATATGCAAAATAATCCTTTTAGAGGGATAGTGTCATGGATTCTATGTGTTATTGATGACGCTTGAGGTCTAGAATTTTCAATTAAGGATCAAGTGGAATTCAATTGAGCTCAATATGCTTCAATAAGATCTCGAGGAACCTGTTTTCATTCTTTGATGATGTTCAATGCTTTGCAACATATCCATGGTCTTGCATGGTAGTTTGAGGATTCATTCATGGCATTTTATCTTTACAAAATATGTTTTTGTCAAAATGAAATTCAAATTTCCTCTTTGATGAGTCCTCCTCTACAAGACTTCATTTATTGCATGAATGTCACAGACTCTCGAAAACTCTAAACAACACTCAATCGAATGCAACTACAAATAATGGCATGCAACTATAACCACAAATCGAGCAGAGGTTGATTTATGCATTGATACAGAGAGGTGGAAGTAGGCACACAATATGGAGAAACAATGAGTTAGAAAAAACATTTGGACCAAAGTATCACATTGGTTATTAATAAAAATTTTAA
This sequence comes from Larix kaempferi, assembly GCA_027924585.1. Lineage (NCBI taxonomy): Eukaryota > Viridiplantae > Streptophyta > Pinopsida > Pinales > Pinaceae > Larix > Larix kaempferi. The sequence continues at coordinate 3,094,688 of BSBM01000822.1, forward strand.
AAACAAATTGCATAAATAAAAACACTATAGAAAGATATAAAGTTTACATAAATAAAAACACTATAGAAAGATATAATGTTTACATAAATAAAAACACTATAGATATAAAGTTTACATAAATAAAAACACTATAGATATCATATTTACATAAACATATTTCGAAGTGGGGGAAGGTTTGGCATTAAATGTTGTAAACATTGGGTAATAAATGGTGTAAATGTTATGCAGGGGCACGTGCGCGTGTTTTAGCTCGTGCGCACTAGTGACGTGTACACACTACAAACATGTGTGCACGCGTTTAAGCACGCGTGCGCGTTCCTATTGCTAGTTAAAAAAAAACAGAGTTCTCCGTTCCTAGGAATTCTACCAAAAAACATGGGTTTCATTTCTTTCGCGGGTTTCAAGCTCTTGCAAGTTGCTCATTGGATCACACTCATTGATATTTTGGACATTCATTGATCTATTGGACACAAAATCACCCTTGAAATCTAACAAACATCTTCAGTGGTCTTCGAATCTAGTGGATACATTCAAGCTACCAATTTTCATTGCAAGTGGAGATCATTTCTATAGGTATGGTGAATTGTAGATAATTCTTTTCATTCACAAGATTTGAGACTATCCCATGCCTTTTTGTTTTTATCATATGCCTACAACAATATCCATGCATAGACAACAATGAATTTGACAAGAAGAATTCCCAAGTTCACATATAAAAAAACTCATATGAACACTAGACATGATGAAGTATGCAATGTAAACCAATAGTATTACCATGAATATATTTTGATTTCACACAAGGATGGTATGGATGAGGTTCCCTCTTGAGCCTCTTCAATTTGAATAAAATACTAAGAAGCAATCATGAGAGAGGGTCCATATTGATTAGTTCATGAATTTTTTTCCATGCTCTCATCTTCATGCTATGTTTATTTGATGTAGAAAAACTATCAAAATATTCCCAAGGCATCTCTAGCATAAACTCTTTTTCATTTGAAAAAAATACAAATAAATGGTTTAATAAACCTCCATCTTTTACACATTGTACACCATAGAAAAACCTATAGCATAAACTATCAAACTATTGCTCCCCCACACATTCCCATCTATGATGAGGTTCTCTCTTGAGCCTCTTTAATTTGAATAAAATCCTAAGAAGCAATCATCGGAGAGGGTCCATATTGATTAGTTCATGAAATTTTTTCCATGCTCTCATCTTCAGGCTATGTTTATCATAATGTTTCTTTAATATCATGCCTTTGAGCTTGACTACTTGCCTCTACCTCATTGAATTATCCTTCCTTGGGGGAATTTGCAACCTCCTCATTGTGTAATTAGTAAACTTATTCTCTTTACCTTATTTGATGTAGAAAAACTATCAAACTACTCCCAAGGCATCTCTATCCATCTCTGTTGTGGGATGTTACTACCATAATTTGTATCAATTCATGGCTAGGCAAGGCACTAGTTTCTCCACTCTACACTTGACCAACCATCATCTATATTGATTGGAATTGTAAGGGATAATGATGCTTATTCGAACACAAATAAACCAACATAGTCTGTATTTGTATGTGTTAATTTGTAAAGTGGTAAGTTATGTTGGAATGTGTCAAGTTCATTGTATAATGGAACTAATATCTTATTTGTTGTTTCTTTTGCAGGGGTGGGCCTGATAGTTTTGTTAAAGAGACTTTTGGAGATGGGAAACTCACGCAACAGAACAAAAAAATATAGAAGGCATCTTCCCATTGAAAAGGTCAATGACTTAAGACAAAAGGCCAGGTTGGGAATGGAAAGATTGAGACATGGTCCTATCATTGCCCCAGATCCTGCCACTGATCCTAACACAGTTGTTGACATGTCAACCTCTTGTTCAGAACCACAGGTAAAGCGGTCGCGTCCAACGGATCCAACTCAAATTCCAACATCAACACGATCTCCAACCAACAATCCATCAACGAGTCATGCTGAATTTCCTCACGACACAGGAATTTTGGGAGATGCTGCATGTGTGGAGATGGACATACAAGCCTTTCTTAATTTGCAATCTCCCCAAGAAGACCACAACCATGTCGACCACACTCCCATTATGTCCCAATCTGTGAATGAAGCACCACAACAAACAAACTCTGGTATTCATGTCCCATGTCCACCCTCCCTACCTTGACTTTCCAGTGCAGGAAGAAGAACTCCTAGACGTATTCATGTCGATGAAAGTGTTATGTCGGGGCTTGAAGGTACGTTTCCAAAACGCACTATCGAATGGCAATACAACAAATTTGTCAAGGAATATTTTGAATCCAAAGGTGATGCAGGTAAATGCTAATTATTGCTATGTTTGTTAAAGTCACATTGTTTAGCTGTTGTGAGGCGAATTTTGGGCATAAAGATAGTTAAAAGCTCAGAGGCTAGCATTCATATTGTTAGAAATCTCCAATCTACATTTAATGCGATTGGGAAGATGTCTCGTACAAAATATCTTTGTGCGGCTCGTCGTTTTTTAGTTGAATTAGTTGTAAGCAAGTCCACAAGGCAACGTTGCCTGCTATCACACACTTCTCACATACTCAAATTAAATAGAAAAACTATTAAAAAGCACTATGTTATAAGAGAAAATCTTGATACTCTGGGTGGAAATGATTGTTGGGATTTTGTTGGTAGGTTTCCTCATGCAGATAGGAAGCTAATTGATGTTGTAAAGGAGTTAGTACAAAATTTTTGGCATGATCATACTAGACCTTCATCAAACTAAAGAGGCGTGCTACAGCTGAGAAAAGGTTCTATTGAACGTGAACCCCATGTTAAACACTTCCTTGACACCACACAGACTGAACTCTATGAGAGATTCAGGAATGAGCACACACAATTGAACCTGGGCCAAAGGTCTTTTGAGAAATGAAAACCATGGTACGTTCGTATATGCATTGATCGGAACACTTGTTGTTGTAGATACCACGTAGGATATGAATATTATTATGACACATATAAACATATATTTTGTGATGTGCATACTAACATTGTGCAGGGCTGCAATGAATCCATACTACCACCGAATGCATCAAGAGACTTTATCCACAACATCATGTGTCCAAGGCCTGAAGGACAAAAATATTATGAAAAATTGTGTCTATATGGGACATGTTCTAGGTGCAGCAGGTTTTCTCTTTTGAACCGTTTCATCCATGAAAGCAAGGAGCACGAATTTGGCAGGATGGGCGTGGAGATGCAGAGCTTCAAGTACATAACCTATCAATTAGATAGTGCCAGGGAAAGTAAAAAGATTGCATTAGTGAAGTCACAGGTACAAATGAATATTGCATATTTCATATTACACCTTCAATTTATGACATATACATTTTTCCAAATGCCACATTGTAATATTTCCCTTGTTTTCATGGTAACAGGTACCAGTATGTGACTTCTTGATAGATTTCTACGAGAAAACAGAGCAGTATGTTCAGCATGTGCATGTAGCGCAATGGCAAGATGAGCACTACAGAAAATGCAGGGACACATTTCCTGTTGGAACCATAGTGTCAATTGTGGATTTTGCAGAAAATTACACCCTTCAGCCAAAAAATGAAATCCAGAGTCAATACTACCATTTAGACCAAGTCAGCATCATGGTACATATTATGTATGGGCGTGGGCCAGAGAGCAGCAATGAAAAGAGGATAATACTGAAGGAGATAAACTTTTACATAAGTGATGATAGAACCCATGATCTGCATTATGTGCAACATTGTTTTTGAATTTTCTATGATCAGTTGAAGGAGAGAGATATACAGATGGATCAACATTGGATATGGTTGGATGGTTGTGCGAGCCAGTTCAAAATTGCCTGAGTATTCCACTGGATGAGTATTTTGCATAAGACATATAATGTGCCGCATATCTCGAACTATTTTGAGACCGGGCATGGAAAAGGAGAGCATGATGGGGTCGGTGCATGCATCAAGACCGCACTACGAAGTGAAGAGATGAGGTTTGACAGGGAACCTCATATCCGAGATGAAAAATCCATAGTTCAATGGTGCTCTGCAACAATGTCAGACTGAGCAAGAGATCAACAAACATCATCAATGGCAGGACATGTGGTAAGAAATTTTTGGTGAGTGGTTGACATAGATCGATCACGTTCCTATATTTGCGGCACAATACAAGGAACACGTGGATTTCATTCAGTTCAAATCTCAAACAACCCCTTATTTGAAATATAGATGTGAAATCTTGCATGCTTTTGCAGCCCTTGCAGTAGTGGCGAATGGGATGAATGCAAATGCATGGACTAGGTTGATGAATGGGATCGTGTGTCACTTGCAGTAGACCAACGTGCAGTTGTTGAAAAAACCCAGTTAAAGGAGGTTCAGTCAGCGATTTCGACAGACTACGAACATATCTCATATATGTTAAGTTTAAACTAATTTGACTAGCAAGATCATTGAAAGAAATATTATCACAAAATAGATAGAGATTTTACCCAGGGAAACCCTCATGGGGTAGAAAACCCAGCAAAGATTTCCTCAAAAAGATGATCAACCAAAATACAAGATGTGCTCCAAGACTTGACCTCCTTCTCTACCTCCTATGTAGACCTCTCAGACACAAGTGCGCTACTTTCTGAGCTAAGCAAGCGAGAGATAAGTGAGGAGCATTCTCCTCTACTTATACTAGTTTCCCGATTGACTATTTCTATTATGGGGCCGACCTCTCCCAATGAAGTCTAATAACCCCTAATTAATTAACTCAGGGCCGACCCCCACATGGTCGATCTAATAAACCTAGTTACCACAATTCATCGGAGGAATAGACATCTCTGGATACATAATAGGATCACCTCGGAGGGATGAAACATCTCTGGAATAATAAAGTACAAATATATTATTCTTAGAAGTTACAATATTCAACACTCCCCCTTAACGAGAAGGATATTATAACAACATATGCAGGAGCACAGAGTCATCGACTACATCATACATGATACATCTATAAATCATCAGAAGATTTCTTCAATACATAATCATCAGTAACTCAAGCAGTTATTGGAACATAGTCAATATTGGAACATCAGCATCATCAGTATTGAGTCTTCATCTTCTACAGCATCTGTATCATTATCTCAATCTACAACATCGTCATCACACGATCATCAGCATCGTCATCATCATCATCATCACATGATCATCAACATTGTCATCAAACGATCATCAGCATCTCCATCACACGATCATCAGCATCATCATCATTATCGTCATCACACGATCATCAGCATTGTCATCACACGATCATCACCATCATCATCACACGATCATTAGCATCATCATCACACGATCATATTATAGGATGATCAATCCTGCTCTCTTTAGGACATAGGTCCATGGATGACACAATCCAGATCGAGTTCTAGGATGATCAATCCTAATCACGTAACTTTTTGGACCGAGGTCCAGGGACGATCCAGTCCTATCATGTACCTTTTGAACCGAGGTCCAGGGATGATCTAGTCCTATCATGTACCTTTTGAACCGAGGTCCAGGGATGATCCAGTCCTATCATGTACCTTTTGAACCGAGGTCCAGGGATGATCCAGTCCTATCATGTACCTTTTGAACCGAGGTCCAAGGACGATCCAGTCCTATCAACCAATTCTCAAAGATCTCTGTCTACGGCTCAATTCAAGGGACCATAAATCCAGGGATGATCCAATCCCATTAATAAATTCTCGGAGACCTCTGTCTACGGCTCAATTCAAGGGACCATAAATCCAGGGACGATCCAATCCCATCATTTCCACGAGGGACTTCATTCTCGGAGACATCATGTCTATGGCTCAATTCAAGGGACCATAAATCTAGGGATGATCCAATCCCATCATGTCCACTAGGGACTTCATTCTCAGAGACATCATGTCTATGGCTCAATTCAAGGGACCATAAATCCAGGGACGATCCAATCCCATCCTATCCACTAGGGACTTCATTTTCGAAGACATGTGTCTACAGCTCACTTTAGGACTGAAGTCCAGGGATGATCCAATCCCCACTTGTCCACTAAGGACTTCATTTTCGAAGACATGTGTCTATGGCTCACTTTAGGACTGAAGTCCAGGGATGATCCAATCCCCACTTGTCCACTAAGGACTTCATTTTCGAATACATGTGTCTACGGCTCACTTTAGGACTGAAGTCTAGGGATGGTCCAATCCCCACTTATCCTCATCAATATAAGTACAAGTATCCTCATCCATACAAGTACATCAATCAATACATGTACACATATCATCAATACAAGTATCCTCATCAATACATCACTACATGTATAATACAAGTATTCTCATCAATACATCACTACATGTATTATACAAGTATTCTCATCAATACATTAGTACATGTAACAATACAAGTATTCTCATCAATACATCACTACATGTATATATATCAGTAATACAAGTGCATAACTCAGAAATACAAGTAATATAAGTATTCTAAGTATAGGTATCCTAAATATAAGCATCCTAAGTATACATATAAATGTCTAGGTGTAATAAACAGGTATCCTCATCATCGACCTTACTGTCGATGTGGGAAATCTCATCATTAGTGACTATATCACTCCCCCTTTTGAGGAGGGTCCTTTTGAACTACACCAAGCTTGTCTCGAAAATACTCAAATTTCACTCGAGACAGAGGTTTGGTCAATATATCAGCAATTTGTTCCTCAGTGCTCACATACTCAAGCTTAATAGCTCCTCTCTGCACCATATCTCGTATATAAAAATATCGGATCTCTATGTGTTTTGACTTATCGTGGAATATTGGATTTTCTGTCATCTTAATACAGCTTTGATTGTCACACATGATCACAATGGGATCCATCTCTAAGTCAAACACTCCAGATAATAGTTTCCGAAGCCACACTGATTCACAACTAGCAGAGTAGGCAGCTATATATACTGCTTCAACAGTCATGAGGGCCACACTAGATTGTTTCTTGCTGAACCATGAGATCATGGCAGATCAAAGACCATAACATCCACTTGATGTACTTTTCCTGTCTGAAACACTTCCTGCCCAATCGAAATCTGAGTAACCATATAATCTGAGTTCATGACTTCCAAGATAATATAGACCAAAATCTAAAGTTCCTTTTAGATACCTCATCACATGCTTTGCAGCTATTAAGTGAACCTTTCTAGGTTCTACTAGATATTGACTCAAGGTATTTACAGCAAAGCATATGTCTGGTCTGGTATTTGTTAAATACATCAGTGACCCAATGATCTGTCTATATAGAGTCACATCTACTAATTCTGAAGAGTCATCAACTAATAACTTCAAGTTGGAGTCCATGGGAGTGGACATGGTTTTACACTCCAACATATCGAATCTTTTTAGAATCTCCATAGCATACTTACCTTTATTTAGAAAGATTCCTTTTGGTTCTTGCCATACTTCTAGACCTAGGAAGTAGTGCATTAATCTGAGATCTTTCATCTCAAATTCTGAAGAAAGCTTTTTTTTGCATTCAATAATTTGTTTCTCATTTCCAGTCAGAAACAGATCATTTACATATAACAATAGTATAACAGGTTCATCATCCATCACTTTGAGATAAAGATTAGGGTCAGCGTTACTCTTGGTAAAGCCCATGCTTGTTAAGAAATTGTCAATCCTCCCGTACCAAGCTCTGGGAGCTTGCTTCAATCCATATAAGGCCTTTTTCAGCTTGCATACATGTGTTCTCCCATCTTTAACCTCAAACCCTTGTGGTTGTTCTATGTACACTTCTTCTTCAATCACACCATTCAGGAAGGCTATCTTAACATCATTTTGGTGTAATTTCCATTTCATCATAGATGCAAGTTCCATGATAGTTCTAATTGAAGTGTACCTAGCAACTGGTGCAAATGTTTCTTCATAGTCAATTCCCTCTTTCTGAGAGAATCCTCTGGCTACAAATCTTGCTTTATATTTTTCAATGCTACCATCTGCAGCATGTTTTATCTTGAATATCCATTTGGAAGATACCACACTTTTGTCTTTTGGTTTGGGAACTATATCCCAAACATCATTTTTCATTATTGATTGGTATTCTTCTGTCATTGCTTCTACCCACTCTTTCTTCTGAACTGCCTCTTCATAGCTAGTAGGTTGTTGATCCACAAGGTCACACATCAAAGCCACATAGTTGGATACTAGCTTTGGTTTCTTTCTTTCTCTAATGGAGCCTTCAGGAGCTCCATATTTTTCAACTCCTTGAATAATGTCTCTAGCCCATGCGGGCCTTCTTTTCTTAGATAATCTTGTAATGGGGGATTCTCGTGGTTCCAACATGTCATGATCTTCAGGTGAATCATCTTCAGGGATGGGCACAGCCTCTGTAACTCTAGAAGGTGTATATTCTTCATAGACTTATTCAAGTTGGCACTTCCTAGATTTCTTGAGAGCTGCTTCTTCATCAAATGTCACATCTCTACTTATTTACATATGATGAAAACCTGGTATGTAAATTCTGAAAGCTTTGGATGATTCACAATATCCAACAAATATTCCCTTCTTACCAGAAGGATCCAACTTGGTTCTCTTTTCTTTTGGAATGTGAATGTACACTGGACATCCAAATATTTTGAGATGACTTACCTCAGGCTTCTTTCCTGTGAACACTTCTTCTGGAGTCTTGAATTCAATAGCATTATGGGATAGTCTATTTTGTACATAGACTGTTGTCCTAGCTGCTTCAACCCATAGATACATGGGTAGATCTTGGTCATGTATCATAGTATTTACATCTTCCATGATGGTTCTATTCTTTCTTTCAGCAACCCCATTTTGTTGGGGATTGTAGGGAGTGGTTAGTTCCCTCTTGATTCCAGCTTCTTTACAAAAGTCTTCAAAGTCCTTTGAAGTATATTCTCCGCCATTATCTGTTCTGAAAATCTTGATTTTCTATAGGGCCTTGAACTCTTTGAATTTTCCAAAGACTTTATTCTTTCCTTTTAGAAAGTATATCCAAGTCTTCCTTGAATAATCATCAATGAATGTGAGATAGTATTCAAACCCACTTAGGGATGTGGTGGGCATTGGTCCACATACATCTAAATGTATTAACTCCAGAATGTTCTTAGTCTTTGTTTCACTCTTTGGAAAATGGTTCTTGACATTCTTCCCCTTTTCACATCCTTTGCATGTGCCATTATGATCAACCTTCAAGTCTGGTAATCCTATGAACACCTTGCTCACATAGGGTAGGGATTTGTAGTTAATGTGAGCAAGCCTTCTATGCCATAGCTCACTGGGGCTAGTGGTTTCATGGACAAGAGAAAATTCTGGGTGACCCTTGAGTTTGTAAAGACCTCCTTCTTCTTCACCAATAACAATTGCATCCTCAATTGATTTTCCTTTGGGACACATAAGTACTTGTCCATCAATAAATGCAATTCTAAAGCCTTTCTTATCTAGAGCTGAGATGGAAAGTAGGTTCTTCTTTAAACCTGGTACATATAAAATTGCTTTCATCTTTAAAGGTGTTCCAGAATCAAGCTTGTAGCTTGCTTCACCAATTCCCTTGATGGGATATTGATAATCATCTCCTAGAGATACCTTTTGTGGAGAAGACTTTTCTTCAAGTCTTGAGAGAGTTTTCTTTTGACCTGTCATTTTCTTTGAAGCACCACTATCAATGAGCCATGTATCTTCTCCAGGAGACACAAATCCAAAGAGTGTAGAAAATAGGACATACTCTTCTGGATCTTCTTTCTTTACTTTAGATCTTTTCTTTCGAGGCCTTTCTTCTTCTTCTTCTTCTTCTCCACTATCATCTTCTGCCATATGTGCATGATGTCTTTTGTGAACAAACTTCTTCTTTTGAGAAGTACAAAATCTGGCAATGTGTCCTAGTTTAAGACAATTATAACATTGTACTAAGGAGAGATCTCCTCCTGGTTTTGGTCCTCCTCCCCTTTTAAATCTATGGAAGGGTTGAGACCCTTTGTGGTCAACTTTCTTGAAGTGACCCTTTCTTCTTCCTTTGGTGTGAGTAGCCAAGGCTTGGTCATCCTCATTGAGAAGGGCTTCCCTATTGGCTACCCTAGCTTCTTCTTGAACACAATCCTCCCATACTGTATCAAACTTCATACTTTCTTTTCTGGCACACAGAGTTTGTTTGAATGACTCCCAAGGTCTAGTGAGACCATTTAGAGCAGTCATTACAAGTTCATCTTCATCAAGGGTATCTCCAATGGCATCTAGTTGTTCCTTGATTTGGGAAACCCTTGTGAAGTAGTCTTGAATGGATTCTCCCTTGTTCATCTTGTTACTCTTCAACTGAGTTTTTAGGTTCATCTTCCTATTGATGTTTCTCCCTTCATACATTCTTCCTAGGGAATCATACATTTCCTTTGGGGTCTTCTTGGATGCCACTTGGGGAATCAAGTGGTCCTTGATAGAATCAGCAATGATTCTCTTTTCCCTAATTAGATCCTTTCTATGCTTTTCTTTGGCTTCATCTTCAGCGGGTTCTGCAACTTCATCCTTGATATATTGAGCAAGATCATTCTCTTCAAGAATGAGACCAATTCTGTATTTCCATGCCCGAAAATTCTCTATACCTTCTAGCTTGTCTTCAAGCTTAGTGCTAGGAGCCATCTTCTCTTGGGGGAGTCCAAGAGATTGGAGTTTCAGAAAGATAGAGTAACACTTACCAGGAGATGTGCTTCCTTTTGCTTTCCGGATCTGCAACATAATTTATGGTTTGTCGCACTTTTGGTAAAACGAGGGTTTGACTTTCCTGAATTTTTACCCAACCAAAAATATCTATCTATGGCTCAAAACTTTGATTTTGAGAAGGGCTATTTAGCCATGCAACCAGAATCCAAAAATACTAACTTTTGCAGAAACCCTAATTTTGGGAGAGAGAGAGAAAGATAATTTTGCCTTGTGAAAGATGTTCTATTTAGGCTAGCTCTGATACCATGTTAAGTTTAAACTAATTTGACTAGCAAGATCACTGAAAGAAACATAATCACAAGATAGACAGAGATTTTACCCTAGGAAACCCTCATGGGGTAGAAAACCCAGCAAAGCTTTCCTCAAAAAGATGATCAACCAAAATACAAGATGTGCTCCAAGACTTGACCTCCTTCTCTACCTCCTATGTAGACCTCTCAGAAACAAGTGCACTACTTTCTGAGCTAAGCAAGCAAGAGATAAGTGAGGATCATTCTCCTCTACTTATACTAGTTTCCCGACTGACTATTTCCCTTATGGGGCTGACCTCTCCCAATAAAGTCTAATAACCCCTAATTAATTAACTCAGGGTCGACCCCCACATGGTGGATCTAATAAACCTGGTTACCACAATTCATCAGAGGAATAAACATCTCTGGATACATAATAGGATCACCTTGGAGGGATGAAACATCTCCGGAATAATAAAGTACAAATATAATATTCTTAGAAGTTACAATATTCAACAAGATCTTGTACAACCAGGACACATATACGCAGTTGTTGCCCCGAAAGACAATGAATGGGGCATGGATTATTTGTTGGAACAGTGCATCCAAGGTAAGCAAACCCTCTACGCATCATTAATCGATGATGAAGGCATTCAATTTCCTATTGGCTCGATGGTGGTTAAGGGGGGATATCTTACACTAGATGGGAAGTCAAGAAAGACTAGTGGGCATGTATTCATGGATTACAGACCAGGTTCATTGGTGTATCACTTCACAAACTTGATCATTGGCACAACCATCCATCTTCAGACAATGTAAAGCAAGAGCTCAACCAAGGTACACTACTACTTGCCTCATTCAAAGCACAAGAGATTGATGGATACAATTAGCAATAGAGAGGATCCAAATGGATTTACTGAATGAGGCCAGTCAAGTTTACATAAGAGAAAGAATTGCATCAAAGAATGTTATGTTCTACATCGAGGTATGTGTAGTTTTATGTTATTTTGTTGGTACATGCATTTTTTGTTGATACATACATACATACATGTATTTTCCATACATACATGCATACACACATACATATACATACATACAGATACATACATACATAGAGATACATCCATCTACCATGTCATCATTTCACCCTTTCTCATTAATGTTTAGAAACCTAATCTATCCCTAGAAACTTAGTCTAGCCCTAGAAGCACTAATATAACCCTACAAACATAATCTAGCCCTAGAAATCCTAGAAAGCTAAACTAACCCTAGAAACACTAATTTAACACTAGAAAACTAAGCTAGAACACTATAAACCTAATATAGTCCTAGAAACCTAAACTAGTCCTAGAAACACCAATCTAACCCTAGGAAACTGATCTAGAATCCTAGAAACCTAATCTATCCCTAGAATCCATGAACCACCACACGTACCCTCATTAGGGGGTATTTGGACTCCAAGTGGGTATACTAGTATGATAGATTCCTTACAATCATGACAATTATTAGCTTCTCTTTTTCTATGTAAGGTTATGTTATATTTTTGCATAGTTATGGCATGTTACTTTTAGACATTATGACACATTTATGATGATAATTACACATTCTATTAAATAAAGGAAATAATCTCTTCTCATGCAAACTCTAGCCATGTCTCTTCCCTTATCTTCACCAGTGGTTATATCTTCATGATCCCTACCATATAACTCCTAGGGTTTCCTCAACAAATCTATAATCTCTAGGACATCTAGGAATACCTCATTGGATTCAACAATAAGCTTATGTTAATCAACCAGCAACCATTAATGCCTAGAGGTCTACACACAAGTTAAAGAAAAAAAAAAAAAAAACTCCAAACATTGGTAAAAAATAGCCAAAACCAACAATGCAACTAGAACACAATGACCAAGGGAACTTCAAAATGCAACACCACTCCACAAAAGAAGTTGCCTTAGACCTACCTCATTTGGTATGAGAGTAGCTTCTTTAGAGACCTAGAGACCTCCCTACCACTTCTCGCATTTGGTACGAGAGAAGTTGCTTTAGACCTACCTCACTCATGTCAATGCTTGAGTTTTTGGAGGCCGACCTCCCACCCCACATGTCCTCTTCAACATTTTTTGTTCTCTTGGTTTTGTGCCCACCCAAACTTTTTTCATGCTTTGGGTACCTTGAGGTATATCCCCAACCCAAAAAACTCTTATATTATGTTCATTATGTTGGTTATTGGCTTCACCCAACAAAGTTATATTTAACAATACACATATTCATAGATTTGGTTCCTATAGATAACCACTTAGAGGGACTTGTCATCATCATCATCAACACCACCATCACCATCACCATCATCATCACCATGTTCATCATCATTGTCATCTCTAGGTTCCTCATCAACATCTTCGTCATCATCATCTTCTTCATCATCCTCATCTTCATAACCATCTTCATCACCATCACCATCATCATCAATGTCTTCATCATCATCATCATCAACAACATCTTCATCATCATTGTCATCTATAGGTTCCTCATCAACATCTCCATCATCATCATCATCTTCATCACCATCACCATCACCATCATCATCAACGTCTTCATCATCACCATCATCATCATCATCAACAACAACAACTTCATCATCATTGTCATCTCTAGGTTCCTCGTCAACATCTTTGTCATCATCATCTTCTTCATCATCCTCATCTTCATAACCATCTTCATCACCATCACCATCATCATCAATGTCTTCATCATCATCATCATCATCAACATCTTCATCATCATTGTCATCTCTAGGTTCCTCATCAACATCTCCATCATCATCATTATCTTCATCATCATCATCTTCATCACCATCACCAACACCATCACCATCATCATCAACGTCTTCATCATCACCATCATCATCATCAACAACTTCATCATCATTGTCATCTCTAGGTTCCTCATCATCATCTTCTTCGTCATCATCATCACCATCACCATCACCATCACCATCACCATCACCATCACCATCACCATCACCATCATCATCATCATCAACATCTTCATCACCATTTTCATCTCTAGGTTCCTCATCATCCTCTTCTTCGTCATCATCATCTTCATCACCATCACCATCACCATCATCATCAACGTCTTCATCATCATCACCATCTTCATCATCATCACCATCTTCATCATCATTTTCATCTCTAGATTCCTCATCAACATCCCCATCATCATTATCTTCTTCATCATCATCATCATCTTCATCACCGTCACCATCACCATCACCATCACCATCAGCATCTTCATCACCATCACCACCATCATCATCATCAACATCTTCATCATCATTGTCATCTCTAGGTTCCTCATCATCATCTTCTTCATCATCATCATCTTCATCACCATTACCATCACCATCACCATCATCATCAACATCTTCATCATCATCTCCATCTTCATCATCATTGTCATCTCTAGGTTCCTCATCAACATCCCCATCATCATCATCTTCTTCGTCATCATCATATTCATCACCATCACCATCACCATCATCATCAACGTCTTCATCATCATCACCATCATCATCATCATCAACATCTTCATCATCATTATCATCTCTAGGTTCCTCATCATCATCTTCTTCTTCATCATCATCTTCATCACCATCACCACCACCATCATCATCAACGTCTTCATCATTATCACCATCTTCATCATCATTTTCATCTCTAGGTTCCTCATCAACATCCCCATCATCATCATCTTCATCACCATCACCATCACCATCACCATCACCATCAACGGCTTCATCATCATCACCATCAACATCTTCATCATCATTGTCATCTCTAGGTTCCCCAACAACATCTTCATCAACATCACCATCATCATCAACGCCTTCATCATCATCACCATCATCATCATCATCAAAATCTTTATCATCATTGTCATCTCTAGGTTCCTCATCAACATCTCCATCATCATCATCTTCATCAACATCACTATCACCATCACCATCATCATCATCATCACTATCATCATCATCATCACCATAAGTGCTCGGTCGATGATTTTGCAAATTTGAGCCCAATGTGCAAAAATTGCACACTCCCTTACTGAGCAAAACCCTAGTTTCCAAGATGGACCTACAAGATGACACCTGGGCCACGGGACCGAAGGAGTGGGGCACCCCTAGCACTATCCCGACGTCCTGAATCCAATGGAGTTGATGGTTTGTCGATCCGAGCTACGGTCATCATTCTATGGCTCGTTCCATCTTGCATCCAAAAGGCCTTTAGGGACACTTGTTGGATACCTACTGGGGGCATAGAACTCCAACCATGCAACAAAACCGGGTTCCGGGGAATCCTGCAAGTTTGTCTAGGAATGTTCCAGCTGGGAACGCTAGCCATAAGTGCCCGGTGGATGATTTTGCAAATTTGACCCCCATGTGCAAAAAGTGCACACTCCCTTACTAAGTAAAACCCTAGTTTCCAAGATGTACCTACAAGGTGACACCTGGGCCACGTGATCGGAGGAGAGGGGCACCCCTAGCACTATCCTGACATCCTGAGTCCAACGGATTAGACAGTTTGTCGATCCAAGCCACGATCGTCATTCTAAAGCTAGTTTCGTCTTGCATCCAAAAGGCCTTCACGAACACTTGTTGGATACCTACCGGGGGCATAGAACTCCAACCATGCAACAAAATCGGGTTCCGGGGAGTCTTGCAAGTGTGTCTAGGAAGGTTCCAACTGGGAATGCTAGCCATAAGTTCCCAGTGGATGATTTTGCAAAGTTGACCCCCGTGTGCAAAAATTGCACACTACCTTATTGAGCAAAACCCTAGTTTCCAAAATGGACCTACAAGGTGACACTTGGGCCATGGGACCGGAGGAGAGGGGCACCCCTAGCACTATCCCGATGTCCTAAATCCAACGGAGTCGATGGTTTGTCGATCCGAGCCACGGTCGTCATTCTATGGCTCGTTTTATACATTTTTCTCCAATATAACCACCTTCCCTGCTATTATTTTTGGTGGATCGTCCCACGCTGCATATAGAATCAATATATATATATATATATATATATATATATTTTCTTCTGAAATCCTTTCTTATTGTTAAAATCTATCAAGGTTGCAGAAGCACCTACTCCAGCGAAATCTTCAATTGTAATGACAAATTCCAACGAAGGTTCCACATGTGGTTCATAGTCATTGTCCTCCGCATTCTGCACCCAAAACAAAACACTAATCTTACCATGAAAATAGAGAAAACATATAATATTATTAAATGACTACTAAAATTGTAACTCAGTAATTACCTGAATCGGCTCCATTAGAAAATGCACATCCCTGGTGTATAATTCAACAGATAATTGTTTAACTGCTTGATGTAAATATTCTAGAAGTGGATTTTCTTTTTCCCCAACACAGAACTTGTCTTTCCTAATCTTTTCAATATGTTCCTTGGGGTCACCATAAATGTCACCAAACACAATCCACAGTAAAATCCTTTATCACCAAACACAATTTACAATAGAATCCTGTTGGTAAAACCTGTCATTAAAAAAATAAAAAATAAAAACCCAGTTTAGTATAAGCGGACATGAAAATACAAAATAGAGTCACAAGGCCCAAGTCACTTGAATCATGACGTATTATTTTTCTTCAATCCTAAGACAATACGATTCCTTGTATTTCTAGAACAATCAAACCCACAACCTAGAGAAACAGCTCATGTTTCTCCTCTATTGTTACGGTTGGCCTCAAATTCATGAAAGGCCTAAGGATAAGGCCATAATTATCACACTGCAAGATACTCTTTGTCATTCCCAGGATGCAAGAGCCTCTGAACCACTTTTGGAAAACGAATGCTTATAGGTTCACCCAAACTGTGGCTCTGGTTGCCAATTCGTCGATTTCGGTGGATCCGGGATGCCGGGTTTCAGCTAGGGGACCCCCCATAGCGTGCCACCAACCCCCGAAAATGGTTCCAATGAGCCATCTCCAGAGCTAGGGTTTTGCTCAGTGAGGGCCATGCCAATCTTGCTCAAGGGGGCCATTTCTCATTCGGAGGCCCCTGGGCATGTGTGGCCACCGTGGACAGGTCCATAATGGCCACGTGGACCTGTGGGAGCCGACGGAATCCAAGTGCGTTCGTCGGTTTGGGTTCCATGGCCCCGGAGCAAATCCTCAAAGTGTCCCCTAATGGCCCTCGGGTGCCCAACTAGAATTCCTACAACACCCAAACCGTGACTCCGGTCACAAATCCGTTGATTCTGGTGGATCCGGGACGCCGGGTTTCATCTAGGGGAACCCCCACAGCATGCCGCCAACCCCCGTAAAATGGTGCCAATGTGCCATCTCCGGAGCTAGGGTTTTTCTCAGTGAAGGCCTTTCGAATATTGCTCAAGGGGGCCATTTCTCGTCCGGATGCCCCCAGGCATGCTTGGCCACCATGGACAGGTCCACAATGGCCACGTGGACCTGTGGGAGCTGACAGAATCCAAGTCCGCTCGTCGGTTTGGGTTCCGTGGCCCCAAAGCAAATCCTCAAAAGTGTCCACGAATGGCCCCGGGGTGCCCAATTAGAATGCCTGCAACACCCAAACCGTGGCTCTGGTCGCGAATCCGTCGATTTCGGTGGGTCTGAGGCACCGGGTTTCGACTATGGGACCGCCCACACCGTGCCTCGAAGACTAGGAAACGGTGCCAGTGATCCATCTCCGAAGTTAGGGTTTTGCTCAATGAGGGCCATTCCAAATTCGCTCAAGGGTGCCATTTCTTGTCCGAAGGCCCCCGAGTGTGCGTGGCCACTGTGGACAGGTCCACAATGGCCACATGGACCTGTGGGAGCTGAAAAAATCCAAGTCCGCTCACTAGTTTGGGTTCCGTGCTTCTGGAGCAAATCCTCAAAGTGTCCCCGAATGGCCCCGGAGTGCCCAACTAGAATGCCCGCAGAACCCAAATTGTGGCTCCGGTCGTGAATCCGTCGATTCCGGTGGGTCCGAGACGTCGGATTTCATCTAAGGGTCACCCCACACTGTGCCTCGAAGACCCGAAAACAGTGCCAATGAGCCATCTCTGGAGCTAGGGTTTTGCTCAGTGAGGGCCATTCCAAATTCACTCAAGGGTTCCATTTCTCATCCGGAGGCCCCTGGGCATGCGTGGCTACCGTGGACATGTCCACGGTGGCCACGTCCACCTGTCCATGGTGGCCATGCCTTCCCGGGGGCCTTGAGAAATGCCCCCCTTGAGCGAAATTGGAATGGCCCTCACTAAGCAAAACCCTAACTCCGGAAATGGCTCATTGGCATCATTTTCGAGGGTTGGAGGCACAGTGTGGGGGGTCCCCTAGCTGAAACCCGACGTCCTGGATCCATCGGAATTGATGGATTCACAACCGGAGCCACGGTTTGGGTGCTGCGGGCATTCTAGTCAGGCACCCCGGGGCCATTCGAGGACACTTTGAGGATTTGCTCCAGGGGCATGGAACCAAAACCGACGAGCGGAATTGAATTCCGTCGGCTCCCACAGGTCCACATGGCCATTGTGGACCTGTCCATGGTGGCCACGCATGCCCGGGGGCCTCCAGACGAGAAATGGCACCCTTGAGTGAATTTGGAATTTCCCTCACTAAGCAAAACCCTAGCTTTGGAGATGGCTCATTGGCACCATTTTCGGTTCTTCGAGGCACGGTGTGGGGGGGGGGACCTAGCTAAAACCTGACGCCCTGGACCCACTGGAATCAACGAATTCACAACCGGAGCCACGATTTGGGTGTTGCAGGCATTCTAGTCGAGCACCCCGGGCCATTCGGGGACAGTTTGAGGATTTGCTCCGGTGCCACGGAACCCAAACTGGCGAGTGGACTTGGATTCCGTCGGCTCCCACAAGTCCACGTGGCTATTATGGACCTTTCCACGATGGCCATGCACGCCCGGGGGCCTCCGGACGAGAAATTCCCCCCTTGAGCAAGATTGGCATGGCCCTCACTCAGCAAACCCTAGCTCCGGAGATGGCTCATTGGCACTGTTTCCGAGGGTTGGCGACACACTGTGGGAGAGCCCCTAGCGGAAACCCGACGTCCTGGATTCCCCGGAATTGACGGATTCACGACCGGAGCCATGGTGTGGGTGTTGCGGGCATTCTAGTCGAGCACCCAAGGGCCATTCGGGGAAACTTTAAGGATATAATCTGAGGGCACGAAACCTAAAATGACGAGTGGACATGGATTCCATCGGCTCCCACAGGTCCACGTGGCCATTGTGGACCTGTCCATGGTGTCCATGCATGCCTGGGGGTTTCCGGACGAGAAATGACACCCTTGAGCAATATTCGAAAGACCTTCACTGAGCAAAACCCTAGCTCCGGAGATGGCTCATTGGCACCGTTTTTGGGTCTTCGAGGCACGGTGTGGGAGGTCCCCTAGTGGAAACCCAGCGTCCTGGACCCACTGGAATTGACGGATTCACGGACGGGGCCACGATTTGGGTGCTGCGGGCATTCTAGTCGGGCACCCCGGGGCCATTCGGGGACACTTTGAGGATTTGCTCCGGGGCCATGGAACCCAAACCGGCAAGTGGACTTGGATTCCATTATCTCCCACAGGTCCACGTGGCCATTATGAACCTGTCCACGGTGGCCATGCACGCCCCGGGGCCTCCGGATGAGAAATGGCCCCCTTGAGCAAGATTAGCATGGCCCTCACTGAGAAAAACCCTAGCTCCGGATATGGCTCATTGGCACCATTTCTGGGTCTTCGAGGCACGCTGTGGGGGGTCCCCTTGCTGAAACCCGGTGTCTCAGACCCATCGGAATCAACGTATTCAGGAACGAAGCCACGGTTTGGGTGCTGCGAGCATTCTATTCGGGCACCCTGGGGTCATTCATAAACACTTTGAGGATTTTCTCCAGGGGCACGGAACCCAAACCACCGATCGAACTTGGATTCTTTCGGCTCCCACAGGTCCACGTGGCCATTTTGGACCTATCCACAGTGGCCATGCATGCCCTAGGGCCTCTAGACGAGAAATGGCCCCCTTGAGGAAGATTGGCATGGCCTTCACATTGGGGTCAACTTTGCAAAATCATCGACCGGTCACTTATGGATATCGTTCCCAACCGGAACCTTCCTAGACACACTTGCAGGACTCCCTGGGACCCAATTTTGTTGCAT
Source organism: Larix kaempferi (assembly GCA_027924585.1). Lineage (NCBI taxonomy): Eukaryota > Viridiplantae > Streptophyta > Pinopsida > Pinales > Pinaceae > Larix > Larix kaempferi. The sequence continues at coordinate 3,114,817 of BSBM01000822.1, forward strand.
GGTTGGAATCCTATGCCCCCACTAGGTATCTCGTAGGTGTCCCTGAAGGCCTTTTGGATGAGAGACAGAATGAGCCGTAGAATGACGACCGTGGCTCGGATCGACAAACCTTCAATTCTGTTGGATTCAAGACATCGAGATAGTCCTAGGGGTGCCCCTCTCCTCCGATCCCATTGCCCAGGTGTCACCTTGTAGGTCCAACTTGGAAACTAGGGTTTTGCTTAGTAAGGGAGTGTGCAATTTTTGCACACGGGGGTCAAATTTTCAAAATCATCCACCATGAACTTATGGCTAGTGTTCCCAGCCGGAACCTTCCTAGACACACTTGCAGGAATCCCCGGAACCCGGTTTTGTTGCACGGTTGGAGTTCTATGCCTCGATAGGTATCCAACAGGTGTCCCTGAAGCCCTTTTGGATGTGAGATGGAACAAGCCATAGAATGACGATCGTGGCTCGGATCGACAAATCGTCGACTCCGTTGGATTTAGGACATCGAGATAGTGCTAGGGGTGCCCCTCTCCTCCGGTGTCGTGGCCCGGGTATCACCTTGTAGGTCCATTTTGGAAACTAGGGTTTTGCTCAGTAAGGGAGTGTGCAATTTTTGCACACCGAGGTCAAATTTGCAAAATCATCCACCAGGAACTTATGGCTAGCATTCCCAGTTGAAACCTTCCTAAACACACTTGCAGGACTCCCTAGAACCCGGTTTTGTTGCACGGTTGGAGTTCTATGCCCCGGTAGGTATCCAACAGGTGTCCCTGAAGGCCTTTTGGATGAGAGACAAAATGAGCCGTAGAATGACGACCATGGCTCGGATTGACAAACCGTCAACTCCGTTGGATTCAAGACATTGAGATAGTGCTAGGGGTGCCCCTCTCCTCCGGTCCCATGGCCTGGGTGTCACCTTGTAGGTCCATCTTGGAAACAAGGGTTTTGCTTAGTAAGGGAGTGTGCAATTTTTGCACACGGGGGTCAAATTTGCAAAATCATCCACCAGGAACTTATGGCTAGCATTCCCAGCCAGAACCTTCCTAGAAACACTTGTAGAACTCCCCGAAACCCATTTTTGTTGCACGGTAGGAGTTCTATGCCCCCGATAGGTATCCAACAGGTGTCCCTAAAGGCCTTTTGGATGCGAGACGGAATGAGCCGTAGAATGACGACCGTGGCTCGGATCGACAAACCGTCAATTCCATTGGATTCAGGACATTGGGATAGTGCTAGGGGTGCCCCTCTCCTCCGGTCCCATGGCCCGGGTGTCACCTTGTAGGTCCATCTTGGAAACTAGGGTTTTGCTTAGTAAGGGGGTGTGCAATTTTTGCACATGGGGGTCAAATTTGCAAAATCATCCACCAGGAACTTATGGCTAGCGTTCCCAGCCGGAACCTTCCTAGACACACTTGCAGGACTCCCTGGAACCTGGTTTTGTTGCACAGTTGGAGTTCTATGCCCCGATAGGTATCCAGTAGGTGTCCGTGAAGCCCTTTTGGATGTGAGACGAAACGAGCCATAGAATGACGATCGTGGCTCAAATTGACAAATCGTCGACTGCGTTGTATTTAGGACATCGGGATAGTGCTAGGGGTGCCCCTCTCCTCCGGTCCCGTGGCCCAGGTGTCATCTTGTAGGTCCATCTTGGAAACTAGGGTTTTGCTCAGTAAGGGAGTGTGCAATTTTTGCACATTGGGGTCAAATTTGCAAAATTGTCGACCAGGCACTTATGGTGATGATGATGATGACGGTGATGATGATGGAGACATTGATGATGAATGGTGATGGTGCAGAAGATGATGATGATGATGATGAAGAAGAAGATGATGATGGAGATGTTGATGAGGAGCCTAGAGATGACAATGATGATGAAGATGGTGATGATGATGATGGTGATGTTTATGAAGATGTTGATGATGATGATGAATAAGATGATGATGATGGAGATGTTGATGAGGAACCTAGAGATGACAATGATGATGGAGATGTTGATGAGGAACCTAGAGATGGTGATGATGATGGTGATGGTGATGAAGATGGTGATGAATATGATGATGATGAAGAAGATGATGATGGAGATGTTGATGAGGAACCTAGAGATGACAATGATGATGAAGATGTTGATGATGATGATGATGATGATGATGATGATGATGATGGTGATGATGATGAAGACGTTGATGATGATGGTGATGGTGATGAAGATGATGATGATGATTACGAAGAAGATGATGATGATGGAGATGATGATGATCATGACAAAGATGGTGATGGTGATGGTGATGGTGATGGTGATGGTGATGGTGATGGTGATGGTGATGGTGATGGTGATGGTGATGATGATGGAGATGTTGATGAGGAACCTAGAGATGACAATGATGATGAAGGTGCTGCTGATGATTATGGTGGTGATGATGATGAATACATTGATGATGATGGTGATGGTGATGGTGATTGTGATGGTGAGGAAGATGATGATGACAAAGAAGATGATGATGATGGGGATGTGGATGAGGAACCTATAGATGACATTGATGATGAAGATAGTGATGATGACAAAGACGTTGATGATGATGGTGATGGTGATGAAGATGATGATGATGATGATAAAGAAGATGATGATGATGGAGATGGTGATGAGGAAACTAGAGATGACAATGATGATGAGGATGTTGATGATGAAGATGTTGTTGATGATGATGATGATGGTGATGATGATGAAGACGTTGATGATGATGGTGATGGTGATGAAGATGATGATGATGATGATGAAGATGTTGATGATGATGATGGTGGTGAAGAAGATGATGATGATGGAGATGTTGATGAGGAACCTAGATATGACAATGATGATGAAGATGTTGATGAAGATGTTGATGAAGATGTTGATGATGATGGTGATGGTGATTATGATGAAGACATTGATGATGATGTTGATGGTGATGGTGATGGTGATGGTGATGGTGATGGTGATGGTGATGGTGATGGTGATGAAGATGATGAAGAAGATGATGATGATCGGGATGTTGATGAGGAACCTAGAGATGACAATGATGATGAAGATCTTGATGATGATGAAGACGTTGATGAAGATGATGATGATGATGATGAAGATGATGATGATGATGGAGATGTTGATGATGAACCTAGAGATGAAAATGATGATGAAGGGTTTTAATCAGTAAATTTATCAAGCTTTTGAGTTTCGTGATAGTGGCACCATTGTCGAGAGGGTGAAGAGGTAGGGTTACTGTTGATGGGCAAAACTACCCTATAGTAAGGAAACTGATACTACCAACTGAAGGGGGATGACAGGTAAGTGTATTAACTGCATTACAGAGATATTCATGAAAAGAAATAGGTTATAGGCCTTGAGAACATACCTTTCGAATGACGTTCGATCCTAGCTCTTATTTGATCTTGCGCTCAATCCTCAAGTACACCTCCCGTTCACTAAACCTGCAATACAAGTACCTTTCTCAGCGTATCTTGGATAATATATAATGATTGAAAGAGACAAAGAAATTTAAACATTCAATATTAACCAAAACAGATCCAGATTAGTATATTACTTCAATGAACACTTAATTTGGGACAAGAAAGACACTTCAACCTTTTATTGTCAAATGCAAATTGATGTTACAAATATACCTGACTTTGTGACATACTCCTGCAACTTGATCCTGGGTTCTTGCTCTTCTCTGGCTTGGATATCTTCCAGCATAAACTCCTCCAATGCAAGCTTCTCTTTAAAAGTCTCTTAATAACATTCATGTCTCTAACCCCTCTCCTTATTCTTCCCTGTATTTATAGGACAAGAGAAGCAGTTCAGGTCGAGGGATGGTTATGGAGGAAGTTGGGGAACTACCTACAACTAATCCTCTCCGTGAAATTAATTATTTTTTAATCATCTTTTGAGATGTACGCTACAACTAATCCTTCCTCCCGGGCTCCTCCCATCCCTCTGCACCTACGTCCCTACTCCGTCTTCCCTCCCCTCAGCCTCCATCGCTGCCCTACCCTCTATGCCACCGCCACCACTCCACGCTACTCCCTCCACCACCACGTCGGCAACCTCTTGCGCCCGCTCCACCTCCCTTCACCGCCTTCTCCATCTCCATCTCACTCCCTCCACGTCCTCCAGCGTCCACCCATCTCCGTGCCATTACAACCTCCCTCCTTCACTGCTCCTCGCGCAGCCCCCCCTCCATGCGCCTACCTCCTCCACGCTGCCTAATTTCACCGCTCCTTGATTCGACGGCCCCCTCCCAGCCTCTCACACCCGCGTCACACCACAACTCCACCTCCCTTGAGTCTCGCGTTCACCTCGTCGGCCTACCCCAGCCACCGTTGCTATCATCCCGCTCCTCTGCTCTCATCCCTATCCTCCAACGCCACTTCACCTCCGCCTCTACTCGCCCTCCACCACAACCTACAATCTCCACCATCTTCCATCCACCACCACTTCGACCCCCATTCCCCGGCCATCCATCTCCCATCGAAACCCTAAATTTCATTTTTTTGAAATCAAATATTAAACTTTATAATAGTATTATTATATTGTTTAAATATTTTTAATATTTGAAAAAAAAACTATATATATATAGTTTATAAAATATTAATAATAATATTATTAATTAATTAATTAATAATAATTATTATTAAAAATAATAATAATAATAATTATTATTATTATTATTTTTGGAAAAAAAAAAGATCAATTATCATTGAAGGAAGCCAAGGACCAGTTGTCATCGTCAAGAAGACATTAAGACAAAGCCAAGAAAAACAAAAACCAGAAGTCCAAGCAAGACTCCTTATTGTCAAAGAAGTCGAAGAACACTTATCACCGAAGAAATCAAAGTCAAGGACAGTTATTTATCATTGAAAAAGTCAAAGTAAAGGAAGGATTATCAAGAAGTCGAGACGCGTTAACGACAAGGACGACCAAGTTTAAGAAAGACTCATCAAAGAAATAAAAGAAGATCATTCCATTGTCGAAGAAGACAGAAACCATGGAAGCTGATTTGCGAGAGAAATTAGAAGCCAAGTTAAAGCGCTATCGAAAAGACAATGAAGAATTACGAGACATTAATACACAATCAGAAGTAAGGATTGAACTACATAAGATACAATAACGGTTCAATGAACAAACAATGTCCAACCAGAAAAATCACATAGAAAAATTATGTGCGCAAATCAAGGAATTAAAAGATGAGAGTGATTTCAATCAAAGGTTGAAAAATCAAGATATAAAGAAGGAAATAAATAATTACGAAGCAGAAATAATACGTTTGAACAAAATCGTTAGCGACAAAGATGAAGAACTAATGCAGTTACGACATAAATTAGAAAGTCAAGAATCAGAGGTCGGCCAGTGTCGACAACAGATAAAAGTTCTTCAACAACAAAATGACGACTCTAAAAAGACACATAAGTCAGAGATCACGAAGAGTAATAAAGCATTATCTAACAATGCTGAAGAAATTTTTAGACTAAGAAATCATAACAATATACTAGTCACAAAAATTAAGAAGTTGAAAAATAGCCGAAGGATAGAACAATCTATGGACGGCATTGAAGGGAAACTTCTAGACAAGCAGGAAGAAAATAGTTGTATCAGAAGTCATAATGAAGATCTTAAGGAACAACTTAAGACATTTGAAGATGACAGAAAATCGCAAGTCGAATTGATTAAGAAGTTTCAAAATGATAATAGGCAGTTAGAAAACAAGTTGGAAAAGATACAGAACAAAAGCTTAAATCCTCAAGAGACGAAAATACAACTTCCAACTCAGATCAATTCTTTAAAGGCGACATTCGTAAACGAAAATGATATCGTGAAAGTTCCCTATCGACACCCCAACCATAAAAACCTATATTTGAAAAAGTGGGCAATGTCAAAAGATAATGGTACTAATGTGATCAAATCTCCTTACGACACATCAGTAGGGAATCCCATCAATCCACAACAAATCAATTTGGGATGGATTGATCCGTCCACATATCGGAAGTTATGCTCTACACTTAGCAGTTCGTATCGACATGTTTCAGCGGCCACGACATCGCAAAGAACAGTGCGACAAAATTATAAGGCTTTGAGGACAAAGCCTCTCTAAGAGAGTGGCAATGCTACGAACATAAAAATAAGATAATAGTTAAATAATTAATAGTTAGGTTAACTAAAGATAGGTTATGAAAGGAGGTGTCTCCTCAACATCAAAATTCCCAAGCTATATTTAAGGCAGGGCCATCATTGTAATCGACTATCTTCTTATCTATTAAAAATATCTATAGAAGTTCGCCTATTAATGGCTTATTTGATTTACCAGGTCTTTTGGTAACTATTATGGTATGAGCGAATAGCTTTTCGCACCAGCTACTCTGATGAAGAGGAGTAGTTCTCATAAGGCTTTGAGCGCTACTATTACACACTGGAGTAGAGTACAGGCGCTAGTCTATTGAAGTAGAGTAGCGCTCATATCTCAGAATGACATTTTTGGGTTTTTCCAGTGTTTGTCAGGAAATGGAGTAAGTCAAAGTCTCATCTAGGGTCAACATGCTCCTCCATCCAAGTTGTCCTTTTGTGTGATCAACAGCTCAGGGTGATCACGGACGGAGAGGTGCAGGTTTGACCTATAATAGATGCTCCCTAATGTGTGAGGTCAGAGGGAAACGATGGCCGAAATACATTATAATCCAAAGCCAGAGGAGGAGCAAAGAACCACAGAAACAAGTCACAAGAACACTTGAAACAAAGATCAAGGTCAGCAAGCAATTACATTTTTGACATCATATAGATGTGCAGTGTGATACAACATGATCTTTGATACATAACAAGGAGATGTATATATAGCATGGCCACTTGAAATACAAGCGCGTATCCATGTCAAACTGAGAGATCATAGCCATAACAACAAACTGGATCTATGTCTCATGGAGAGCTGAATATAAGTGAGGCTCAGTCTTGCGCAGCTTGGGTGATAACAGAATGACGTAATTTCATCCAAAAATCCCAAGGTCTTCATCCAAAAAAACTCTAGGTACAAACCATAACCATGTGAATAGATGAGCTGACAGACGAACATGGGGGGTATCGTTTGATTACCGGTCATTGATGTATACTGTTAACAAACGCGAGGACTTCCACCGATAATGATGATGGGGCCCAAGGTACCAAGTACGATCCGCCAAGTGTGAATAGAAGGACTTGGAGTCGAACACTTGGGGATCCTGTCGAAGAAGAGACATTGATTTATTCTCTACATTCAACAGCGAGGAAAATTGCCACTGGTGACTGCAATTTCCAAGGTACTAACCGAAACTCTAAACTTCATTCCCAGAGTAAAATGAGTTGATGTCGATGGGAAGAAGTTCGTTGGAAGGGAGTCCTTAAGGCATCCTCCATCATCCAACTCGAGGAACACTCAACTGGTATGAGCTGATATGGAATATGTAACAAGACTGACACTAGGATGGTCGACATATGAGGTCAAGGTAAACTCCAGAATGGATGACATAGGGTATATCCTTGAACAGTGAGCACGACACAAAGTGACTTAGGCAGTTTCCGACATAGTGGGGTAAATGATAAGCCTGAAATGTAAGAGACATTATTAGACCCTCCATATGGTTGGAAGAATAACCAACCGGGGGAGTAAACAACTCGGAGATCAGGTTCACCCTGAGGTTAAAAAACTAAACCCAACCGACAAGATAGACTCAATTAGGTGCTGTGTTCAAGGATAGAACTGACTGAACTACCTTTGACATTGAAGATATGACACGTCTTTCCCATCCCTTATTCTTTTTAGATAAAAGAATACCTTTCTTGTTGTTTTAATGAGTCCAAGAAAGAATGAAAACTCAATACATCCAACCATGTAAAAGTTTAATCCCTGGTTTGTGAAACCAGAGATTCTGGGTTCGATCCCCAGCGGAGTCTCCAGTCTGTTGATGGGAAAAACTACCCTATAGTAAGGAAACTGATACTACCAACTGAAGGGGGATGACAGGTAAGTGTATTAACTACATTACAGAGATGTTCATGAAAAGAAATAGGTTATAGGCCTTGAGAACATACCTTTCGAATGACATTCGATCCTAGCTCTTATTTGATCTTGCGCTCAATCCTCAAGTCCACCTCCCATTCACTAAACCTGCAATACAAGTACCTTTCTCAGCGTATCTTGGATAATATATAATGATTGAAAGAGAAAAAGCAATTTAAACATTCAATATTAACCAAAACATATCCAAACTAGTATATTACTTCAATGAACACTTAATTTGGGACAAGAAAGACACTTCAACCTTTTATTGTCAAATGCAAATTGATGTTACAAATATACCTAACTTTGTGACATACTCCTGCAACTTGATCCTGGGTTCTTGCTCTTCTCTGGCTTGGATATCTTCCAGCATAAACTCCTCCAATGCAAGCTTCTCTTTAAAAGTCTCTTAATAACATTCATGTCTCTAACCCCTCTCCTTATTCTTCCCTGTATTTATAGGACAAGAGAAGTAGTTCAGGTCGAGGGATGGTTATGGAGGAAGTTGGGGAACTACCTACAACTAATCCTCTTCGTGAAATTAATTATTTTTTAATCATCTTTTGAGATGTACGCTACTATTGTTCAGTGAAGTAGCGTTTAGGGCACCACTTTAGTGCTTGTAAACTAGCGCTCATAACTTTTTAAATGTTGAGCGCTACTTTGTTGAAGAGGAGTAGCGCTCATAAGGCTTTGAGTGCTACTATTACACACTGGAGTAGAGTACAAGCGCTAGTCTATTGAAGTAGAGTAGCGCTCATATCTCAACATGACATTTTAGGGTTTTTTCAGTGTTTGTCAGGAAATGGAGTAAGTCAAAGTCTCATCTAGGGTCAACATGCTCCTCCATCCAAGTTTTCCTTTTGTGTGATCAACAGCTCAGGGTGATCACGGACGGAGAGGTGCAGGTTTGACCTATAACAGTTACTTGCACGGAGGTTAGGACATATTGGAGGAAGTATCTAAAGGGTACAGAGGGTTTACTACTAGGGTTTGGGTGAGGGTCTGGGTTAGAGTTATAGAAGGAAATTGAATTAGGTCATTTCTCTAATTACATTTTATATTAATGGTATGGTTTGGTCTAAGGTGGTGCTCTCAAATAGCTATTTCATTATGAAATATTTAACAAGACATGAATTGAATTTAAGATAAGTGTGTTATTAAATATAGTGAGCATTGAGCATGGGGAACCAAGTCTAGCCATATGTGTATTGTTAAATATAACTTTGTTGGGTGAAGCCAATAACCAACATAAATAACATAATATAAGAGTTTTTTGGGTTGGGTAGATAGCTCAAGGTACCCAAATCATGAAAAAAGTTTGGGTGGGCACAAAACCAAGAGAACAAAAAATGTTGAAGAGGACATGTGGGGTGGGAGGTCGGCCTCCAAAAACTCAAGCATTGACATGAGTGAGGTAGGTCTAAAGAAAATTCTCTCGTACCAAATGAGAGAAGTGGTAGGGAGGTCTCTAGGTCTCTAAAGCAGCTTCTCTCATACCAAATGAGGTAGGTCTAAGGAAACTTCTTTTGTGGAGTGGTGTTGCATTTTGAAGTTCCCTTGGTCATTGTGTTCTAGTTGCATTGTTGGTTTTGGCTATTTGTTCCCAATGTTAGGAGTTTTTTTTTTTTTCTTTAACTTGTGTGTAGACCTCTAGGCATTCATCTAAAATTTTCCCAATCTATCACTCCAAGTTCATTCTACCTTCATTAATGATTTTTGACCTCAAATTTCAATCTTCTTCTATGGTCATGTATTATTTATCTCGAGGAATTTATTTATATCTAATGTATTTAACTCTAAGAACCTTTCACGAGTGATTATAAAAAATCATGCCCTAGTGTATGCAATAGTTAGTTGATTCCTTCTTGCATAATTTCTCATGTAATTTTCCAATTTACTTTCCCACCACTAAATAGTCTCCTTCTTACACAACATATATGCATGTATGCATCCATTATACAATACGTGTCATAATTCGTATTACCAATTTGTGTCATTATGTGTCATTATCCAAGATATATCTACATATTCATACACATAAATGGAAAGTGAGAAAGGGCAGAATGTAACTTTAGAGCCATCAATAATTAGCCTTTTATTAATCCCTAACAAATATTTATTTTTACAATGATAGGATGATGCATATTTATGCTCTTTACATAGAGGGGAGGTAACTATAGGTATCCTAGTTGACTAGTTGAATAATGCTCTTACAACAATGCCAATAGAGGATTTTCAACACAAGGGATGGGTCTCTAGACCTCGAGCATGGTGATTAAAAAATATAAAGGTTATTAGGACCTAAATGAATATCTACATGCTCATGAGCCATGAACAAGTCCTTGAATCACTACACAAGCTCTCTAGATGGGATACATGGCCTTTGTTTTGGATATGGATTCCATTTGGAGGTTTTGTGCACTAAGGATGGGTCTTTAGGTATTGAAAATGATAAGGTGAGGACATATAAGGCCTCAAATCGAATATAAATTTTTTAAGGATATTATCCATCAAGGTTCCCTCAACCCCCAGACATGCCCTTTAAAAGAATTTTTTTATCTTTGAGTGTGATATGGGTGCCAACGTGAGGTTTTGACTACTAAGGATGGATCTTGGCGTCTTGACCATGGTTGAGGTGATGACAATGAGGTTCATATGAATCCAATGAATCTTCCATGGATCATCGGGTAAAATGATGTCTTGAACCGTTGAGTTGACTATGTTGAATATGTGTCTTAACATCAAAAAATCCAAGATACTTAAATTACAAAGAGTGATTATCAATATTACCAAAACATTGAAGACATTATCAACACTAAGGGTCTATGCCAACTTGTGCAAGTAGTAGTTCAACACATTAACCATGCTTTCATTAAAGGAACATACTAACACACAAAGATAGATCCATATGTAACTACATTAACAATTCTCTTTTATTGCTCAATCCAATTGCACCTATGCACACCCCTCATGTTTGAACTAATTCAAGTGATATGGTTAACCCTTCCATCCAAGCACACATATGAACTTCTCATATATCTAGGTCAATTTGATATAATATGTGATGCAATGCTTGTTAGAACTGACTATTATAAACATTACAAGGTTAAGTATGGAAGAATTCATCATCTCCTATTTATTTTTTTGTAGCCCTAAAGTCACAACACTTTGTAATGTAAATATCACTCCTTAGTTTGCTTGGTTAGGTATGTTGTTGCTGAAAGGAAAAGATGCAATACCCCTTCAAATACAAGGGACTCATATTGAGGTCACTTGGTGTCTAGAAATAACATCTATATGTATGTGAAAACTTTTCCATAACATTGTTATTGAAGACAAAATCATGTATGTAAAAATGTAATCAAAGACAAAGTCATATAGACAAGTGCAAACCCATCTATTAATATGAAAAAATGATCCAATCATGTACACTTTTTGGAAAAATGGAACATTGTTCCCAACGTCTATATAATGGAAACTCGTGCCGTGTACAAAATATGGAAACTCGTGCCCTATACAAAATATGGCCCATGGTTCCCTATACAAAATATGGCAACTCGTGCCGAAAATGCCACATCATGGATAGTGTACATAGGAGGGTCTCTCAATCCTCCTGCCAACCCTCGAAGCTCCCAGGTGCATATCCAAAATCGATCTTCCTCTTCTTCGTGCTAGAGGAAGCTGGGTCCTTCGGGGGTCTTGGAGCACATCCCCCTGAGCCATGAAACGACAACAATAATATACCAACTTTTCCTGGCAATTATACAAGTATAAAACATAATTTAAAAGTAAAAATAGTTTTCAAATCTTAGATAACTCACCTCATGCGAGATTGTAAGTCGTGAGGGGGTCTCCCTCCTCCATGCTCCTAGTATCTCAGCAATGCCACCCTACAACATTCATAACAATCAGATAAATGATGAAATTAGATGCATATAGTAATTTTCGTTAAAATTGAACGAGATTTTCATAAACTAGTCAATCTCACCATGAACACAACCGGCTGGTCTTTAGGGCTGGCGGATGGAGCAGTCGGATGGACAACCTGCTCTGATGCAAGGGTTGACGGTATAGGGGAGGATGTAGCCACATCAACAGTGGCTACACCACTGGTGGGAATGGTGGAAGAAGGGGGGGTGGTAGAAGGAGGCATGGACTGGGGTGGGCAAAGTGGAGATGCAGGCCTAGGGAAATAAACCACAGCTAGATGTAGTATGGATCGAGGCACCCTGGAAGGGGAGCGAGTGTGGTGGGGGAATGTGGGGGGGGAAAGGTCTATGTTGTGGTGGAGGGATGGGTGACTGTGGATGGGTGGTGTGTCGTGGTCGGAAAGGGGAGGGTGGGAACATGGGAAACTAATACGAAGGTGGTGGAAAGGTTGGGATGGGGTGATGGGACGCAGCATATGAAACAGAAGGGGTAGCTGGATGGAACTATGGTGTTGGATGGGGGGGGGGCTGGATGGAAGGGGGTGGGGAGGGATGCATGGAATGGGGCATGTATGCCAGGGGATACAACTAGCATATACGGTGGCCGGAAGGCTGAGGAGGGAGGAATAACAAAACTGCCAGGCCAAGGTGCTCGCACCTGCATACACATTTATAACCTCATAGTTTAATATAGAAAAATATAAATATACACAGACAAGTCATCAAATTTGAAATTAAATTTATGCTTTAATACATACGATACATGCGCACGTGGAGATCTGCTGATCCCCGGTGACGATGGTTGGTCGCTGGAGCCTGCGAACACCTGTGCGAACACTACAATTTTTAGACTGAATTTTTAAAAACAATATTAACAATATTAAACACAATGCCAATGAGAATGACAACGATAGTACTTAAAAAACATGACTACAATTAATTTATATTCAAGTTAGATGATAGTGTTTCGATGGGATTTGGATATTATATAATGTTTTTATTGTATTGGTGCAGTCCATTGGTTCAAGACTTGGTAAAGAACATGGTTGTGGGGATCGTGTCCTTTGACCCACAATGGATTGGGCCCATGATAATTTGGAAAAGAAGGTTGACAATTTATGCTTTAAGTGTTTGATGGCCAAAGTTGTCATTGATGGCAACACGTTAAGGACAAAGGGGGGAGTGATGACATGGAAAAGACTTGACTTGACAAATGGTAAACATGACAAGCTTTGATGACTTGACAAGTGGCAAGCAAGCATGACAAGTGTAGAAGACTTGACAAAGTGGAGACATGACAAAGGATTGATGACAAGGACTTGATAATGACATTGATGACAATACATTAATGACAAAGACATGGAAGAGTTAAGAACATGGAGCATACACATTATGGAAAGCACAATGGAGATGGTGACATGGCTTGAGGGATGGAAAAGGTGACAAGTATGGCAAACATGGAAAGCATGGAAGAAGGACATGGAAAGCTAAGGACAATACAAAGACAAGTGACAAGCAAGCAAGCTTGATGACTTGTCAAGCATGGTGTTTGATGACATGGAACATGACAAGGAGGACATGATTGGTGACAAGAAGGATTGGTAACTTGGTGACATGGAGGACGATGAATTGGAAAACATAATATTAGAGGACAAATAAAATACGATGACGTGGACAAGGAAGATGTGCAAGCATTTGGAAGGCCCCTTGCGGGCATAATCAAAATGACCCTGCGGGGATTCTTTGAAGCACCCACTGCGAGCATTTGTGGTGTATTGTGGGCATATTGATAAGGGCCTGCAGGAATTTACATGAGACCATTGCATGCATAATCCAAGACCAATACGGGCATGTGTTGATGGCCCTTGCGAGCATCAAAGTGGAGCCCAATGCGGGCATTTTTAAGAGTGCATTGCGAGCATCAAAGTGGAGCCCACTGCGGGCATTTTTAAGAGTGCATTGTGGGCATCTTAAGGGCATATGTGTGTCTCACATTTAATATTTTGAAAGGGTAGAAGGTGACATGGCATGAAATTAAAATTAAATAAGGTGACATGGCATAGAAGGTGACATGGCATGGCCATAATTAAATAAATCATATTTGATTCATTTAATCATCTTAATGATAAAACTATAAATAGAAGACAAGAGTATAAATAGAAGACAAGTTTCATTTTTAAGGAAGGAATGTGTGAAGATTTTGGGAGATTGAGGAGAGCTTGATGAATATGGCTGTATATTATTGTCATTGATGACAACATTAATGACAAAGTTTAAGATTGAAGAACACATGGCATAAGGACATGGTAGCAAATATTGATTTGGTGTACAAAGTGATGGGCATTGGAGCCATTGGCACACCTATTGATCCAAGAGTCAAATGACCATACTGTGGTCATTTGAAGATGATTTGGACAAGGAGAGTACATGGAAAATATAACTTGGATGACATGGTGACAAAGGGAAAAGCATCAATAACACACATGGCATTGGTCAAGCACAGGAAGAGAAAGCAAGCAATGGATGGTAGTCTGAGGATGAAGGACACTGCAGGCATCACCAAAACCCCAGTTGCGGGCTCATCATTGGTCAAGTAAGAATGACAGATTTTGGAAATTTCTCTCCTGTTTCTATAATCATTAGAGGTCTAGGATGCCTAAAGTGAACATCAACAGATGTTTCTAGTTTTATTAGGTTTTCATGTTTTATAAGGTTTCATTTTTGTTTGGTTGGATTATATGAATTTATAGCTCTCAAATAATTTAGACAATATGATAAACACAACTGTAAAATATGATGATAATATGGTAATTACTCAGTTCTAATTAATTTTTAATTACTGAACACAAATTACTCGTAACAAGATCTAATTATTCAAAGTAAAGAAGTTACATGTGTGTATGGTGCTGCAATCTCCTTTGCTACTTCCATGGCTCGGTCTAGGTCAAAGGAACCGATGTCCTCCCACCTGGAGGATGGAGACTCGGCCCACTATGCATGAAAACAAATAAAGTCAATAATGTGTAATTCAAAGATAAATATATTAAACAATACGATATCAAATAAAATACAACAAATACTTGAACATTAAATAAAACAATAGCTAACCTGATCCATGTAGCTCTCTGTGGTATGTTGCTGCGTAGGACCATGGAAAGAATGACCATAGTGAGAACAACGATGTGTCGTTGTTCCAGTAGAACTAGAAGGCCCCGCTTGGGTTCCATCTGTACCCGACATGTCCCAACCACCACCCATAGACGGTGCAGTTGTGTCTATCTGATCTATGTCATCCCGGCTCTGTGAATACATAGCCACAAGTGGTATGTCTAAGCAAATGATGTGTGGCATGTCTAATTGAGTCATCAATCTCATCTATCAATCTCATCTAGGCTGCTACCAAACCCAGGTGGCTGAGGAAGGGGGTTTGGCTCTCTCCTGGGTGAAGGAGGTCCTCTAAGTGGGTTGCGGCGGGCCTGAGGTCGATCTTGGGCAAAGACAAGACCGACACCCTGAAACTCAGTGATGTCAAAATATTTGTCATGGTATCCTAGCTCAAACTCAGCCCACAATTTCCGAAGGAAATACTATGGGACCTCCAAATTGTTGCACGAGGGCCTGTCAAAAACCATAAACCATCTCTTTCTCCAGTTATCTCTCCATTGCTGGTAAATACACTAGTCCATGCAAACCCGTATCTTCCTCACATCTAGAGGTTGTCCTTTCGAGGGAACTATGAATTTGCTATACAACTCGGATTTGGTGATGTTGAGGTCTTTTATCTGTTCTTTGGACATCCCAATGGAGTAGTGTTCCCTCATTCGAGCCCTGTATTGACTCAGATTTTGTATCTCACTATGTGCAATGTTGATGGATTCAATAATGTTTTGCAATGATGAAGCCAAGGAAACCTGAGAGGGTTCCTTGGTGCTCTTGAATTCATCGCTTAATACCCTTAATTGATTTAAATCTTGGTGTAATTGATCTTCGGGGTTTTCATTCGGTTCATTCTCCGTTCCAATGTTGTCTTCTGAAGGTCGGGTTTCATTGGTTTCATCTGATGGTTCAGGTGTGTTTGTCATCTTGTTAGGTTTAGATGGCCTGCAATGAAATTTTTTTGTTTTTTTAATGGATTGTAAATTTTTTTTAAATTAAAATTGAAATGGAAAAAAAAAAAAAAACAACAACAAATTCATGCTTCAACGGGCACCGACCTGGAGAAAACGTTGGCAAGGTGGTGGAGGTGCGAAATGGTGGCGTTGAGGAGGCCTTCGGGTGCTCCAATACACATTCGCGGAGTGCTTGTTTGGCCACCGTGCACTCGTGGGTTTGTCGAAAATGACAAACCCGTGAGCTCTATTTTTTTATATAAAAAACAGGGGAGCACGCATCATTAATGTGTGCGCGCCATTTTGTGCGTACACGTTAATAATGCGTGCGCGTGCCTTTTGTCCACGTGGGATCAACCACGTGGATGTTCAGCATTTCCGAATCCACGACGCATGCACGCATTTGGAAGCACGTGCGCGTCGCTTTTTTTTCTGCTCACGCGCTGCTGTTGCGGCCTTTTTGGGTACCAGCTTCGTGCGAGTACCCAATATGGAGTTCTTGTGAAGAGAATGAAACATGCAAATGGTAAAAAGAGAATTTTCACAATATTATGAGAATGATTTCCAATAAGGTAGGATGGATTTAAGGACCCTTCACATTTTTCTAAATTTTTTGTACTCTACCCATGCTTTCATAACTATGTGAGGTAGATTTCCTAGACAATATCTACATGCATTGATAATTGTCTTTCTAAGTTAAAGGAGGTGAATTCAATCTTTATTTAAGCCACGGGATAGAAAAGATATAAGTTATTAGGTTGACACTTGACAATACACAATTATTTTCCTTTATGCCCCCTTTTCTCTTTCCCTCTTTTAGAATCATAGCCCCTCTTGTGCTCATAAAAACCATCATGGATCATTATATATTATATTCTAGCATTCACATTTATATAGCTTTAAATGCATCATGGTAAGTATATACCACAAGTGATATATCAACAGAGTGAAGAGTGTAGAAATTAGACTTCTTTTAAATCCAAAAACTTATTTCTTACATACCTAGTGCCTTTTTTTATAGGCATATTCAAAATGGGGGCAGTTACCTTGACTATGTCATCCCCTTTATTTTAATAATAAAACCTAACTACTTAATAAATGCACAATTATGTTATATTATTACTATCCACCAACATCTCTTTTGGACTACATATCATTTCCTCCACATTTAAAGATGCAAGTGTCCCCACTTGTGAAACGAGATGAAGAAAATGAATAGAAAATTCATATTGTAGAAACCATTTAGCTTGGTTAGGAATTTACCCTTGTTTTCCATGATATTTTTAGGGATAATTCCATGACATTGACGAGTGGATTGTATCACACCTACAACAAAGTATCATTCTCTAGTGGTGGTTGGAAATATTGAACATTGTCCACTAGATGAGAGATAGGAATGTCTTCGTCCAACTAGGAAGGTTCATATAGCTTGAGATGGGAGACATTCATTATTGGATGAATACCTAATTGTAGTAGAAGCTCCAATTTGAAGGAAAATTCATTGACTTACTGGAAAATCTGATAGGGCCCATAATGCAGTGGATGAAGCTTATGATGTTTATCACCCTCAAATCCTTATTTCTAACACATAGCCATATCTTATCATCGACCTGGAAGGATGCAAGGACATGATGGTGATTACATAGAATCTTGATGTTTGTTTCACTAGTTTGAAGAGCGATGCATACTTGGAGGTGAATATGAGCTATCATTATTTCAAAAATGTAGCAACTTGTTTCTAGGCATTAATTTGTTGTTGTGAAGTACTAGTCAGTAAGGTTGTTGGGAACTCAAAATGAGTGGTTGGTTGGTACCCATAAAACACTTCAAAAGGATAATTATACTGACAGAGTGAACTATGAGGAAGACCAAAAGATGTCCAAACATATTGGGAAAAAAAGTATATTGTATGGTGTGTAGCAATTTGCTTGTTGCAAGGCATGAACAAGGACATCTTTGAAAAATGACATACTACACAAAACAAAATCATGTTTTTGGAATGTTAACATAAGGCCTGAAATAAAATCCATTAAAACATCCTCCCAAGGATGTATAGAAAGTGGAAGTGGTTGGTACAATCCAATATTATTGTGATTGGAAGGTTCATTTTGGCTATACAAGGCACAATTTTGCACAAAATCACTAACTTATTGCAACATCTAAGGCTAATAAAAAAAGTATGTAGATGCAAAAGATTATTTTGGACATTAAAGTGTCCCCCGTAGAGTGAAGAATGTGCTTCCCTCATCAATAACAAATCATCCTTAGTAGTAGACACACAAATCCTTACAAGTGGTACAACCAACCCTCATGAAGTGTGATCCAGAAATGGTGTCTAGTTCATTGTAGTAGGGTGTTATAGGGCATATAAAATCAAACGAAAAACTGGATTGAGGACTTATTATTCTTTATATTCATCGAAAGTGAGCATTCTCACCTCCAAAGTTGCAACACTAGGAAAGGTGGATGACTCAATTGATAGTGTGTCATCTTCTTATATTTGAGTACTAGATGAAACTATTGGATATAGGCAACCCATTTGCGGTCATGTTCTTCTTGAAGCTTAGACTGTGAATTTAAAAATATTAATTGATGATGATCTATGTGGAGCACAATTTCTTTACCTAGTAAATCATTACCAAGGCATTTTTTAAGGATTCAAATAATATACCTAAGTATAATATTCAGGCAATTATTTTGGATTTAAAAAATCATACATATAGATAGGTAGGAACATATTAAATAAGAAAGGTACAATATACTACTAAGACTTGTAAATTTTAGGGAATATTATAATTAAAAAAAATTGTTTATGTAATTAAAGGTGATTTTTTAGAGAGCTTGTGGGGGGTAGCTCAAGTGGTAAATATGAGAAGTTGTAAATGGAAGGTCATGTGTTCAATTCCCCCCAATCTTACCCATGCGCCATGGTTCGGGCCTTGTGGATGCAACTAGGGGTATAGTGGTAGCGAGATTGGATCCTTGGACCCTGTGCCTTGTGAGTATCATCCCAACTCCATTTTTCGATTCCCCTAATACAAAAAAGGTTATTTTTTAGAGTAAAAATGGCCCATTAGTGAATTTATTTTTTGAAAAAAAGGGCAAAAAATAAACAATTGGTGAAATTTTCTCCCCAAATATACATGGACAATTACATCAATCTTTTAAACTCTAAACCAATGCATAAAATTCCTTATCATATATGTTGTACTTCAATTTGGTAGTTGATAAGGCTTTTGAATGAGATGCTACATAATGGCCTCCCTATTTGAGAACCCCAATAGTGTAATTTGAAGCATCACACTCTATGTCAAAGGATGTAGTTAGAACAAAAGAAATGATTGAGGTGTTTAAAGGTGCCTTCAATGTCAAGGCTCTAATAAAAAAGTGGTTGATTCGACAATACCTCGAGAGGACATGCTAGCTTGGAAAATTGAAAAATGAATTTCTGATAAAAATTGACACTACTTAGAAAACTTTTAAGGTTGGTTGCATAGTGGGGTAAGGGACACTATAGGAGGGTCTTGACATTGCAAGAGTTTGGATAAATACCCTATTTATAAAATAAAAAATCAAAATTTAAGAAACGATGCATTGGCCAAACACATATTTTTGTAGTTTTACCTGCAATTGATTGGCATGTAGAATATCCAACACTTTAAAAATATGGAGGGGATGTTCATCCCAACTCCTGTTGAAGATCAATATATCATCCAGATAAATAATGAAAAAACATACAACATGGTTACATAATAGGTCATTAATGATTCTCATAAAAGTGGTAGGCCATTGGTGAGACCATACTTCATAACCAACCACTCATAAAGCCTAAATCTAGTATTGAATATTATTTCACATGCACCAGTTTCCTTCATTCTCACTTGATGGTATCCTGAAGTGAGATCTAGCTTTGAAAAATAACAAGCCCCTTGTAATGGTCCAACAAAACCTCAATACGAGGCAATAAGTATATATTCGTGATGGTCGCCTTATTAGGAGCTCTATTGTCAATGACTAACCACCATTCATGGATTTTCTTCTTAGGGATAATAAAGGTAGGTGAACCATAAGGTGTGGAGATGGGGAAAATCTTACCTACTTGCAATAGTGCTTGAATCTATTTATCACTCTCAATTTTCTCAATAAGGGTCTGGCGATAGGTCTGGGTATTGGGAAGGGGGGCACCAAGTACAAGGTTAATCGTATGCTCAATATGTCGTGTTGGTGGTAGAGTGATAGGATTAGTAAAAACATTTTGGCAATCAGATAGGAGGGGTTCTAGCAATGTTGGGGGATAGAGGGTTAATGAGGCTTAGATTCCTGGATAATGCATAGATTTAAACATTTATGAAGCGTGACTTGATGTACAACATCCTTACCATATAGAGTTTGAAGAGAGAAAATGGCAAATGAGTGGAAGTGAAAATGTTAACCATCCTTAGTGAGAGTATGTGTTGTTGCAAGAATCATATGTGGTAGAGAAATCATGCTAGTAAGGTATCCCTAGCAGTAAATCAACATAATCGATTGGAGTGTCACGTTCCCTTACCTCCCTGGTGGCCTTCAGAGGCCATGGGATATCCTTTGTTTCTTTTTCTTTTCTCCAATTTATTCCATTTCCACACACAACCGCAAAAGGCTCAAATCCGCAACCCGCAACCTACTTCCCGCAACCCACAGTCGGGATTCGGAAATCAGATTTCCAAATCCACCTCCCCAATGAATTGGCGCTCCAGACTTCTGCAATCTGCAATGCGGAATTCAGAAGACGGAATTCAAATCACCGTCCCAAAATAATTCTACCTCCGCAATTCCACAATCCATAACCCACTTTGCAGATGCGAAATTCTGAAAATCCATTCCGTAACCCCGGGAAAATTACCTCCCACAATCCGCAACCCGCGTTGCGGATGCGGAATGCAGAGGTCCAATGTGCCAGCCCCATGGAATTTGGTCTTCCGAAATCTGCAATCTACATCTCGGCTTGCGGATGCGAAAAGGCAGAATTCCAACCACACCTCTCCAATGATCGTTCCCCGACCTCCATAATACTCAATCCGCATTGCGGATGTGGAAAGGTCGGGACCACAAACCCCTGCTCCAACAAGATTCTAAGGAAACTTCTGAGGGTCATAACTCCCTCATCCTTGGTGTAATACCCCCAATTCGACCCTTAGGATATATTAGCCTTTAATGTAAATAATGTGTACATGTGAGGTATGTTTCCCTAGTGTGGAGCTCAAGGCCAAGGCCCCGCTAGTGAAAGCCCGAATTTTATTTAAAGGGCAAGTATTTGATATTTTGATACCATGTGCTCTTAAGCCATGGAAATTGTAATAGGATGTAAATAAACATCATGCAATATAAAATTCCAAGACTGGCTATGGAGGCAACGAATGAGAAGGGGCCACGTGTATCCACTAGGGAGTGGTGAGGGGGCTATGGGAGTAAACCATAGGTTGCCATATGTCTTTATGAGAACCCATTTGACCTTTCTAGATGACATTTATTCCTGTTGTAAGAGAATGGTTGAAAAATTAAGTCAATGACTTTGATGGAGTATGGGCACCCCTGAAATTCGTATGGGTAGGTATGGGCTCTTTTGACTTGTCCCACAAGTCACTCTACATCTTGGGGGTTGCTCCATCATTATCCCCATTCCACTGTGGAAGCATGGGACATCTTTCTCCATCCAAAAACGAGCTCCCAGCAGGGAGAAAACCAGAAATCGCGACTGTGAGAGAACCCACGTTTTGGGAAGCCAAAAACGTCCCGATTTGGTATTGGACAGTGAAATCCAATGGGGGATCCATTGGTAGGAACCTTGGGGCAAATTTTGGAGCAATAGCTACCCCAAAAGCCATGGGAAAACCCAGTTTTAATGGCCCAGAAAATCAGTGACGGATTTGGGTTGTTTGTGACAGATTTGTGAGAAATCCGATTGTGGATATATGAATAGAGGATGGGATTGCTGAGTCTAGTTTGAAGGGTATGTGGCTCTGGGTTTGAGCTCAGTGGACTAGCATCCTCCTCCATCTCCCATTGCATGCTTGAGAAACCCAACCGTGTGTTGGCTTAGCATGGCTGTTTGAGTGAAACCCTGACTGTGAGTGAGCCATCTAGTTCCTCCTTAGTGGATACACAGCCCAGCTCGGGGGTGATCTCTCAGCTGAAAGAATACAGGCTGGACAGAGATCTATGGTTGGGTGGAACGTTGCTCTCATGTAGCCAGTCGTTGGATATTGCGTTGCAAGATAAGTGCTCTCCGTGACTTTAATTTGTATATATATATCTGGGTTCTGTAATGTGTTATTTGAATGATTATTCTTCATGTTAATGAAATTGAAATGAAGTCTGTGCATAGCATATGAATGGGATTGAACCCTGCATATGGAATCATATTCGGTTTGTTCTCATGTGTGTTATTACGTTTAATTTCCGCTGTGTTTTATTGAAGTAGAATCTGCATACATAAGTTTTAAAATGTTAGGAATTTATGTGCAAAAATTTTGGGGCTAAGTTTACCAAAAGCCCGGTATGTTGTTAATGTTTCCTTCGGTGTTGTTCTTAGGAGAAGGGGACGTTACAGAGTGGTATCAGAGCCCTAGGTTCAACACTACGGCTGTTGGGCCCTTCACATAAATATAAGTCATTGTGTGTGTACATGCATTTTATATTTGGAACAAAAATGCATTAAAGAAACCTCAAGATCGCATGGCTTTTATTGTTGGAATGGGAAATAATTTCCATTACTGTTTGGGATTTTTGCAAGTAGTTTTGCATTGATTGCATTGATGGCATTCTATGAAATAGAGATGGAACATGGGCAACCTATGCCATCTTATGCTGTTTTGATTTGTTGTTTCATGCTTAAAGAAGTGCAATGTTCTTTTCTTGGAATACTGTGTTGTTGCAAAATGATTTCCGTTTGTTAAATTTCCTAAGTGTTTTCGAAAATTCGTTTAAGACTGTTTCGGGGAGAATTCCCGAATGTCTTCCGCAACTGCGGAAGCATTCGGTGAATTGCCCCGAAACTGCGGAAGCATTCCGCGAATTTTTCCACAACGCGGAGGAATTCGGGAAGTCGCCCCGAAATTTGCAGAAGGAATTCCCTTCCGAAATTGCGGAAGGAATTCTCTTCCGAAATTTGCGGAAGGATTCCGCGAGTTGTCCCGCAACGTGAAAGAAAAAAAAAACAAAAAAACAAAAAAACAAAAACAAAAAAAAACGGCAAAATGCTCCGAAAAGTTGGAAATTTTCTAAGTATCGGCGTCGAAAGGAATTTTCGGAAGGAATTCCCTTCCGAAATTGCGGAAGGAATTCTCTTCCGAAATTTCAGAAGGATTCCGCGAATCATTCCGAAACGCGGGAGAGTTTGGCGATTCGTTCCGAAGTTGCGGAAGACTTCGGCGAGTCGTTCCGCAACTGCGGAAGACTTCGCCGAATCGTTCCGCAACTGCGGAAGACTTCGGCGAAGCGCCCCGCAACTGCGGAAGGCTTCGTCCAAGCGCCCCGCAATTGCGGAAGGCCACAGCCAATCGCCCCGCTATTGCGGAAGCGTTCGACGAACTGCTCCGCAATTGCGGAAGCCGTCGCCGAACCGCCCCGATGTTGCGGAGGGATTTCCCACCCCCCCCAAAAAAAAAGAGTAAAGTGACTAAAACTTGATTTTTGGATAGCAGGAGCATCCAAACTCAGAATGGACTGATTCCTGTGGGGCTCGGAGGCCATTGATGAAGGCCATGAAAGGACCAGTGAAGACCCCTAGCCCATTACACTCCGATTTGACAGAAATTGGATAATAGTGACTTTTGAAGGACGGAGCCCCGAGGCTTGACGAAAGGTCGGTTTGAGTTGAAATTGACCAGGCGCGACCATGAAGCAGGAACGATGTTAAGTTCAGAATCTGGGAGCCAAACTCCAAAGGATATGGAGTCGGGGTGATCAAGAAGGCCAAAACGCACTGTTCCGGGCCACTTTTTCGGGATTTTGAAAAGCTGATGGACAGTAAAAGTGACCCTAGATGTGGGAATCAGAAATTTTACTGAACTAGACATTTCATATTCTCATTAAGAAGGACAGTTTCCGTTAGATGAAGATTTTCCAGAAATGCACCGTTTGGGAGATAGCCGTTTTTGGCCCAAAATTTGGAATTTAGGGAAAATGTGAAAAGTGAGAAGTAGTGAAATCCAGAAATTCATAGAAGATGAATGGTGCATCGGAATTGAAATTAGTGAATTGCTGAGTGTTCCTTGTTATATGGAATAACTTCGCCCGATAGATAAGTTTTTGTGATTCCTCATAGATTTTCTTCCACAGGTGGCTGAAGTTGGCATTCGGGACCAAAATGCAACTGTGTAAAATGTGCAAAACTGGAGTGAAAGTTGTCATTTTTGAAGCGATGCAGTTTCCGCACCTGATGTCAGAATGGAGCATGAAGACAGGCATTGGAAAGCTTTTCCAGCAGGGAACAATGATGCATGACCAAAGTTTGAATGAGGTCTACAGATATCATAGTTATTTAGTGCAGAAGAGTGACAGCGGCTGTTTTGACAAACAAATTTTGTTGTCAATGTGGGCAATTTCTACAATTGCATGATATGGAAGAGAAATTCCATGATACGAGGAGGGATCGAAAAGGGAAGAATTCGTTAAACCTCTGTTTGTTATCATACTTATAATTATGAAATTGTCATATGGCATAAAAATGTTAAAAATGTAAGGGATTACATAGATGTATATGCACTAGATGGCATCTTAACAAACATTGCATAGTACATGTGGGAATGCTTGTGCATAAATGGGATGTTGCATATTGGTAAAATAATGAAGTCTGCAAATGCAATGAACCACTGATGGAGAATATTGTGGCTGATAATCATTATTGATGTTGGTCTTGGTTGTAGGACCAAAGATAACAAAGAGCATGGCTAAATGTGCTGAGGATGTTGTTGCATGAAGCCAACAACCTTATGCAAAAAGGATGGTGCAACAAATCTATGATCATAAATTTGGCGAAAGGACTGAGTAGCCTTGGTAAGAGGCCAATTGATCAGGTAACAGCAGGCAATGATAATGGTAACCATGCAGGTAATGATTATTGATGCCAAATTGCATGAATGTTAAAAGAGGATTTGGTAAGATCCCTTCAACTATGTTTGAGCTATGTTGAGTTAGTTTGCTTGTGATATTGAATACCGATTGGGACTGTTAACCTACCAAGCTTGGTGAGGTGTGGGTAAGTGAAGGAAATGATCCTTACACCCTATGATTGTTTAAAAATCTCAATGCATTCATATGAATTTATATCATGCCATGTGTATGTTGGTTATGTGCTTAATAACCAAAGCAAGTGAGGACTGGTGGTCCTGATTATGATAATGCAAGTTATATGAGATAGTCATGTCTCGATCATAATATGCTTGAATGCATAGTACTCATGAAACAATGCAAGGTAGCATTGAGTAGATGTGCATTAAGAGATTTTATAAATCTTGTGATGCATCGTATGAATGCATAGGGATGATGCATATGTTATTGCAAAATAAATAATGAATGAAATGACGAATTGATGATAATTCTAGGATCATTTCATGAGTTGTTGTGAATGCAAAATAGTAAGTGCATGAAGAGCCCAATCATGATTGATGGGCTGCTAGAATACTTTGTGGAAGGACAGAATTGTATGAATGATATGACTGTGGAATAATGAGTATTTACGATTTATTTAAGTTGCATGGATATGGTGACTATGTATTGAAATTATATTGTGATAAGGATGCATATATAGAAGTGTAAATATTTCATTGCATTTCAAATGTAACAGCTGAAGGTGTTTGAATTATTGAGCATTATAATTCTGGGATCACCTCAGTAACTGTTGTGGCAATGAAATGATAATATGCATAGATACTCACGACATGTTTGGCTGATTGAAGTTTTAGTTTCAGGTAGAAAAGTCTTAGATATGGAAATGAGGATAAGTCCATAGTAGAGACCGAAATCTACCCCATGTAGAAGCCAAAGGTTATGAGAAGGTTCTCATGGTTGAGAGCTCTAAGTTCTGTTAGTAAGAACAATTGTAAATATCAGATTTGTAAATGTTTCGGATTTGAAATTTTACTAATAATTGCTAATGACTGTTTGGCTTATATGAAAATGTGTCAGGAGGACATGCTGTAAGTGGATGCTCATGTATGGAAGCAGGCATAAGACCATAATGGGTAGAGTGGTGTCACTTACAGGAGCCAAAAAATATGAGGATAGCCTCATGGATAAGAAAACCAACTTTTGTAGTAGACAGAGTTGCAAATGCATACTGAATTTAATTATTAGTGCCATGGATTGGTTATGGAACAATCGGATTTGAATTGTAGTGTTAAATGTTCCTAACTGTTTGGCTGTTCAATAAGTGTGCCAGGAAGACACATTGCAGGAAGACCATGGGAGAGGTCCTGCAGAAGCCAAACTTCATGGGAAGGGATTCCATGATTTGAAAATGGGTTCCTGGTGGAATGCCATAAGACATTATTAATGTTTCATCTGCACTACATGATTGGTAAACAATATGAGTGGGATGGTGAAGAATATGTCAGTAAGACATATGAAGGATATGTAACATCAAAAGGAATTGGGATGGCAAACCGAGGGACTGTCAACTCAGAGAAGGAGCCTCCATTCCTCATTAAAGAAGAGAAATAACATCGGCAAAATGGATAAGTTTTCCATAAACCCTGAATGATATATATATATCTAATTATTAGAGTTAATATGCAGAGCATGTTTTGATTTTATTTCCATCATGAAAGATTGCTTGAAGTATGATTAGGACCTTCATAGTTCACATCAGTAAGGAGTGCACGCCTTTCTGGTGCTAAGTTATGTTAGGGATGCCAATATTGACTACGCCTTAAGGGAATGGACGCATTCCTGGTGTTTCAAGGTTGGATAGTGAATGTTATGAAATATGTTTACAATTCTAGGGCAGCGATACTAATGAGCTCGCTATCCATTTTGTGTTGACAGATTATACATATGAAACTCAGTGCTGCACATTAAAGGTAAAAGTGAAGAAAATGATACTCAAGAGGACTGTATGAGCAGTGGTAACCCTCGTGTAGGGTGAGTGGGTATCATGGGGCCATGATAGCCTGTAGTTAAGAAAGTCACCTAGAGAATTCCTTAATGGAACCGCCGGCTTACATAAGAGAAGAAGTGCCACCCTTGTGTGGGTGAAGAATTGTTATGCGCATTGAGGGATTGTGATACCGTGAAAGGCTGATGCAAGCCTAAGGCAGAGTAGTGGAGCCTTGACCTATAATGGTCGGTGGCGCAGTTACCTTCCATTGTTCGATGACCCAGACGTATGTGCTGGCTCGGAAATGGAGAGGGCCAACCAGGTATGGGACTGGTTGGGCACCACCAAATGCTTGGTAAACCCAGTCGGCATGAAGGTGTACTGGTAGGGCATTAATTAATTGATCATTTGGAACAGCCTGCGTGCTGGACGAACATCTTAGTCCGCAGGAGGATCCCAAGGCTTATAAAGTAAAAGCAGGACCCTGTGGACCAGAGAGGAAATGCACAGTACAGATAAGTATTCATTTTCATTCATTTCTTATTTGAAATAATGAAGGTTTCAAGCATAAAGCTGGTAACAGTGAGCTGATGCATTATTGTTTCTTTGTTGGAAACCCTAGTCAATGCAGGAAGCAAGGACCCTGAAAGAACTAAAAGTTGCTTGGTAAATCCAGAAAGTGGCTGGTTGAGCGAGATTATTGATGATTTGGAGCAGCCTGCGTGCTGGCCAAACATGCGAGATTATTGATGATTTGGAGTAGCCTGCGTGCTGGCCAAACATGCGAGATTATTGATGATTTGGAGCAGCCTGCGTGCTGGCCAAACATGCGAGATTATTGATGATTTGGAGCAGCCTACGTGCTGGCCAAACATGCGAGATTGTTGATCATTTGGAGCATCTTGCGTGCTGGCCAAACATGCGAGATGGTTGATGATTTGGAGCAGCCTGCGTGCTGGCCAAACATACAAGGTTATTTGATGTTGTGGAGCAGCCTGCGTGCTGGCCAAACATACAAGGTTATTTGATGTTGTGGAGCAGCCTGCGTGCTGGACAAACATACAAGACTATTAGATGTTGAGGGGCAGCCTGCACGCTGGCCAAACACCCAAATCCATAGGCGATTCCAAGGCTTGTAAAGCAAAGAAGGACCCTATGGAATAAAGTGAAGACATCTAGTGCAGATAAGTATTTGGTTATTGTGTAATTTCTTGCTTATGAATATACATGTGTATATGATTTGGTTATGGTTTCCTATGAAAATAAACTAAACATGTGAATTAATTCAATGTTTGAGTGTAGGTATTGTTGGAAGTAATGGCTATGGAAGCATCTTAAGGATGCAAGTGGACATGTAACCACCCTAAAGAGCTCAGCATGAGCAGTAATGAAAGATGGAGCTAGTAGAACGGTGTGAGTTCTAGCAGCCAAGAGTTTGACCAACCAAGTGGAGGAACTCCATGGTTGAAAGATCTAGAATAGACCATAGACACTACGTGTCATAGCCGAGAAGGGCAGGTCAAGCATTCACGTTGAAGTGAAAGAGGACAGGAGCATGAAAACCACAGTGGTGGTGTGGGTTCCAGAATGGAACAAGACTAAGAGGAGAAACTCTTACTGCTCCCTCTCTTTCCTTTTGTTGATGCATTTATAAAATTGTTGAATGCATGCATGACTGAAATTAAAAGTGTGTTTATTTGATTAAAGTGAATTGTGAATGGATGAACATGAAGGAATTCATGTGTATGTTGGACAAGCATAAAAAGTGTGGAAGTCTCATGAGTAAAACATGGACTATCCATGTCAACTGGGGAAAAATCATTGATTGATTCTTAAATGTTTGGGGTTATGCTTGGCCTAACGAGAATTGTAATGATGAATTTCACAGGTGGAAATTGAATCAATTGGTTGTAGCCGGTGCAGGCAAGTGTTGCTAGTGAGAAAAGCGTGGTCAGTTGTTTCCATTGACCATGGCAGCAGACCAAGGGCTATTAGAATTGGCTGGAGGTCTTCTTCAAACAATTGCCAAGACCCAAGAAAATCTTGGAGAGATGCTCAAGATGCAAAAGCAGCAGAACGAGATGAACCACAAGGTCTTGCAGGACACTCTTCGTCTGCAGAAAGAGGTAAAAAGCATTATGAAAGCAATCAGCATGGGAGAGAAAAGTGGATGAATGAAGAAGAATTCATCCAATCGTCCGATTAAGAGACGCTCCAGGTGGGAAGACTCAAAGGAAATCGAGCAGGTAAAGATGAAGCAACCAGTGAAGTGTTGGAAATGTGGAGGGGATCATTGCCTCCGCAATTTCCCAACAAGAGAACCCCAAGAAGGTAGCAGCCATAAAGTTTTCAGAATTATGGATGAGATAGAAGATCCGAATCAACAGGAGCAGCTCATGAAGATCAAAGGACTTGGTCCTGAAAGTTCAAAGTAAAGGATAGAATGCAGGGCAGATCTGCAAAGTTTTTGAAGTTTTGGATATGTGTAAATTGTATATGTATGCCTAAGTCTTGGAACACCGAGGACGGTGTTGTTCTAAGGGGGAGGGGAATGTAATACCCCCAATTCGACCCTTAGGATATATTAGCCTTTAATGTAAATAATGTGTACATGTGAGGTATGTTTCCCTAGTGTGGAGCTCAAGGCCAAGGCCCCGCTAGTGAAAGCCCGAATTTAATTTAAAGGGAAAGTATTTGATATTTTGATACCATGTGCTCTTAAGCCATGGAAATTGTAATAGGATGTAAATAAACATCATGCAATATAAAATTCCAAGACTGGCTATGGAGGCAACGAATGAGAAGGGGCCACGTGTATCCACTAGGGAGTGGTGAGGGGGCTATGGGAGTAAACCATAGGTTTCCATATGTCTTTATGAGAACCCATTTGACCTTTCTAGATGACATGTATTCCTGTTGTAAGAGAATGGTTGAAGAATTAAGTCAATGACTTTGATGGAGTATGGGCACCCCTGAAATTCGTATGGGTAGGTATGGGATCTTTTGACTTGTCCCACAAGTCACTCTACATCTTGGGGGTTGCTCCATCATTATCCCCATTCCACTGTGGAAGCATGGGACATCTTTCTCCATCCAAAAACGAGCTCCCAGCAGGGAGAAAACCAGAAATCGCGACTGTGAGAGAACCCACGTTTTGGGAAGCCAAAAACGTCCCGGTTTGGTATTGGACAGTGAAATCCAATGGGGGATCCATTGGTAGGAACCTTGGGGCAAATTTGGGAGCAATAGATACCCCAAAAGCCATGGTAAAACCCAGTTTTAATGGCCCAGAAAATCAGTGACGGATTTGGGTTGTTTGTGACAGATTTGTGAGAAATCCGATTGTGGATATATGAATAGAGGATGGGATTGCTGAGTCTAGTTTGAAGGGTATGTGGCTCTGGGTTTGAGCTCAGTGGACTAGCATCCTCCTCCATCTCCCATTGCATGCTTTAGAAACCCAACCGTGCGTTGGCTTAGCATGGCTGTTTGAGTGAAACCCTGACTGTGAGTGAGCCATCTAGTTCCTCCTTAGTGGATACACAGCCCAGCTCGGGGGTGATCTCTCAGCTGAAAGAATACAGGATGGACAGAGATCTATGGTTGGGTGGAACGTTGCTCTCATGTAGCCAGTCGTTGGATATTGCGTTGCAAGATAAGTGCTCTCCGTGACTTTAATTTGTATATATATATATATATATCTGGGTTCTGTAATGTGTTATTTGAATGATTATTCTTCATGTTAATGAAATTGAAATGAAGTCTTTGCATAGCATATGAATGGGATTGAACCCTGCATATGGAATCATATTCGGTTTGTTCGCATGTGTGTTATTACGTTTAATTTCCGCTGTGTTTTATTGAAGTCGAATCTGCATACATAAGTTTTAAAATGTTAGGAATTTATGTGCAAAAATTTTGGGGCTAAGTTTATCAAAAGCCCGGTATGTTGTTAATGTTTCCTTCGGTGTTGTTCTAAGGAGAAGGGGACGTTACACTTGGTCCAAATTGGACAAGGCCAGTACCGTTGGAAAGCTCTTGGAGAGATATATATAATGGTGCAATCCATACCACATCAGAGCACTCCAAACTTTCAATTTTCCAACTTAAACTCTGTCCATAACCTTCTCCCAGTTCCTTTACCCTTATGCAAGGGACTCTGCCTCTTTCCTGCCATGACTTCTCCCTTCACCTAACCCACAGAGGGGTACGCATGTATCCTCACAGCAGCAGGGTCATTGGAAGAGATGAAGCACTCAGCCAATGAATGGCATATGGTAGGTATTTTGTACACACTCCTCTTTGTTGTTATGTGTTTGTTGTTGTTGTGGCCCTCGTACATACCATTCTCATTCAATTATGAGTTTGACAATTTGTGTGTACACCACAAATGCTTTTCCATTTCATGAACTTCATTGTTTGTGGAGTATGGGTTATTATCTTTGCATTTCACAATTAGTTATTTGCGTTAATGAAGCCAAGAACTTTTGGCATTACACTACTAGAAGTCCCTTGATTAGTATTCTTGTCTGCATATACATTACTTGTGCTATATTGGGAAAAGATATGCCATCAGGCACGACTCAGTTCATGCATTCACAGAATTCATCCAGCATATCTTCTAATGAATGCCATGATTTATGTTAGTAAGGTGTGCATTTGGATATTCATGTGGAGGGATGGAAACAATACAGTTGTTCTAGAGGAAATTGGAACCTTGTTTGTTGTGCTTACATCGTTTCTTGCAGCATTGGGTTTCTGGGTATATGGAGGAAGGATTTCTTCAATTCTCATGTGGTTTCCACTTGAGGATAGAAGGCTCATGAAGAAGCTTCGTGAGGTTAGGCATGTAACAATTACATGTTTCACATGTTTTCTAATAAGTTCTTCTTTTGTCTCTGTGGACCAGCTTGAGGTGATGAAGAACCACCCAATTCTACATTTCATATACTATGCGTTGCTAGAGATTATCCTTTCAGGATCGGTCCTTTTCATCCTCCATACTGAATTGCCTCCTAAAAGGATGCCAAGTGTGTACCATCCAATACTACTTCCATGATCATTCATCAAGTATGTACCATCTTGTTTTTGTTGCCCCCTAAAAGGATGCCAAGTGTGTACTGAATTGCCTCCTAAAAGGATGCCAAGTGTGTACTGAATTGCCTCCTAAAAGGATGCCAAGTGCGTACCATCTTGTTATGTCCATGACATATTAGAATCATTTTCCCCATATTAGCCATGTGCACCAAGTTCAAAAAAACAAATGTTTGATGGATAAATTTTAAGCTTTGCAAAACAAATTTCTGTTTAATCATGTTTGCATTTCCAACATTCATTCTTTGTTCATTCCTTGATATTGGAAGACACTTTTATAATGTATCTCAAACTTGCTTTAGTAGAATCCTAGTTAGATTGTTTGTTTGTAGTGGTTTTAAGAGGACAAATCCTCTTAGAGCCCTCTTTGGTGGAAAAATATTAAAAAATATTTAGATTTGTCACTAAATTTAATCCAATGAAGTATGAAGTCATGAATGTAATTATTGGACTCCTTGTGCTCAATAGATTGTATCCACCTTCAAAATATCTTTGATCTTGGTTGCATGCTCTTGTATTTTCTTATCATATGGATAAACCCAAGTCTTTGTGACATTTTCTCAAGTTCCTCATTCACTGATGTATGGCTTTTACACCTATGCTACTAGTCACCAAGTGTCCCTGAACGACATTTTCATGCGACTTGCAACTCGACATAACTCAGAAACCGGAGGTCAGATCGACGAACTTTCGAATCCGTTGGTCTCCCGGCATGCAATTACCTCTAGGGGGCCCTCTCCCTCGTGTTCTCATGGCCCAGTGACTTCATTGTGCATTCATTTCGTAAACTAGGGTTTTGCTCAGTTTCCTTCAATGCAACTCTTGCATTGGTGGGTCAACTCTGCAAAACCCTCCACTGAGCCAGTGTTGGAATTGTTCCCACATCGGCATTGGCCATACACACTTTCATGAGCCAATGGCACGCAATCTTGCTGCTCTGTTTGCTTTTTCACTCCTGGACCGAAAGTCACCAAGTGTCCCTGAACGACATTTTCATGCGACTTGCAACTCGACATTGTTAGGATATTCCTATACTCCATCCTAGTCCTCCTAGCATTTCTGTCATTTTCATTTTCAGTCATGCATGCAAAATTAGGGTTTGCATGCATCCTAGTCATCAGTTCCAGCACCTATCCCTCAACAAACTAGCCCCCGGAGCTTCTTTCAGATCAGTTTCAGCTCTCCTAGAGCTTAGTGCGCCCTCCTTTCACCTACTACATGAGAAGGGCACCTTTCTTCACCTACCAGTCCAGTTTAGTTCATTTATCTTCAGTTCCTTCCTTGATTTAAGGATTAACTGACTCCTAACTGACCTTACCACTCTGATGGACCTCCAGTGTGACTAGACAGCCTATTCTGACTCCAGTTAACTCTATCTGCGCCCTCCATTGAGCATCCTTCACTACATTAGTGTTTCCATGTGCCAGTTACACCAACCACACTTAGTTAGACTCATTTTGACTCCCAGTTGACCATTACTTGTGCATTGATGACTTCACTGATGAGAAGGTGAACTCCTAGTTATGCATTGATGACTCTCCACTGATTATTGATCTGTGCATGAAGGCCAATTCGAATTCCACCTAGTGAATTTGAATCCTCATACTCAGCATTGTATATTTACCAGTTTATTATTCTGTTTAATGTAACATGTGTAATTATTCTGCCTCAATCAGAGTTTATTTGGATCTAAGTTCTACTGCTTGTCTCTTCTTCTATTATTCCTAAATTCTTTCATTGTGAGGTTTACATCATCTCTTTGGATCTTATGTGGGAAATTTCACAGACATAACTCGGAAATCGAAGGTCAGATCGACGAACTGTCGAATCCGTTGGTCTCCTGGTGTGTGATTACCTTTAGGGGGCCCTCTCCCTCATGTTCTCATGTCCCAGTGACTTCATTGTGCATTCATTTCGTAAACTAGGGTTTTTCTCAGTTTCCTTCAATGCAACTCTCGCATTGGTAAGTCAACTCTGCAAAACCCTCCACCGAGCCAGTGTTGGCAATGTTCCCACATTGGCATTTCCCATACACACTTGCAGGAGCCAACGGCATGCAATCTTGCTGCTCCGTTTGCTTTTTCGCTCCTGGACCGAAAGTCACCAAGTGTCCCAGAAGAACATTTTCATGCGACTTGCAACTCGACATAACTCAGCAATCGGAGGTCGGATCATCGAACCGTTGACTCAGTTTCTCTCCTGGCATGCGTTTACCTCTAGGGGGGCCTCTCCCTCGTGTTCTCATGGCCTAATGACTTCTTTGTGCATTCATTTCATAAACTAGGTTTTTGCTCAGTTTCCTTCAATGCAACTATTGCATTGGTTGTTTCAACAACTGCTCATTGGTCTACTTCAAGTGACTTAATCATTCGTTGTATATCAAACTCTACATATGCTACATTTGAACATGTTGCAGCATTTAGAAAAGACTATGTGTCTAGAGATCACGGGCTATATTATTTTTGTACTAAAGTATAAGGCAACAACCATATGCCTAAGCTACACTTACAAATTACAAACCAACTAGGGTTTCATGAACTACACACCGCATAATAAAACTAGGATAGGCTTGGAAAGGATATTTTTGCTTGAGAATACTCTTAATGGGGGGGAAGCTTTTCACATTAAGAAAGCACAATGGGGATAAAATTTTAATTGAATTCCATACCTAAGGATTGTATCATACTATGTTTCAATTCCTAAAGAGACTGATATGGCCATGCCTTCTCATACTTGAGACAAAGATTGCAAATACAACTTCCACATCCATTCATCTATTTGGAACCACTTTGTTGAAGTACGTAGCCAATAGAAATGCAATGTAAAATGAAAAACCTCACCAAATGACCCACAAAGAAAGAGACTCTGAGTCATATTTGAATTCGTTGAAACATAAAATGCATACTTATCACACTACAAGATACTCTTGGTCACTTCCAAGATGAAAGAGCCTCTGAACCACTTTTGAAAAACGAATGCTTACCAGATCCTTTTCGGCCTCAAACGCCTCGATAATGAATGGAATAGCTCAGCCTGGAATGAAATGCTAGCCAAATCCTTCTGAGCATGGTCTCCTATCTTCTCTTCCCCAGCAGTATGGAGTAACTTCCCAAGAGACGCAAGATACTGGTCGAGAGTCAAGTAATGGAATAGATCAACCGCTCCTTAATCTTTATGGCCACAGTTTCTTCCCCCGACAGCAGAATGTAATACCTCACCGAGAGGTAATCAAAATGGTTGTACATTTGAAGCACCGTGTTCCACGAACATTAACTTCACAATTAATTATGATATTAGGGGAATTAGAGGCTAACATAGAACATGGACACTTGGCGAGAAATATCCCGAGCTTAGTGATCAGTTTTGGAGCCGACGAGGAGGCAACGGTCTGTTGTTATGAGCATCTTGTATGTTGGCCATTTATAGTTTGTACTTTGGTTTTGTTTTTAATAGATTTTGGGTCTTTTAAATATTAGGTTGAGTTGACATTTAGAATCGCCTTATATTTTACTATTTTATGTTAAAAAAATCCATAATTTCAACTTAATTGGGAGGAGCAAAAAGTGGAACATGTCCATTGTCACTGATATCAATGAAATTACAGTTACTTTCACTAAATGAAGTCAAATAACTTCTAATTTATTTTATTACTTTTATTTTATTTTAAGACATTCATGGTTGTATTTAATAACTTTGGTCTTTTTCGTTGTTTGGTTCAATGTTTGGGATAGCAGATGTGGATTTATTGCAAAACGTGTATATTACTCTTAAAAGATCATATGAGTTATGTAGCTTTTACTATTATTCCAACTATGGAGGGTGTAGGTTAGAATGGAGGAGTTCATGGTAGATTTGAATGGAGGAATTTCTTAAGTAGATGGGCTCTTTCCATCACCCACCTTGTTTCTTTGTTCATCCAAAAAGTTCAAGGCAAGTCTCATTCATTACATATTGTTTTTATTTTCTCCTTTTAAAAGTTTCCCATGGCCTAGGTGTCATCTTGTAGGTCCATTTTCGAAACTAGGGTAATTTGCTTAGTAAGGGAGTGTGCAATTTTTGCACACGGGGGTCAACTTTGCAAAATCATCCACCGGGAACTTATGGCTAGTGTTCCCAACTGAAACCTTCCTAGACACATTTGCATGACTCCCCGGAACCCAGTTTTGTTGCACGGTTGTCATTCTATGCCCCCGTAGGTATCCAACAGGTGTCCCTAAAGGCCTTTTGGATGCGAGACGAAACGAGCCATAGAATAATGAACATGGCTCGGATCAACAAACCATCAAATCCATTGGATTCGGTACATCGGGATAGTGCTAGGGGTGCCCCTCTCCTCCGGTCCCATGGCCCAGGTGTCATCTTGTAGGTCCATTTTTGAAACTAGGGTTTTGCTCAGTAAGGGAGTGTGTAATTTTTGCACACGGGGGTCAACTTTGCAAAATCATCCACCAGGAACTTATGGCTAGGGTTCCCAGCTAGAACCTTCCTAGACACACTTGAAGGACTCCCGGAACCTAGTTTTGTTGCACGGCCTTCATTCTATGCCCCCGATAGGTATCCAACATGTGTCCCTGAAGGCCTTTTGGATGCGAGACGGAACGAGACATAGAATGAAAACCGTGGATTGGATCGACAAACCGTCGACTCCGTTGGATTCAGGACATCGGGATAGTGTTAGGGGTTCCCCTCTCCTCCGGTCCCATGGCCCAGGTGTCATCTTGTAGGTCCATTTTCAAAACTAGGGTTTTTCTCAATAAGGGAGTGTGCAATTTTTGCACACGGGGGTCAACTTTGCAAAATCATCCACCGGGCACTTATGGCTAGCGTTCCCAGCTGGAACCTTCCTAAACACACTTGCAGGACTCCATGGAATCCAGTTTTGTTCCACAGTCATCATTCTATGCCCTCGGTAGGTATCCAACAGGTGTCTCCGAAGGCCTTTTGGATGCGAGATGGAATGAGCCATAGAATGACGACCGTGGTTCGGATAGACAAACCATCCACTCCATTGGATTCAGGTTGTCGGGATAGTGATATGGGTGCCCCTGTCCTCTGGTCCCATGGCCCAGGTGTCATCTTGTAGGTCCATTTTGGAAACTATGGTTTTGCTCAGTAAGGGAGTGTGCAATTTTTGCACATTGAGGTCAAATTTGCAAAATCGTCAACCAAGCACTTATGGTGATGATGAGGAAGATGGTGATGATGATGAAGACGTTGATGATGATGGTGATGGTGATGAAGATGATGATGATGGAGATGTTGATGAGGAACCTAGATATGATAATGATGATGAATATGTTGATGATGATGATGATGGTGATGATGATGAAGACGTTGATGGTGATAGTGATGGTGATGGTGATGGTGATGGTGATGGTGATGAAGATGAAGATGATGATGAAGAAGAAGATGATGATGATGGAGATGTTGATGAGGAACTTAGAGATGACAATGATGATGAATATGTTGATGATGATGATGATGGTGATGATGATGAAGATGTTGATGATGATGGTGATGGTGATGGTGATGAAGATGATGATGATGATGGATATGTTGATGAGGAACCTAGAGATGACAATGATGATGAAGATGTTGATGATGATGATGATGGTGATGATGATGGTGATGGTGATGAAGATGAATATGGTGATGATGAAGAAGATGATGATGATGGATATGTTGATGATGAACCTAGAGATGACAATGATGATAAAGGGTTTTGCTCAATAAATTTATCAATATTTTGAGTTTCATGACAGTGGCACCATTGTGGAGAGGGTGAAGAGGTAGTGTTACTTTTAGGGAGATTAGGACATATTGGAGGAAGTATATAAAGGGTACATAGGGTTTAGTGCTAGGGTTTGAGTGAGGGTTAGGGTTAGAGTTATAGAAGGAAATTGAATTAGGTCATTACTCTAATGTAAATTTTATATTAATGGTATGGCTTGGTCTAAGGTGGTGCTCTCAAATAACTATTTCATTATAAAATATTTAACAAGACATGAATTAAATTTAAGATAAGTGTATTGTTAAATATAGTGAGCATTGAGCATGGGGAACCAAATCTATGAATATGTGTATTGTTAAATATAATTTTGTTGGGTGAAGCCAATAACCAACATAATCAACATAATATAAGAGTTTTTTGGGTTGGGGATATACCTCAAGGTACCCAAAGCATGAAAAAAGTTTGGGTGGGCACAAAACCAAGAGAACAAAAAATGTTGAAGAGGACATGTAGGGTGGGAGGTCGGCCTCCAAAAACTCAAGCATTGACATGAGTGAGGTAGGTCTAAAGAAACTTCTCTCATATCAAATAAGAGAAGTGGTAGGTAGGTCTCCAGGTCTCTAAAGAAGCTTCTCTCATACCAAATGAGGTAGGTCTAAAGCAACTTCTTTTGTGGAGTCGTGTTGCATTTTGAAGTTCCCTTGGTCATTGTGTTCTAGTTGCATTGTTGGTTTTGGCTATTTGTTCCCAATGTTAGGAGTTTTTATTTATTTTTCTTTAACTTGTGTGTAGAGATCTAGGCATCAATGGTTGATGAGTGTCTCCATCCACATAAACAATCCATATTAGCTATGTAATGATCCCATTACAAAATGCATGTGTATTCAATCAAACAAATTGAGAGGCAAATGTAACGCATACTCTTTCTAACTATGCAACTTGAAGGACTGAGCATTAACTGTATCAAAACATATTGTGCGGAGTTGTGAGGAAAAAAATCTATGGAGGCAAACCAAGTTTCCTTTACAATTTCCAAAGTCAAATTTTACTTGCATACCACTGTAAAAATCAACATCAATATATATGGAAATTAATTATGTTTGACAGTCCTTAAAATGTTCTTGTAGCATGTTTTGGATGGCCAAGTTGTTGAATACTTTAGGGAAGTTGGGATAGGTATGTTAGGGAGTGAAATGATGTGAAGTAGGGATGCAATAAAGGGTTAGGACAGTAAAAAAAGGTGGCAGTCCTGTAGGTGTCTAGGAAGTAAAAGATGACAATAAAAACCTTGCTGTGAGAGTCTAGGAAGCCTATATGAAGGGGGTATGTCCTACGTTTAGTTTAGGAAAGTTTAGGGTGTCAAAATAGGAACTTAGGGCTACCCAAAAGGGAATTTACAGTCAGTAAAATAGGTTGTCCTGTAGGTTGTTTAGACACAAAAGAAAATGGCAACTAGTGCCTTATGTTGAAGGATTATGATACTAGGGATGTAAGTCTAGGTATGTAGGATATGTTAGAAGCCTAAGGAGTGGGAAATAAAGGTTAGTTAGGGATGCAAAATACTTGAGGTATGCGTTTATTTTAGGAGAAAAAGTAGGTTAGTTTCTAGGGGGAGTTAAGGGTGTTTAAGTCTTAGCATTAGAGCACCCAAGTAAAGTTTCATCTAACTCTACCCAATCCCATAATATTAGGGTTTATTGATCATATGTAAAAATTGGCATATTCATAAACTTGACATACAAGATAACTTTTGGCATATTTATAAACAACATAAACGTAAATTTGGCATATCAAGAACACAAAATTGACATATTCATAAACAACATACATGAGAAAATTGAGCATATATCAATATTCAATTAC
Organism: Larix kaempferi; assembly: GCA_027924585.1. Lineage (NCBI taxonomy): Eukaryota > Viridiplantae > Streptophyta > Pinopsida > Pinales > Pinaceae > Larix > Larix kaempferi. Next base: position 3,154,665 of record BSBM01000822.1, read on the forward strand.
AAATAGTATAAATAGTATAGTATTAAAAGTATGTAACATACCTCATCATGCTAGATCCCACCTATTATCATACAACCAAGCCCTCCGGATCATCTCTTATACTGATGGTCCGCATTAGTCTCTCGTGCTTTGTATCTGGTAAGAAGTAGCGTACCCTCGATGAATTTCGGCTAGTCATTTTTCGTACCTGGAGGTTTGTACCAATGATTAAGTTGGTAAAGTGATACACACTTGCACCTGGTTTGTAATCCCTATAAACATATCCACCCTTCTTTCTTGCATTGTTTTCCTATGTCAAGTATTCACCTTTAAAAACCATAGACCCGATTGGGAAGTGGTTGTTTTCATCATCAATCATGGACATATTGAGGGTTTGATTTCCCTCTATACAGCGTGCCAACCAGTAATCACCACCCCATTCACTATCTTTTGAGGAAACCACTGCGTATATGTGCCTTGCATAATATGATTGTAGGTATATGATCAAAATATTTTTCGTGTGATACAAGGCCATTAATGTGCATTTAAAGACTAATTAAATAAACAAAAAAATTTTAAGGAAATGCATCATACTAGGTTGTACAAGGTCTGAGACATGATCAAAATCTATAGAAATAGATGATTGGTCTTCTTCCAACGGAGTTAAATCAACAATTGCATGTTGATCAAGTGGAATTGATATTCGATCCCATCCATCAACCCAATCCAATGATTCACACCCATCCTAGTCACCATCACAACAAGGCGAGAAAAAACAAGCGAGTTTTCTGGTCCAAATTTCAAATACTGGGTTATCAGAGCTTTGAACCGAATGAAATCCAAGAGTCCCAGGCACAATATTGCATTCCCATGCATGTGAACAATTTATGTCTACCACCTCCCCAAAAAATCTCTCCACATGTCTCTTTCTTGTGGATTCCACTCGCATAGTTGATTCCTCTCCCATTACTGACGTGCACCACCTGACTATAGATTGAGCATTTTGAATAGTAGATTCTGTAGATACTTTCAATTCCTCTCTTCGTAGGGCTGTTTTGACACATGCTCCGGATCCATCATGCTCTCCTTTACCATACCCAGTCTCAAAATAGTTCCACATATGTGGCACTTTGTAGTTTTTATGCAATGAACACAACCATTGAAATATGCGTGCATTTTTGAACTGACCAGCACATCCATCAGACCAAATCCAGTGTCGATCCATCTGTATGTTCCTTCCCTTCAAATGATCATAGAACATGATGAAGCAATGACGCACATAGTGGAATTCATGGCACCTATCATCACTTATGTAGAAGTGATATTCCTTCATAATTTCTCTTTGCTCTTCCCTGCTATTTGGGCCATGCCTATATGTGACATGGACCATCAAGGAAACCTACTCAGAGTGATAATACTGACTCTGGATCTCATTTTGAGGTTGCAGAGTGTAGTTCTCGGCAAAATCAACAACTGAAAGTATAGTACCACGGGGAAATGTATCTCTGCATATTCTAAACTCCGCATCCTTACATCGTGCCAAGTGGACATGCTGAACATATTGATGTGTCTTTTCAATAAATTCCTTGACAAAGTCACTAACTTGTACCTGGTGACACAAAATGATCTCAATATCAGTTTTTTTTGTAAGTAAGGATTGAAATGTAACTGTTCAAATGTAAATTTATAGATATAAATGCATACCTGAGATGTCACCAATTGTATTTTTTTTCTTTCTTTCCCTGGGACTATTTCATAGCTGATATATTTGAAAATTTTCATGTCTATAACCATATTCCCAAATTCACTGTCTCCACTCTCGTGCATACATTGGCTCAATAATGCCATTCCAGCACAGTTGGAGCATGTTCCATCCAAACAATATTTTGCATAGTATGTTTGCCCCTCAGGCCTATTGCACATGATGCTATGAATGAATTCGCTTGATGAAGTCGGTGGTATTGTCAGGGAGAAATCCTACACATGGTTAGTATGCAACACACGACGAATGTACAAAAAGATTTCATAGTAATATTCATATTCTACGTGGTATCTACAGCAACAAGTGTTACGAAGAGTATTTATTCTAACATACCATGGCTTACATTTCTCAAAAGATATTTTCCCCAAGTTCAATTGTCTATGTTCATTCCTAAATTTCTCGTATAGTTTTGTCTGTGTTATATCAAGAAGATGCTTAATATGTGGTTCACGATCCCTTGAATCCCTTCTCAGTTTTAGTAAATCCTTCCAGTTTGAAGACAGCCTTGTGTGATCATGCCAAAAACTCTACACTAGTCCCTTTACTGCATCATCTAGCTTCATGTCACGACGTGGCAACTAACCAATAAAGTCCCAAAAATCTGTCTGATCGGTTGTGTCAAGATGTTCTCTTCTAATAGAATACCTACGGAGGGTTTTTACATTCAAATTAACTAGTTTGGATGTAGGATTGAGAAAACGAAGGACCCTGGTGTTCTTATTTACAATTGCTTGTGACAACACACAACGAGTCGCATTGCGGTCCTTTGAACGTGTGTTCTTACCAATTTTACTAAATGCATCTACTAAGCTTTTAACTATATGAGAACTTGGTTCAGAATTCTTTATCATCTTTATCCCTAACTTTTTCCTAACAATATTCATGCCCCTAGATTTTAACAATGATAAAAATAATCTACATTTATCTCCATCACATTTAGAAACAAAATATTTATCAAGTATCTGTTGAGTTTGATAAGCAATACTACGTTTAGATAGAGTACCTTCAATGGAATTGAGAAGACTTTCATCAACTTGTATACGCTTCGGATTTCTTCGACGTGTGCCTGCTAATGGAGGTAAGGGGGTTGGAATTCTACCATGTCGCGCATCACCAAGACGCTCTAGCGTTTTAGTAGTAGCTTGTTGTCCTTCATTCTCTTCCTGGTAGTTGGATGGTGGAAGTCCAACATCCTCATCAATGGTCCAGATAACATTTTCTTCTTCAACAGTAGGCTCCATGTCCAACACCTCTTTGAAGTCATCACTTGTATAAACCACAAGAGGTGAACAAATTTTGTGTTTCTTCATGAGATTCATCTTGAGATGGTAACTTATAACTTTGAATTGAAGTGGGAATTGAAACATCCCCTAATGAGCACCTACGTTTTTCTTCTTGATTACTTCCATGGGGTGCTTGTTCAACAACTATTGTGGAAATTGAAGGTCCCTCTAATGAATGCTTTTTTTTTTTTCTTGTCGTGGATTAATAGGATGAACTGTGGTATCCTCTATAATTGGATTTGGATTAGTTTCCAAAGAAAGCCTCTGATTCATCATGTCTATTCTTTTCTTTTCTTTCTCTTCTTCAATGACTTCTTGAGGTTTCTTCTTCCTTGCTGATTTTATTCCTTGGTTACGTGCATTCCCCATCACCACAATGATCAATTCAATATAGTTTGTTTTTGCTGCTCCTCAATTACAAGCTTTCAAACCTTTAGTGCTTTAGAACTATATATCCTTCAAGGTGCTTCAATCTTCCTTCTCAATTGTTCATATTTCCCATCAAAACAATGATGAATGAGAAAATTTACCTTTGGTGCTCTTCAATAATAAGCAAATGAAAGTTAAATCATAAATTGTTCCTCAAGCTAATTCTCTTGTACAATTGTGTATATACACCATCACCATGAAATAGTCTTGAAGCTTGATATCTTATCTTGTGTGCTCCTCAAATATAGGCAAAATGAATCTTTCAAAAACCTTATCTGTGGTGTTATTCAATTGGAGATTCTTCAAGTTTGCTGATTATCTTCTTCAAATATGACCATATAACCCAACACCACATTGATCAACCATAAAAGATGTCCTCAATGTTGCACCCGCATAACAAAAATAATGATGGAGATGGTGTATTGTGAATATTTCCAATGGCGGGCTCGTGCTCTGTTCGAAAAATCACGGGATAACTTGTTTTCGCTTAGACAGAGTAAAGTTGATGTCGGATAGGGACATTCCACTGTTTATACAGTTCCAAAACACACACGCGATATGGAGAAGCAAAACATGCACTTGATATGGTTAAGCACAATAAATGCACGGCTAGGGAAACGAATAAAATCAAAAGAAAACAAATGTTTTGTGTGGTTACATACAAAACAAATGTTTTTAGTGCGGGAAAAAAATTTTGTATGGTTCTATACGCCCCTAACTCTCTCCCAATAATCCCTAGATACCCCCTATCTCTTTCTAAATATATGTCCCTCATTCTCTCTACATCCCTCCCTATATGTTTCTTTCTCTCCCTTACTCCATCCATGTCCCTACCACCCCACTCTCCATTTCTCCACCTTCTCTTTATCTTCGCCATTATCCCTCCCTATAGCTCTCTCTCCCTTCTTCTCCCTTAATCACTAACCCTCTATGCCTTTATCCCTCCCCCCTGCCCTCTCTCTCTTACCTTGTTCCTAGAGCCCCTTCCCTATAAAGGCCTTTAGACCCTCTTCTAAACATTAATCCCTAAGTGCATAAGTGCACAAGATGATGAGGAGCAGGAGGGTGATGACAATGAAGATGATCATGATGCAGATGAAGATGATAAAGATGATGATGTTGATGAAGATGAAGATGTGGCGATGATGATGAAGATGTTGAATATGATGATGATGGTGATGAGGATGATGATGATGGTGGAAATGCTGATGGGGAAGGGGGAGATGACAATGATGATGAAGAGGAGGATATAAGATGATGATGATGATGGTGGTGGAGATGTTGATGATGATGATGATGATGATGATGATGATGATGATGATGATGGTGATGATGATGAAGATGTTGTGATGCACCTGCAACAATTAATTAATACGAATATGCGAAATAGCAAAAATGACAAAACTCAGAATCACTTTTATATTGATCACGGGCCACTTCGAGGGGGCAACCTCCTATGAGAAAGCTCAAAACAAATAACTTCACGGTGCCTTCATAGGTCTCAACACACACTTATATACTAAGTCTAGGCGCCAATACTATGGGTCAAAACCATGGGCCACTACAAACTATGGATCAACAATACTACGGGCGACTTACAAAGCATATGCGCCAACAACAATAACACAAACTATTGATCAACAAATACTACGGGACGACTTACAAAGCATATGCGTCCAAAAACAACATACTAACAAAGTAAAGACATGGGTTCCTATCATCCCCTCCCCCTTAAAAAAAGCTTTGTCCTCAAAGCTTTAGATGTGGAAATTGTTGTTGACTCTGAAGGAGTGGTTCCCATGTAGCATCCTTTGGTTGCATGTCGTGCCACTGAATTAAGACCTCTGTGATAGAGCGAGAGCGAAGCTGACGCGTGCGCCAATTGAGGATGGCCTCTGGCTATAAAAGGATGGATCCTTCATTATCAAGTTCGGGTAAAATCGTTTGTCCACTGATGTTGGTGCCAAGAACTTTCTTCAGACAAGAGACATGAAAGACTGGATGAATGCGGGAAGAAGGAGGAAGTTCCAATTTATAAGCAACGGACCCAATCTTCTGAAGAATCCGATATGGCCCATAGAACTTTGGAGCGAGCTTATGACGCCCTTTGAGTTTGGTGCCATATCGCCGACTTGAAAAGTGAGCTCAGAACGGTGCTAATAATCTTGTTGCTTCATGCGATTTCTTGCCATGTGAAGATTGTCCCGCAAAATGCGAAGAATCTGATCGCGGTTTCGAAGGACCATGTCAACTTCCTGAACTGGTGAACTGGTGGGGGGTGTATGGAAGAAGAGTTGGAGGTGCCTGACCATAGACTGCTTCATATGGGGTCATTTTAGAGGCAGTGTGGTAAGAGTTATTGTACCACCATTCAGCGAGAGGGAGCCACTTTTCCCACTGATGTTGTTGTTCCGAGGTGAAGCCATGCAGATAAGTTTCCAAGCGTTTATTGATAATTTCAGTCTGACCATCCGTTTGTGGGTGATACCCTGAATTCATCTTCAGTTTGGTGCCAGTGTGGTGAAATAGTTCTGTCCAAAAATGACTGGTGAAAGTCGCATCACGATCCGAGACAATGGAATAAGGGATGCCATGAAGATGAAAGATCTGTTCCAGGAAAATTTGAGCGACGGAGGAGGTTGTATAGGGATGGCTGAGAGCACAAAAATGACTATATTTGGAGAGGCGATCAACCACAATGAGAATCACTGTCTTCCAGCCAGATTTAGGGAGTCCTTCAATGAAATCCATAGAAATATCTGTCCAAATCCGTGTAGGTATGGGAAAGGGTTCAAGCAATCCTGGAAGGAGTGTTGTTTCACCCTTATTGCGCTGGCAGGTATCACATTCGACCACCATCTGTTGAATTGTCCTTTTCATGCCCTACCAAAAGAATTTACGCCGTGCTCGTTCATACGTTTTGAGGAACCCAGAGTGCCCTGCCGATGGAGAAGCATGGAGTTCATAGAAGACAGCCTGTTGAAGATATGTGCTCTGGGGAAGCACCAGACGACCCTTGTATCGCAGAGAAGCACCATCCCAAGAGTAATGTGGTACAACAGAAGGGTTGTTGGTCAATCGTTGGATGATTTGAGATAAGGAAGAGTCATTGACATAACCCTGTTGAACAAATTGCAACCAATTTGGAACAGACATAGAAATAGCTGAAAGAGAACCTTGGGCATCAAATGTGCGAGAAAGAGCATCTGCCACAATATTGTCTTTACCCTTCTTGTAAGTGATCTCATAGTCATAACCCATGAGTTTGCTAACCCATTTTTGTTGTGTCGGGGAGGAGACACGTTGGTCCAAGAAATATTTCAGACTCTGGTGATCAGTCTTGATGCAGAAATGATTCCCTAATAGGTATGGGCACCACTTCTGTACTGCATGCAAAATAGCCATCATTTCCCTCTCATAGGTAGAGGAATCTAAATTCTTGCCTGAAAGGGCTTTGCTGGTGAATGCAATGGGGTGTTCATCTTGAAGGAGAACAACACCAAGTCCATTGCCGCAAGCATCACTCTCAATAGTGAAGGGCTTGGAAAAATCGGGCATAGCTAGCACAGGTGTAGTACACATAGCTTGTTTTAGTTTGTCAAATGCACACTGAGCAGCAGGTGTCCATGTAAAAGCATCCTTTTTCAATAGAGCAGTTAATGGAGCTGCAATCTTCCCATAATCCTTGACAAACTTGCGGTAGTAGCCAGTCAACCCCAAACAACCACGAAGGCTCTTGAGTGTCTGAGGATGCGGCCAATTGTTCATGGCATCGATTTTGGCAGGATCCACGCGAACCCCTTGTGCTGAGATAATGTGCCCGAGATACTCAACTTCCTTCTGTCCAAAAACACATTTAGACTGCTTGGCATGGAGATGATGGTCAGAGAAAAGTTGCATGACAAGATCCAGATGCTCGAGATGTTCATCCCATGTTTTACTGTAGATGAGGATATCATCAAAGAATACCAGAATGAATTTCCGCAAGTAGGGTCGAAATATTTTATTCATTAAGGCCTGGAATGTGGAAGGAGCATTAGTGAGGCCAAAAGGCATGACCAAAAACTCATAATGGCCATCATGTGTGCGGAAAGCTGTTTTAGGGATATCATCCTCATGAACCCGAATTTGATGATACCCAAAATGAAGATCCAACTTGGAGAAAAAGTGAGCCCCATGAAGCTCATCAACAACAGGAATTGGAAACTTATCCTTGATGGTGAGGTGATTAAGTGCTCGGAATTCAATGCAAATGCGCCATGACCCATCTTTTTTGCGGACAAGAATAACTGGAGAAGAAAAGGAACTAGTGCTTGGGCGAATAATACCTTGCTTCAATAAGTCCCGAACGAGCATTTCAATCTCCGTTTTTGGTGAAATGAGTAGCGATAGGGCCTGATGTTGGGAGGAATGCTGCCAGGAAGGAGCTGAATACGATGGTCTTCTGGCCTGGAAGGTGGCAATCCCACGGGTTCAGCAAAGACACCTGTATATCGATCCAGAATTTGTTGTAGATCCAAAGGAGTAGTGGAGACCGCTGATGGTTGCATCTGAATGGAATGGATCTGAGCGATGACACCATGTGAATTCTTCTTGAGGAGTTTTTCCATGCGATGTGAACTGATGATGCTGAGAGAACCTGGTTGTAATCCTGTCAATGTGTGTTTTTGTCCATTGAGGGAAAACTGCATCCAAAGTTCAGCAAAATCCCATAAGATAGGGCCAAGTGTGCGTAGCCATTGAGCGCCCAAAACCACATCACATCCGCCTAAGGGCAAGGCAAACATGTTAGAGCGCAAGGTATAATCTCCCATAGAGATACGCACATTTTGACACTTCCCTTTGCAAGGTAAGGTGCCCCCATTGGCAACCATGACTTCAAAGTTGGAGCAAGGATGGATAAAACAATCAGCTTGTTTGGCGATCCGAGGGTCAATGAAATTATGAGTGCTACCAGAATCAATGAGTATTGTAAGAGGAAGCTTCTTGAAGTAACCCCTGACCCACATTGTTTGGGGGGTGGTGATTCTAGCTAAAGCATGGAGAGATATCTCTGGCTGGTCATCCTGAGACGGAGGGTCAATAGGTGGTTCCTGAATGTCGACCGGAGCATCCAGTGTTTCTGGATCTTCGTCACCAATTTCAGAGGCAGGCGAAGACTCCACATCCAAGAGATAGAGCTTTTGCTAAACACGTCTATGTCCCCGAGTGAATTTCTCATCACAATTATAGCAAAGCCCATTTTCTCTACGTGCTTGCATCTCTGTTTCAGACAAACGCTTTATAGGAGTCAGTCAAGGAGCCTGCGGTATAGGTGGTCGCTGAGAACCCATATTTCGGAAGGGAACAAAAGTGGGCTTGGAGCGTTGTTGGGCTGCAATATTGTCTTCTGCCAACTTAGCCAACCCTAGGGATTCCATCATTGTGGTGGGACAGAACATTTTGACCTCAGAGCGGATGGCATCCTTTAGACCACTGATAAAACAACTCCGGTAAAAGTCATCAGACAATCCTTCGGTGTGGTTGGCTATGTTCTCAAATTCGGTTTGATACTCTCTCACAGTTCCAATTTGGCGAAGTTTAGTGAGGGCTCCAGTGAAGTCATCAAAAGCACTAGGACCAAATCGTTGCAAAAGGAGCTGGCAAAAATCTGACCATTTGGGCTCTAGATGAGCCTTGATGTACCAACGGTACCATTGAAGAGCTTCTTGTTCCAAGTGAAAGGATGCCAGCGGAACTTTGTTGACATCAAAAGTATTATGCAGACTTAAATACTGTTCTGCACGATAGATCCATCCAATTGGATCAGTACCATTGAAGCGAGGAAAATCAAGCTTCGGACCACGGAAATTGCTGGAAGAAGAGAACCCATTGTCTGAGGAAGACTCGGACTGCCGTTTGTTGTTCATACCTGAATGTTCAAGATGGAGGCCGAGAAATTTTTCATCCAGATCCTGGAGTTTGGCTTGAATGGCTGCAAGTGCTTCTTCCATGGTTTTTGCTCCTGCACGGGTGACAACCATAACCAGGAGTTTTTTTTTTTGTTTTTTTTTTGACTAGGTAGGAAAACAAAAACAGAAACTGCTTTAGTAAGGGAAAATCTGGACTTGGGAAAAAAATTGAAGGGTAATTGGGGTTTGACTAGGTGTTGGACACTATCGACTCGACAGGGAAGCAAAAATGAGGATTTCAAAAGCGGGGTGAAAGAATGGAAAATTTTAGCAGAGGAAGACAAAGAAGCAAAATTCAGAAAGGAACTCTGTGGTAAAATTTGAAGGTGATTGGGTGAAATCTGAGGAAGTTATGGCAAACCCTAAAAATAGACAAATGTGGGCTTTCGGGCTTTGGGAAGGGGAATTGGGGATAGGGTCCTCAGGAATGAAATATGCAGAATGGGATGACAGGGGTACCCCGAAAATTTCAAGGGAAACAGAGTGAAAACAAGGGAGATATGGACAAAAAACTGAATTTTATACTCTTTTTTTTTTTTTTTTTTTTGCTCTAGACTGGAGCGGCTACGGCTCGAAAGGGATCTGGAACAGCGCCGAATGGATTGAAAACGGATGGATCTGGAACGGCTTGCAAAATGGATCTGAAACGGCGCAGTAGTGATTGACAATAGTTTAGCTTAAAGTAGATATGGACCCTAGGTATGTGCGGCTTCCTAACAGTTCAGGGGTTTCACTCGGCCACCAATGCTGTCTGACGGCTTGCGTATTGGGGCAGTACCCCTCACTCCACGGCTCAGGTAAAACTGATAACCGCTTTGCCACAAACGACAGCTCTTGGTTTACCTCACGGGTGGGAACTAGTCAATCAAGTAGGGGTCGTTGCCCTTTTCGCTGGCAGTTCCTCTTAATGGGCCAGCTACTTCAGGGTTCCTGTGGTACTCCTCACAATGAGTTTTAGGGCTTATGCCCAAGTACTTCCCACAGTTAATCGGATAGGGATTATTCCCAAATCCGAACCTGCAACAGATGCAAAAAAAAATTGGCAGAAATTTCACCCAGCGAGCCCAAGAAAGTGCTCTGATACCAGATGTGATGCACCTGCAACAATTAATTAATACAAATATGCGAAATAGTAGAAATGACAAAACTCAGAATCACTTTTATATTGATCACAGGACACTTCGAGGGGGCAACCTCCTATGAGCAAGCTCAATACAAATAACTTCACGGTGCCTGCATAGGTCTCAACACACACTTATATACTAAGTCTAGGCGCCAATACTATGGGTCAAAACCATGGGCCACTACAAACTATGGATCAACAATACTACGGGCGACTTACAAAGCATATGCGCCAACAACAATAACACAAACTATTGATCAACAAATACTATGGGACGACTTACAAAGTATATGCATCCAACAACAACATACTAACAAAGTAAAGACATGGGTTCCTAACAGATGTTGATGATGATGGTGATGGTGATGATGATGAAGAAGATGATGATGATGGAGATGTTGATGAGGAACCTAGAGATGACAATGATGATGAAGATGTTGAGGATGATGATGATGGTGATGATGATGAAGACGTTGATGATGATGGTAATGGTGATGAAGATGATAATGATGATGATGATGATGATGAAGAAGATGATGATGATGGAGATGTTGATGAAGAAGGGGGAGATGACAATGATGATGAAGATGTTGGTGATGATGATGATGGTGATGATGATGAAGATGTTGATGATGATATTGATGGTGATGAAGATGATGATGATGACGATGATGGAGATGATGATGATGATGATGATGATGATGATGGTGGTGATGATGATTAAGATGTTGATGATGATGGTGATGGTGATGAAGATGATGATGAATATGATAATGATGGAGATGTTGATGAGGAAGGGGGAGATGACAATGATGATGGTGATGATGGTGATGGTGATGGTGATGAAGATGTTGACGATGATGGTGATGGTGATGAAGATGATGATAATGATGATGATGATGAAGATGTTAATGAGGAACCTAGAGATGACAATGATGTTGAAGATGTTGATGATGAAGATGTTGATGATGATGGTGGCGGTGATCACCATGATGATGATGATGGTGATGATGATGAAGATGTTGATGATGATGATGATGGTGATGATGGTAATGGCGATGGTGATGGTGATGGTGATGGTGATGAAGATGATGATGATGATGATGATGATGATGATGATGATGATGATGGAGATGTTGATGAGGAAGGGGGAGATGACAATGATGATGAGGATGTTGATGATGATGATGATGGTGATGATGATGAATATGTTGATGATGGTGGTGATGGTGATGAAGATGATGGTGATGATGCTGATGGTGATGATGGTGATGAAGATGGTGATGATGATGATGATGATGATGAAGATGTTGATGAAGAACCTATAGATGACAATGATGATGAAGATGTTGATGATGATGATGATGGTGATGATGATGATGATGAAGATGTTGATGATGATGGTGATGTTGATGAAGATGATGATGATGATGATGATTATGAATATGATGATGATGGAGATGTTGATCAGGAAGGGGGAGATGACAATGATGATGAAGATGTTGTTGATGATGATGATGGTGATGATGATGAAGATGTTGATGATGATGGTGGTGGTGATGAAGATGATGATGATGATGAAGAAGAAGAAGAAGAAGATGTTGATGATGGAGATGTTGATGAGGAACCTAGAGATGAAAATGATGATGAAGATGTTGATGATGATGATGATGATGATGGTGATGATGCTGAAAATGTTGATGATGATGGTGATGGTGATGAAGATGATGATGATGATGATGATGATGAAGATGATGCTGATGGAGATGTTGATGAGGAAGGGGGAGATGACAATGATGATGAAGATGTTGTTGATGATGATGATGAAGATGTTGTTGATGATGATGATGGTGATGATGATGAAGATGTTGATGATGATGGTGATGGTGATGGTGATGAAGATGATGATGATGATAATGATGAAGATGATGATGATGATGGAGATGTTGATGAGGAACCTAGAGATGACAATGATGATGAAGATGTTGATGATGATGATGATGGTGATGATGATGAAGATGTTGATGATGATGGTGATGAAGATGAAGATGATGACGATGATGAAGAAGAAGATGATGATGATGGAGATGTTGATGAGGAAGGGGGAGATGACAATGATGATGAAGATGTTGTTTATGATGATGATGGTGATGATGATGATGATGGTGATGATGAAGATGTTGATGATGATTGTGATGGTGATGAAGATGATGATGATGATGATGATGATGATGATGATGATGAAGAAGATGATGATGATGATGGAGATGTTGATGAGGAACCTAGAGATGACAATGATGATGAAGATGTTGATGATGATGGTGATGGTGATGATGATGAAGATGTTGATGATGATGGTGATGGTGATGAAGATGATGGTGATGGAGATGTTGATGAGGAAGGGGGAGATGACAATGATGATGAAGATGTTGTTGATGATGATGATGGTGATGATGATGAAGATGTTGATGATGAATATGAAGATGATAATGATGATGGAGATGTTGATGAGGAACCTAGAGATGACAATGATGATGAAGATGTTGATGATGATGATGATGGTGATGATGATGGTGATGATGATGAAGATGTTGATGGTGATGGTGATGGTGATGGTGATGGTGATGAAGATGATGATGATGATGATGAAGATGATGATGATGGAGATGTTGATGAGGAAAGGGTATATGACAATGATGATGAATATGTTGATGATTACGATGATGGTGATGATGATGAAGATGTTGATGATGATGGTGATGGTGATGAAGATGATGATGATGTTGATGATGACGAAAATGATGATGATGGAGATGTTGATGAGGAACCTAGAGATGACAATGATGATGAAGATGTTGATGATGATGATGATGGTGATGATGATGAAGATGTTGATGATGATGGTGATGGTGATAAAGATGATGAGGAGGAGGGTATCCACCTTCTCTTTATCGTCGCAATTATCCAGGTCCCTATAGCACTCTCTTCCTTCGTTCTCCCTTAATCACTAACCCTATGTGCCTTTATCCCTCCCCCCTACCCTCTCTCTCTCACCTTGTATCCCTCCCTCCATATCTCTTTCTCTAGATCTGTCCCTCACTCCCTTTACCTCCTTCCCTCTATGTCGCTTTCTATCCCTTACACCATCTTCGTCCCTACCACCCCACTGATTCCTCCTTACCTATCACACACACACACACACACAACCTCCCACTTTCTTTGTCACTCACACCTCCCTCTAGTCTCTCTCTCCCCAACCATCAATCTCTCTCTCTCTCTCTCTCTCTCTCTCTCTCTCTCTCACACACACACACACACACACACACACACATGTGCACATTATGTCCCTTTCCATTCTAAAACCCATTCCTCCTCCATCCATATCTATCTCCACCTTTCTCCCTCCCTCCCTCACCCTACCTTCTCTCCCTCCCTCTCTCACCGCCTCTCTCTCTCTCACCTTCTATCCCTCCCTCATGTTATCTTTCCCTCACCCTATCCCCATCTCTCCATCACTCCCTCTCTCTCTCTCACTTTATGTTCCGAAGCCCCTCCTCTCTCTCTCTCTCTCTCCATCGCCACCACTCCCTGCATGTCTCCCACCAACACTTTATGTCCCTCCCTTCCTATATCTTTATTTTGTTCTATCCCCATCTATCTCTCACTCCCTCTAAATCCATTCCTCTCCATTGTCCCTCTCCCTCCATCGCTCTATGTATCTCCCCCCCTTGTATTATTTCTTTCTCTCTCACACCCCCCTTGCCTCCATCCATCCCCCCTTGGCACTTAAGTCTCACTTTCAACTTCTAACCCTATACCTCTTCAGAACCTCTTCTACTCCTAATAGTGCTCTCAAGCTCCACTTCCCTTCACCCATGTAGCCCATCATGTTCTCATTCCCTTAATCTCTCCCCACTCAAGATTCCAACATCCTTCTAAGCCCTTGACCCTTCCCCACCCCTTCTCAAATATTAACCAAAAATTACCTTGAGTCTTCCCCAACCCTTCTCAAGTATTAAACATATATTTTATGGTTTACATAACGCTAGCACGTTTTTGTACTACAAAACGTGCATGTGTTATGTAGTTAGATAACGCGTTCGCGTTATGAAATTCTAAAAGCACGGCAATATTTTTTGAATTTAAACAAAACGCGCTCGTGTTTGTTAGAGCCTAAACCAAGCCGACTCACTTGCTCACACGTCATCCATAATCCTATGTGTATGCTTTGGAGTTTGCTTCAGTAATACCAAACCTGTGATATGGTAATGATAAACCAAAACTAATTGGGTATATTTCTTCCAGTTTTTGGAGAAGCCTGTGCTTAGCCACTCGTTACAGTATGCTACACGCAGTCATTTTTGATGAAATCTTAAACACACATAGCATTTTTTCTGCAGATTCCAAATATGGAACTTTTATTTAAAAATATTATTTTTTCCTATTTTCTTTCAATTTCTTTTGTGTCCTACCTCCTTAAATCGTGAAACACACTGTTAGTGTTTCTTCCATAACTTTTTCAATTCTTGATCATTTAAAAAAAAATTGTATGGTGCACAAGTAGACACTAACCTCCACATTCTATCAAAACCCTATTTTATGATTTTTGCATTAAGACCTTCAAAGGATGCACCCACAAAAGACGTACTATTTTCGAGGTTTGATCACTTACACAATTATAAAAAAATTATAAAATTACTAATTTAATTTTCGAAAAATAATGATGCACTAGTGATATATGTTCTCTACATGCATGCCCATTTTTGTAGCTTGTTTCCATCATTTAGGCCATCAAAGGCTTCACCCACAAAAACATATACCTTATCATTTGCCTGAAAAAAATAAAAAAAAATAAAAATAAAAATAAAATAAATAAATAAATAAATAAATAAATATAAATAAATAAATAAATAAATAAAAATGTCTATTAGGAAAAATGAAACCTAACATAGCTATGCAAATTTTCAGGCAAATCAAAGGCCATCAAAGGCTTCACCCACAAAAACATATACCTTATCATTTGCCAAAAAAAAAAAAAAAAAAATGTCTATTAGGAAAAATGAAACCTGACATAGCTATGCAAATTTTCAATACATAAAAGTTATATATTCGGAAACGTGATTCAATTTCCTACATTTTGTCTTTTTTACTCAATGCAAGATATTTTGCGTAAGTATCTCAAAAAATACAAGTAAGTTGAAGGATGCCTAATTTTTCAGTTTTCTATTGCATCTAACGTGCCAAAAGTGACCCTCATTAGCTTGCACTGACCCATATGCTACTAGGTATATAAATATTGTGGAAATATATGGTTATGAGACAAATTTCAACTCACTTACAACTTAAAATAACCTATAAGCTTGATACCTTCCCACATCTTGTTGTTTTACTTTATACCTTTCCACATCTTGTTGTTTTACTCATGATCCTTATTTTCTTTAGGAAATATAAAACTTTTGGACGATCTTCATGTTTTTTCTAATGTTACTCTCATCCCATATATATATTTCATGAAATATTTTGACACAATGTATGCAATATTTGTTGTATTTAGTCTATTGATTTTACTTATTTTTCAAGATGTCTAATAACTCTTAAGGATTACCGCATATTATATCAACTCCATGATATTATACTTTAAAAATATTTGTTTATAGTATTGGGGATCAATTTCCATGAGTTATTAAATGTATTATATAATAAACTAATTTTCTTCCTAAACAAATTTAGTGGTTGCCAAAATTTTAGTTGTGTAGGTACTCAAGAAAGGTAAGGCCTTATTACATAGATTTAATAGTAAGGTGGGAGATGCACGTCATAATAATGAATATGTTACATCATTTCAAAACTCCTAATTCATTTATTTAGTGACTTCATTAATTTAACACCAAATGAATGACATGACTTTATTAATCGAATATGTGACTTTATTTTTCTACATAAAAATTTTGGACATTGAGGTCCAATTTATAATAATGGTACATTGTGAATGACACATTTGCAAACAATAGCTTGTTCACAGGTATATACCCTATCACATTTGAAATTGAACATGTGAACTAAAATAAATGCATGTTCTTAAATAGTAGTCCCATCCATGTTGTATTGAAGGCATATATTACATATAACTTGATTACATTATAAAGATTTATAATAAAGCTAATGAAAGATAATTTATGAATTTTAGGTGTGTCAAGATAACTGGAGGCAAAAGGAAAAATAAAGTTTTATTATTATCCATGTCAACGAAATTTGAACATGTGGCTTCGGAAGTTCATAAATTATAAACATCATTGAAGAGTTAGGTGTAAGTCAAAACATACAAAAGTATTTATGGACAAGTAATGTCAAGAGTCAAATGAGAAAGACAATGCGTTGAAAGGAAAATAATGAATTCAAGGAAAATACACTTTTATAATGTTAAAATGTATATATTTGATTGTGATTGACTAATTCATTGTTTGCAAATTCATTTTTATTGTTTAAAATTGGGTAATATTTTCTTGTGTATTGAGATTACAACTATATACATAGTTCCAAGCCATCTTTTGAGGAATATATTTACTTTTATGGGTCACGCTTCAAATTGGAATATCATGTAACATGAATCTTATTATTTTGAAAATAAATAATTATAATCAAATTTTATAGTTTGTTTTGTTAGTCTTCCCCAACCATGTATTTATTGTTTGAATTTGAAATATCATGTTACATGAACCTTATTATTTTGAATATAAATAATTATAATTAAATTTTATAGTTTGTTTTGTTATTCTTCCCCAACCATGTATTTATTGTTTGAATTAAAATTCTCTATAGTAATATTTTTCTCAATATCATAGTTTATTTATAAGTGATTCAATTTTAATATTAAGACCTTGTTTTACATTAATAATCTCTTTTAATATGACTTATTTATTACATATTTTAAGAAAGTATATATAAAAAATTACATATTCTAAGAAAGTATATATAGTAGATTACATATTCTATTAGCATTTTTATATTTGAAAACATAAATTAAATGATCGTGTTTGTTATAAGTTGTTATCCACTTGCACACTCATATCAAAGATATTTAAATATTTATAATACTAATTAGGGTGAGAGGGGTATTGTATATCATCAATGTATCATTATATACATAGATATATATGAGTGGAAATATAAAAGTACTTGATAATTTTAATTTTAAAAATAAATTGAAAATAATGTTAATTAAATAAAAAAATTATTAAAAGCTCTTTATTATTTTTTTTCCATATAAAAAAGTCATAATTCATTTATTCACGTGAATTACAGATTACATTCTTCGGATGCAATTACACTATTTCAAAAATTTCCTTCTGTGCTTTTCAGCATACACAAAACTACTACTTACTTTCCAGCATTATCAACTTGCATTGTTTTTCATCAAAATTGCAAAGCTACTTACTGTACTTTACAAAGTTCAAAAATTGTTACATCATTATAATCACCCTTTTTCTTAAGTCATATAGTCCACAATGGTTCTTGATTTTCCCTGTTGACCTCCCATATTCCTGATTTTCTCACAAACTCCTAAAAAGAAAAGGCTTTCTTTGAAAAGTATATAATAAAAACTCTTTATTATATATAATATTTTAATTGACTATATATTAATTTATTTTAACTTAAAATATTTTTTGACATCCACTAAAGTTTAACATTATAATTTATTTATTATATTTTTAATATTTATTAAAATTAATTTAACTAACATTCTATTGGTTAACTTCTTATTTTAAACATTAGGGTGAAGAAGGTCCTATTAGAGTTCATTTCAAAGACTATTGAGATCCAACATTTCAACGTACTGAATTTTTTTTGAATTTTCGCTCCAAGAACTGATATAGAGCCAAGCATGGCCGAGAAGTGTTAAAGTGCAGGCTTATAAAGTTGGAGGAGATGCGATACCCTCTGGAACTGAACTCCAGGTTCTTGTTTGGAGGTCTTGGAGGTTTTGGTGCGCAGGAGGTTCATTGATGAGATTAAGAAGAGCCGAAGTGTTGGTTTGCTTATCCGTAGCTACATCGGTGTTGTTCTTTGAACTTCTTTTGGGATAGTTGAAGATTGGCCGAGAAGAGTTTCAATTCAGGTGAGCTGGAGGAGAGTGACACCCCCTGGAGCTGCTCTCCATGTTCTTGGAGGATTTGTTGTGCAGGAGGTTTCACAGCTGAGTCGAGTGCTATTTTCAGTGTTGGTTCTCTGAGATCCATCCTGAGCTACATCCAGTGAACCGTGTTCTCCTTCTAGTGAGACCTGGGAACGGTCCAAAGCTTCTTGTCTAGCATGGGAGCAGAGTGAAATATTGACCCCGAGTCAGGAACCTCAATGTTTCTGTGGGACATCAATTAACCATCAAGCTTCCCAATCAGATCGAAGTCTGGACCATCACCAACTAACAGGGTTTAGTGCTGCAATGGCTGATGGAGGGGGCCCCGAGGCTTTCCCTCCCCTGCCCGAGATTGTTGCATTCAAGAAATTGGTGACAGCCTGTGGGATACGACCTCCTAGTGAGAAACAACTTAAATTCATCAAACGTATGGCCAACATTCCCACTGTTGATCTCCCAGCAGAAGATCCATGCAGATCAGCGTTGAATCTAGTAGAAAGAGGGCTCATAGGGCAGTTCACCGGCCTCTGGCCCTCGCCTAAAGCAGTGGATACTTGGGTGCAACGAAACTGGCGATCACTGACCCAAGACAGCATCAACAGTCATCTAGTGGGTAAGGGATTCTTTGTATTCGTTTTTTCCAATGTTGAGGATAGGAACTTAATCTTCCGGAATGGACCTTATTTTATGGGCCCTCAAGGTCTATATCTGAATAAATGGACACCGGATTTTGATCCAACACAAGATGTGCCGTCGGCGGTCCCAGTCTGGGTTCGTTTTCCGCATCTACCCTTGCACTGCTGGAATCCTAAATCTTTGGAAGCCATAGGTAATAAATTGGGGAAATACATAGACAGGGAAAAGAGAAAGGATCAGTATACCTGCGCTAGAATTTGCGTGGAGGTGGATTTGGAAGAAGGGTTTCCTGAAGCAATAAAGCTCACAGTGGCGGATTGGAATTATATACAAGAGTTAGACTACGAGAAGTTGCCATTTAAGTGTAGATTCTGCCATGAGTATGGACATTTTTCCAGACATTGCAAAAAGAAGGGAGAGGAGGAGATTGAGGAAGCCAAAGGCATTCAATGGATCCCAGCCAAGAAGCCAATTGGAGCAAAACAAGCCACAAGATCAAAAGTAAAAGGAAAGTCTATAGGGAATGAAGGCCCATCTTCAGGGCAGCCACAAGGTGAAGGGAACTCAGGACCATCATTAAGGGAGACAAATCAGTTTGAAATGCTTAGAATCCCAGAGGAGCCCTCAATATCAGTTGTACAAGAAGTTGACCAGCAACTCATTATAACAGTTGAAGACAAATCCCAAGAAGAAATTGCAACTTTACAGGAGGGAATCCCTATCGGAGCAATGAGCCCTCTCTCCTATGCTGAAATGATAAGAAAGAAATCACCAGAGATCTCTCGCTCTTCGGAAGATGAGACTTTTGAGAGGCCATCAAAATGAGTTGGAAGAAAATCTCACAAAGAAACAAGCACAGAAGAAGCGGAGAGGAAAAAAATGAAAGGTAGTCAATCAACGATCGAGATGTCTATTTACAGAAGTACCAAAAACAGACCTCCTAAGGGAGGAGTTGTCCCCCCACCACCCATCAAATGATGCGTATAGTCTCTTGGAATTGCCGAGGACTGGGGAACCCAATAAAAGCTGAAGCAGTAAAAAAATTAGTGAAATCGGCGTTTCTTGAGATTCTCATGCTCCAAGATACTAACATTGAAGGAGAAGCCCTCCTTCTGCTAAGTAAAATGAATTGGAATAAGAATGCTGGGAGAGCTGTAAGTGCAAGGGGCACCTCCGGAGGGTTGGCTACTCTGTGGGAGGAGGATAAATTCCTGCTCGAAAGTTCCTTTGAATCACAGCACTGGATTTACACCGACCTCAGGCATAAAGTAAGTAAGATGTCCTTCGCTATTGTCAATTTATATGTCCCTGCTCACTATGTTGAAAAGAGAGAGTGTTGGCACACTCTGGCTATCTTCCTTGAGTCAAGATCCCCTCAGAATATAATACTTGCTGGAGACTTTAATCTCATTTTTGAACCAAAAGAGAAGCGTGGGGTAAACATCAACCGTGATCAGTTCCTTCCCTTGGTCGAAGATATTTTTCAGAATTGGGACCTAATTGATATTAAGCCTAAGAGAGGATTATATGCCTGGACCAATAATAGAGTTGGAGTACACCACATCTCTGCCCGACTAGACAAATTTTTAATACAAAGCACCTTTCTGCTTGAAAATAAGATAATCTCCACCAAAGTTTTACAAAAATTGACATCAGATCATAAACCGATTTTACTGCAGTTTGAGGAAGAAAAAAATTTGGGTGCCATTCCATTTCGATTTAATCCTCTCTGGGTTGAAAGAGATGGATTTATGGAAACTGTTAACAATGCCTGGAGAGCCCCAGTTAATGGGTCGCCCAGCTATGTTTGGGAGCAGAAAGTGAAGGCAACAAAGGTGGCCCTAAAAACTTGGATAAAAAAGCCCTCTACATCTCCAACGAGCTATAGAAAGCAGTCAACCAGTCAGCTAATTGACTTGCAACTCGAATTGGAATCCAAAGACATCACTAATTCTTCTATTCAAAAAGAACAAGCTACCCAACTAAGTACTTTTAGATCCTACAAGCAAGAGGAAGAACATTGGAGGCTCAAATCGAGAAGTCTCTGGTTGAAAGCGGCTGACAGGAATACTCCATTCTTTCACAAAGAATTCAAAGCTCGCCTTTCCCAGAATCATTTGGATGAAATCATAGCTACAGATGGGACTTTCCACAAAGATATAGCTCAATTAAAAGATGCAGCAACTCATCATTTTCAGGATCTTTTCACTGAAAAAGGAATGGAGAAGGAGGAGGAATTTACAGAATTTCTTAAAAACGTTCCAAGACTGGTTGGAGAGAATGATAATGCAAGTCTCATGAATCCCTTCACTGAAATACAAATCAGCAATGTTATTTGGGCAATGGAACCGGATAAATCCCCGGGGCCAGATGGCTTCTCCATTCACTTTTACAAAATATGCTAGGAGATTATCAAAGTGGATTTAGTCCGTATGATCAGGGGATTTCATCAAAAATCCAAAGTAGGTGGCAGCATCAACTCGAATTTTTTAGCTTTAATCCCAAAGGATTCAAACCCCGGGACCTTCGACAGGTTTAGGCCTATCTCGCTGTGCAATTCTTCATATAAAATTATGTCTAAGCTCATGGCCAATAGAATCAAACCTCTGCTGGGTAACCTCATCTCCTCCAGTTAGGGTGGGTTCGTGAAAGGTAAGAATATCATGGATAATGTGACCATAGTGCAGGAAACCATTCACTCCAACCATCAATGCAAGGAACGGGGGATGATCATAAAACTCGATATGGCCAATGCCTTTGATCGGGTAAAACATTCTTTTTTGTTTCAAGTCCTTATTTCTTTTGGCTTTAGCACTGAATTTGTAAGACTAATCAAAGCATGTATAGGAAGGCCATGGATTCCTCCATTAGTGAATGGTAGGCCAGCAAATTACTTCCAAAGTACTCGGGGTATAAGGCAGGGTTTCCCGTTGTCCCCCTTCCTATATATATTGATGGTGGACTCCCTCAGCAGAAATTTGAACGCAGAGAAGGCTGTAGGAACAATTCCTGGAATTTGAGTGATGAAAGACCTCATCCCCATCAACCATGCCTTATTTGTAGACGACGCACTCCTACTGGGAGGAGCCTTGGTCAAAATTGCAAGAGGTTTCAATGATGTAATTCAAAGCTTTTGCAAGGTCTCAGGAGCCCTTGTTAACAAGAGAAAATCTGTTGTATATGGTTGGAACGTGAATCCGGCTACAATTCAACGTATTGCTAATTTCTTAGGCTATACAGGATTTGATAATTGGGAAACCTTTAAGTACCTTGGCCTGCCAATAACTCTGGGCAGCACTAAGGCTCCTCACTGGCAAGAGATTATAAGCAAAATAAAATCCAAATTGGCATCTTGGGGAGGTCGATGGATAACCAAAGCTGGAAAGTTAATTCTAATCAAATCTATTGTCTCATCTATGCCTCTTTATCAGGCTGCTTTTTTATTAGCACCTAAATCGATTACAGAGCATATAGTTAAACTTATACGATCCTTCATGTGGAAAGGAGGTAAGGGAAATCAACAAAAGTTCCATTTGGTGGGTTGGGACATGGTGAAAAAATCGTTTGTTGATGGCGGATTGCAAGTCAGAGACCCCAGACTTGCGAACTTGGATTTTGGTGGAAAATTGTTATGGAAGATCTTCTCCACGCCTAGACATCCTGTCAGCCGTGTTCTTATACACAAATATATGAATGGAGTTTCCATTTCTAGTATTGATGAAGCGATTGATCAAAAAGGCTCCACGATGCTGTGGAAATTATACATTCAAGGATGGGAGTTTTAAAAAAAAAACCTTTACTGCATACCTGGCAATGGAAGACGCGTTTCACTGTGGGAAGATAAGATAATGGGTCAGACTCCTCTCAGACAGAATGAGGAATTCCAGGAATTAAGAAGCTGTCTAATCCAACGAGGCATCACTAAACTAGCTGACATTTCAAAATGGGACCAGGAAGGAAATTGGAGTGAATGGAACCTCCCCAGGCCGCCAGACACGATGCTAATTCAAATGAAATCGTTGATCACAGCCATGACAGGATTAGCTCCAGTTCATTTGCGTCTAAGGGATAAATGGGGATGGGGAATGATAGGTGAATATACAGTAGCATTGGGTTTTTCTACCCTTCAACCACAACAACCACAGGTTCAGCCTACCGTTAAGTGGAAGCAGGTCGGGGACAAATTTAGTATTCCAAAAATTAATCTTTTCAGTTGGGCTCTCTTGCACAGAAGACTTTTGACTAGTGAGAATCTTGTTAAGCGTGGAATTGTCAAGACTCACAGATGTCCTCTCTGTCATGCAGCCCAAGAAACAATCGAACACTTGTTCATTGAATGCCCTTTCATGCAGGAGGTGTGGCAGCTGGCATTGCAAGGTCTCAATGTTCATACCCCATCTCAGTGCAATATTGTTTCCCTATTCTCCTCTTGGACAAAGCAGTATTCTCGTGCGATCAAGGGAAAATATTTGTGGTCCAAGATCTGGCATGCGGTCCCAAAATACCTTTGCTGGGATGCGTGGTTATCCAGGAATGAGGGCATTTTACAAGACAAAGTGAGTACCCTTGCAGTGGTGGTTTCTAAAACCAAGGCGTTACTTTTGGAAACACTGGAAAATCATTCCTTTAACCAGAATAATCTGCTACTTCATGATGAGAACAGTTGGTTGAGAGACCCTTTGTTGTAGACTAGGAATAAGATTTCTGCTAGACCTGTTAGCAACCTTGAGTGGTGAATCCGTCTTAACGATACAAAATTTCAGCAGTGGTGGAAGAGTCAAGGTAAAGTCAATATTTTTTTCGATGGGGCAGTTAAAGGAAATCCTAGGAAAGCTGGAGCCGGAGGGGTTTTCTTTTATCCTGATAGTCAAATCAAAGGCAGCTTCAGTTGGGGGTTAGGGCAAGGTACAAATAACCAAGATGAAATTTTAGGGCTGCTCAAAGCTTGTCAGATAGCTTATGGAAATGGTGATCATGATATTCAGATTTTTGGAGATTAGAAAATTCTAATTAAACATTTAACCACGGAAGACCACTTTAATAATGCAGTGTTAAATAAGACTTTACAACGTGTCTGGAATTGGCTGCAAAAATTCAATTATGTCTCCTTTTTCCATATCCTTTGGAATCTAAATCAGGACGCTAACTTTAGGGCCAATGTAGGCTATCATTTAGCTCCAGCAGATTTGATACAGAATGATGGCATTCCTACATGGTCTCCCATCCCGTAAGGTGGCTGCTCCTTGAACATTGTAAGTGTAGGATCTAGATTCCTCTGAATTTCATGCTCTTTGGCAATGTATGATGGGTTGATTAGGCGTAAGCCCAACCGTGTTTTCATCAATAAAAATTAACCATTCTTATTAAAAAAAAAAACTTATTATTTTAAAATGATTATAGTGTACCTTAAAAATGCTAATTCAAGATTATGATATTATTTTACAAGGGGGAAACATTAATATTTATCGCACCCCATTGGTCCACGTTATCACTTAACATCTCAGTACATTGATTTCATATCAACGGTATCTTACTAGAATGTAATTATAGGTAATTGAGAAGGTTAAGTCTACGGTACTACTGAGTAACGTGTCAAATTAATCCGTGTCAAATTAATCCGCCAAATAGATGGATGCAGTACATATGTGCCTGTGATGTGTATATTATCCATATCATATTAAACTTTAAATTTGTTTATAATTTTCATATTATATTTTTGGAGGAGAAGCATATTCTAATATTTATAGGAAGAAGCATATTCTATTATTTATAGCATATTAGCTTTCTCAAGCAAATATTGATCATTATTTTTTAGGGTTTTTGTGTGTTTTAAGAACGTATATTAAGTCATTAGGTTTAAGTTTAGTAAAAAGATTTTCAATCACATAGATTTAAATAAATTTTAAATAATAATTTAATAAATAATAATACAAAATAAAATAAAAATATATAATATTAATTTACAAATAAATATTTTCACATGTATATAAATTTTATTTTAGTGTGAAAATATAAACACAAATACTAAATCTTCTTTTCTTTCCACCAATTGCATTTTTTTATAATTTAAAATTTAAATTTAAATGAAATAAAATTTTCAAGTTAAAAACTCAATCTTTCAATTGTCAAATAAACTTTTATCTTATATCAAAGCAATCATTGCACTTTTACTTCTTTACCATACCATTATATTTCACACATCATTGCAATTAAACTAAACTTATAAGACAAGATGCCAATGTATAAACAAATTATGCAATGCTTTAACTAATCTATTTATTTTCTTTTATTATAGGTTACTAAAGTAAATGTATATTTTTTATGGGAATCAATTGCTTAAACATAATATTATTACTTTTTTTATTTTTGTATGCATAATACTTAAACTTATATGGCAAATTATATAATATATCTTCATAAATAATAATAAAATATATAATAAATTTGGTATTTTAAGTTACACGACATAGGGATTAAATTATAAGGCTATCTCAACTTATAGTTGTTTTCCTTAAATATTTTTCAATTTAGCTATCCTTATATTAGGCAAATGGACTAGCTACCACCTAACCCTTGTTTCTTTTTTAAGTAAGTTAAATTAGATTATTTGTATTGAGATTTTTTTTTATGGGAGTTGTTATTTTTCTTTAAAATTAGTTACTCAAATCAACATGATATCTTTTTAATGACAAAATGTTAAAATATATGTTATGTCTACACTAAACAAGATTCAAATATTCAAAATTCAAGCGTCGTAAATTACCCTAAAGAAGATTCAAAGACTATAACAATTGGTTTATATCAACAAAATGTGTATATAACCAAGAAACTTCTAGCATGCACTCTACATCATGTAACACTTAAGGAATATTAACTATAATTACATCGTTTATATCTTAAAATTTAGGGTAGATTATCATCTATATTTTTCCTATATTGACCATAGGATAAGTGTATTGTCCATATTGATTTTATGGGCAGAGTTCAAAATTCCAAATAAACAATTATTATTATTATTATTATATATATATAGTAGTTTATGCATGAATAAGTGATATCTCATGCATGAATAACAGATTCCAAATAAACAATTATAAAATATATATATTTATCTCAAAAATAACTAGTAGCTTATGCATGAATAACTGGTAGCTCATGCACATGTAGTTACAGATAATCCATTTAACTAAAAAAGGTAACAGATTGTTCAGGCATAGACAACCAGTGATTACAACTAAGCATAGATAAAAAGTAGCATATAACTTGTTCATGGCACTTAACTTGTGACTTATCTGTGCTAGTTAGAGCCTAGAGATCCCATAGCATTCTCTTAGACTTATGTAAGTTTGAAACTCCATGAATGATATATGAGTGGAAATATAAAAGCAATTAATAATTTTAACTTTTCTAGCACAAACAAAACTACTACTTGCTTTCAAGCATTATCAATTTTCACGGTTTTTCATCAAAATTGCACATACTGTGCTTTACAAAGTTCAAAAATTATTGCATCATTATAATCACAATTATTTTGAGGTCATATAGTCCAAAATGGTTCTTGATTTTCCGTGGTGACCTCCCATATTCATGATTTTCTCACAAACTCCTAAAAAGAGGAGCATGCCTTCTTGGGAAAGTATATAATAAAAACTCTTTATTATATACAATATTTAGTTAATTATATATTATTTTATTTTATTTTAAAATATTTTTTTGACTTCCATAAAGTTTAACATTATAATTTATTTATTATATTTTTAATATTTATTAAAATTAATTTAACTAACATTTTATTGGTTAATTTCTTATTTTTGAAACGATTACATTATACTTTAAAAATGCAAATTCAAGATTATGATATTATTTTACAGGGGAAACATTAATATGTATCTTACTAGAATGTAATTATAGGTAATTGAGGTTAGGTTGATGGTACTATGAGTAACCCGCCAAATAGATGGGCTTGGAATATGTGCGTGTGATGTGTATATTATCCAAATCATATTAAACTTTAAATATTATATTTTTTGAGGAGAAACATATTCTAATATTTATAGGGAGAAGCATATTCTATTATTCATAGTATATTAGGTTTTTCAAACAAATATTGATAATTATTTTTTAGGGTTTTTGTGTATTTTAAGAACTTATGTTAAGTCATTAGGTTTAGGTTCAGTAGAATGATTTTCAATCACATAGATTTAAACATTTTTTAAGTAATAATACAAAATAAAATAAAAATATATAATGTTAATTTACAAATAAATATTTTCATTTTATAAAAATTTATTTTAGTGTGAAAATATAAACATAAATACAAAATCTTTTTATATCAATTGTCAAATAAAAGTTTCTCTTGTATCAAAGAAATCATTGCACTTTTACTTCTTTACCATACCATTATATTTCACATATCATTGCAATTAAACTAAACTTATAAAACAAGATGCCAATGTATAAACAAATTATGCAATGTTTTAACTAATTTATTTATTTTCTTTTATCATAAGTTACTAGAGTAAATAGAGTAAATGTATATTTTTATGGGAAACAATTGCTTAAACATAGTATTATTACTTTTATGATTTGTGTATGCATAATACTTAAACTTATATGGCAAATTATATAATATATCTTCATAAATAATAATAAAATATATAATAAATGTGATATTTTCAGTTACACAACATAGGGATTAAATTATAAGGCTATCTCAACTTATAGTGTTTTTCCTTAAAGATTTTGCAATTTAGCTACCTTCAAGAATAATATCAAGACTTTCTAATGCATATCCATGGGAACATCTCTAATCAACATTACATATTTTTAATGACAAAATGTTAAAATATATGTTATGTCTACATTGAACAAGATTCAAATATTCAAGATTTAAGATCCAAAGACTATAACAGTTGGTTTATATCAACAAAATATGTACATAACCAAGAAACTTCTAGCATGCAGTCTACATCATGTAACACTTATCTGAATGTAAAGTTTATATTTTAAAAGTTAGGGTAGATTATCATCTATGCTTTTCTTAAATTGAAAGACCATAGGATAAGTGTACTGCCCATAGTGATTTTATGGACATTGTTCAAAATTCCAAATAAACAATTTTATATATATATATATATATATATATATATATATAAAATAAATAGTAGTTGATACATGAATAAGTGATAGTTTATGCATGAATAACAGATTCCAAATAAACAATTATAAAATATATATATTTATCTCAAAAATAACTAGTAGCATATGTAACTGGTAACTCATGCATAGGTAGTTACAGACAACCTGTTTAACTAAAAAAGGTAACAGATAGTTCAGGCATAGATAACCAATGATTACAATTAAGCATAGAGAACAAGTAGTTGTTCATGGAGATCCCATAACATTTTCTTAGTCTTCTATGAGTATGAGTATGAGTATGAGTATGAGTATGAGTATGAGTATGAGTATGCATGTACAAAAATACATGTTATTTGAAGCTCCATGAATGATCTCATGGACGTAGTAATGGACGGTACAGACTTGGCATCCTTTGACGAGGCAATTCACGGAGGATGAAAAGGACCAATCCCGACGGGATAATCTCTACCAGCGCATAGTATATGAAATCTAGAATTGGGTTGTTCTTCATCACCTCAAGCCGGGTCGCAGAGACAAAAGAAGACCTTATTAGAAAACATGTGATACATATTGCTGTTACACACCTAACCTCATGAAGCTTCTTCATGCGCCTTCTATTCTCAAGTGGAAGCGACCTGAGCATTGAAAAAAGTCTTCCTCCATATAACCAGAAACCCAATGCTGCAGGAAGCGATGTAACCACAACAAACGAAGTTCCAGCCGCCTCCAGAACAACTGTATTGTTGCCATCCCTCCACATGAATATCCAAATGCAAACCTTACTAACATAAATTACTGCATTCATAAGAAGATAGGCCGGCCGAATTCTGTGAATGCGTGAACTTCCTCGTGCCTGATGGTATATCTGTGCCCAAATTAGCAAAAGTAATGTATATGCGGACAAGAATAGCAATCCAGGGAATTCCAGTATTGCAACGGCAAAAACCCTTGGTTTCAACCCAAAAACCTGATTGTGAAATCCGAAGATAATAGCCCGTAGTCCACAAACAACGAAGTTCATGAAATGGAAAAGCTTTTGTGGTGAACACCCAGATCGTCGAACTCGTAATTGAATGCGAATGGTCTGTACGAGGGCCACAACAGCAACAAACGCATAAGCAACAGAGAGGACTGTGTACAAAACGCTGGCTGAGTGCTTCATCTCCTCCAACAACCCTGCTGCTGCGACGATACCTGCGTACCCTACTATCGACCTCGGCATAATAATGAGATTTGAGTACTACACTATCAATCCAACACCACCTCACAAGCGATTATACATTATTTATATATGATGAGTGTAGGTTTCTAGGGTTGTAGAGCCGGCATCTGTGGGTGTTGGGCTCAAAGATAATCTACGTAATTTCCACCTAATCATAGGAATCTAGTGCAAAAGCCACCGTTAAGATGAGATAAAGGCCATCACGGTCAAAGAACCAAGCTACAAAGGATGTGTCTCACTTAACTTAACTTAATTTACAAAGGATGTGTCTCAGTTAACTTAACCTAATTTATCTCATGATTCAATCCGCCGAGCTTATCCCGATTGCAGAGACTAAGATCTACGTGTCGTTGGCCCCACGTCCAGTCCCGTTAGCCTGTTTCCGTTCCGTCGCCAGCGTCGGTCCTTTCCCTTGAGCGGATGTATAGCAATAAATCCGCATTCCATGGAGTCAACCACTTAACAATACTCTGATCTTAGTCTCCTATAGTCATAGGAAAATGCAAAGCATAAATTATGCACACATTTCCAAATAACAGTAAGTTGAGACACACATGTTAAGAAGACATTTGTAGCTGAAAAATAATTCAGGAACAACAGACCGTAAATCACATATATATAAATAAGCTTATTACATATATAGGTGTTACTAGCTAATGGTGTTATTCTCTTTATTTTTATTTTGGATGGAGATTGGTCTCCATTGATCTTATATTGCAAGAAAATGAGAGACATTTGTATAATCCAAATTGATTGATTTTATAGTACTCTTTTCAAATATGATATTTGATTTTATAATGGTCGTTTTCAAATTTGAAATAAACAATTATATATAATTTTTTTATCAAAAACAACTGATAGATAACAGACAGTTAAACACCCAGAAATTACAACTACACAGAAAAAACAAGTAACACATTATAACTGATAGATAACAGACCGTTAAACACCCAGAAATTACAACTACACAGAAAAAACAAGTAACACATTATAACACTTAACTTGTATCTTATGAATATTCACACGAACCATAAGTTAAATAAATATACTAGTATATATAATTAATTTTAAAAGCTATCTTATATCTTATCAAACTATAAGCTTATATATATCAGTGTTTAGGCTATGCTGTAATTATAAACGCTATCTTATCGTCTATTTACATAACTGACATATATTTATGGTCGTAGATAATGTATGCTGGAATACAGGTTTCAACATTTATGAAAATGTATGTTGGATTATGGATTTCAAGAGTATTTGAGATTTAATAATAAAAATACGTTTAAAAGTTCTCATTAAACCAATCACATGCTCATGCTCATTAAAAGCATTTAAAAGTTTCCATGAAATCTATAATATAGTCTAACATTTAAACTACTGCCTAAAGATCAGCTAAAATTATTAATTGGTTGCTGGATGCTACTAACCTGTTGAAAGTGCAGAAGGTTCTGTATGTCCTCCACGAATTAGTCCACGTCCACACTCAGTCTCTCGAATCTCAGCGTTCATGGGTCCAATTGAAACGGTGGACAAAATATAAATGGCAAAATTGTTTTGAAAGTGCGTTGGTCTAGAGTCTTTAGGAACAGTGAAGTTTATTTATTTAAATTTGACACAAGCACCCTGCGTTTTAGATATTTTACAACCTGTTTTCTATCATTTGTCAATATCTAGGATGGTGTGTTTGAGCAGTTGCGTTTGAAAATTATTTCATGTTTATTAAATTTTGAGAAAATTACTCGTTATAAAGTATTAACAAGGTAAACAATCGCCTGCCTTTAACCAATTAAGTTAAGATTTGGGTATCTTAGTTTTATTACTGAGGATTTACCAGGTAAGATTTTCATGAAGAGAGTTGGCAGCAATCAAAGGTGGCAAGCTTGAAGGATGCTTAGATTAAAGATGTTTTATTTAGGAAAAAGACACAAGGATGCTTAAATTAAAGATGTTTTATTTAGGAAAAAGATAGGTACGTGAAAACCATTTTTAAAATTGTTCTAGATTGTATATCTTTTATATGTTTTAAGATTTTGTATGATTCAATTGGTATTTGGTTATTTTTGAAAATTTTAGTATGATTATTAAAATTAAATTTTGTTTTTATAATTTTATTAAATTGGTAGTTTGGATACTTTTGAAAGCTTTTGCATAATTATTAAAATCAAATTTTGTTTTTATAATTTTATTGGTGTTAGTTTATGTGGTTATTGGTTTTCACATTTTTATAGGCACATTGCAAAACAAATTGTAACAGTAAGTTAGAAAGTAATTATATTTAATATGGTAATAAATTTAGTCATTACAATATGGACTCAATAAGAGTAGCATGTCACTCACAAGAATTGAACTTGGGTGGGGAAAACAACAATCATTCCTCCCCACTACCTAAGCTACAATCAATGGACCAAATATTTAAGCACTTTACATTGACACTTGAGCAATATATGTATTAAATCATTATTGCCATCAACACTTTATCTTGGTCATGCAAAATAATGATACAAATTACTATTTTTTTCAAATTTGATTTATTTTCATATTTTTAATGAAATTATATATCCAATCTTATTACATGATTAAAAAGTAAAAACCCCAAAAAATATTTATTTAAAAAATATTAATGTGTAATGAATTTTTTTTCTTCATTCATAATCATGTTATGTATTCAGATACATTTTTAATATTAATTTTTAAACTTAATTAAGGGAGACTTTATCAAGTTATAGACCATAATTTTATTTATATAGTTATGATTATCTATGTAATTTGTTATTATAGAGTTATTTATGCTAATCCATTTTTCTTGTATATATTCCATATTTTTCAATTTAATATAAAGTTATAAATACACAAAAAAAAAATTATATTATTTATACTTATTATGTCTTAAAAATATTTGATTTGTATTTTTGTCATACTTGTAGATACTTAAAATTAAATATGATATGTATACTTTCATTTCAATGCAATAAGATTGTAAATAATATTTTGTCCCTTCAAATTAAATAATAGGTTGTGTACATAGAATCTTGGAGGAAGATTGAGCAAAGCCATAAGCGTTTTATAACATATAACATCAAAATTAAAAGTAATACACCTTATCATATTCTTCTAATAGAAGTGGGTCTTCTCACCATTGAGAGCATTGCTATGACTAGGTACTTGATGTACAAGTACAAGATTATTAACATGGGAGACCAGAGACTTCCTCAAATTGCTTTCAAATCTGGTCAAGACAACCTGTGGCTCAAGAGAGGCTGGTATAAAGACACCATGGCTTGGTTAAACCATTGGGGGATTGACAAAAATGACACTTTGCAAAATATCAATAACATTACCAATATTCTCACATACTAATATGATATCATAGTCATGAAATTTGAGGCTATTTAAACGTATAGAGATGGCATGCAAATTCATATGGTTCGAGTAATCAAGCTACAGTGCTGAGGGTTTTAGGAGATTGCTAACATGGAAAATATTAAAAATGGGGTGTTCCTCTTTCAGGGGCACTTGACCATGTTTTACATTATTGTTTGGGTGAGATTTTAGTGGCATAAAGATGTTGTGTTGTTGCCTACTTCCTTGAATCTTGTGGTTTTTAAGAGAATGCCAAACAAGATGTTTGAGATTTTGACTTTTGCATGTATTGGTCACTACAATGGTAGATCTCTAAAGGATACACTTAATTTATGTGAGATCTAATATTGTTAATTATAAGAAAATTAGAAAATCAAATTGGCTACCATTATGAAGTTGTGGGTGTGTGCAAGAAGATGAGGGTCACTTTAGATGCAATCCTAGTTTTTGAAAACTCGTTCACGTGACATAAAAATATAATGCGTTTCGGATACTTAGCACTTGGTATGGTAAAACCCGAGCCTGACATGTCATTAGACATGTAGGTTAGGTGACCACAATGCGTATGCGTTTTGTAAATCTAAAATCAATTTGAATACACAGTTCCAACCACCCCTGACCAACCACGGTGCATTTCATGCATCAGAAACGCGAATTCGAGCTTGGACGAGGATGATTTGTGTGCCCTGGAGTATCGGAGGAGCTCGATTTCGTTGGAGGGGAGGCAAATTCACTTGTGGATTGTCATCTAATAAGGTAATTCATTCACCCATACCATTTTTTTGTCATTTCTTAACCTAAATTACTATTTTTTTATAGTTTAAAACAACCTATTTTTTTAATATTTATCAAAATTGGAAATAACCCAATCTCTAATTAAATTCACATCTCCCTCAACCAAGATGAGTGAATAATTACAATGAATCCCTTTTCAAAAACTCAAAAATTCCTAATCCAACCAAAAATCGAAAAAAATAGAACTCCTCCCTTTCTACAATGTATCCATCCACATGAAACCCAAATTTCTAACCCTCAAAGGCCATTTCCCATGATACTAATTAAATAATTTTCCTCGGAAATGGCCATAACAAGATGAAATGCATGCACAAGCATGAATAGAAAAAATGCATAAAAAATTAGTAACTTGGTTTCTCAAAATTTCATCACAATCATTGGTCCATGAACATAATCAAAATTTCATCACAAGTGTATGTAGCTATACATTGCCTCTTAGTTAAGCACCCTTAACTAAATGCCAAAACACATTAACAAAGTGCCTCTCGGGCCTGCCCTATCCACACCCTCGATCGATCTACTCAATGCTCAGGGACCGTCGATTCAACTCAAAGACTTCATATAGAAAATCACTATGCTTTTTATTTAATTTTCTGAACTTGCCATATAATGTAGAGATCGATTTTGCAGAGAGAAATTGTCTCTGTTTTGCTCCAAGGAATTGTCACTTTTGGTTGGTTTCCATGTTTTTAGAACAATGGAAATGGTGAACACCCATGAACTACCTAGAGTGTGTCGTGAGAGTGTTTCCAACCATGATCGAGTTAATTTTCACCCCTTTTCTTGCCTCACATATCCTAATAGTCCCTCACCCCTATCGTTTACATATCCAACAATCCTAATCTACACTTAGAAAGACCTATGGCCCTGACCTAGTAACTACTCCTATAAACCTATCCTAAAACCCTTCTAACATTCTTACCTATCTCGGACCTTCTTCCCTTGGATGTTGTCCTAACCCTACATATATCCTAATCAAGCTACAATGCTGAGGGTTTTAGGAGATTGCTAACATGGAAAATATTAAAAATGGGGTGTTCCTCTTTCAGGGGCACTTGACCATGTTTTACATTATTGTTTGGGTGAGATTTTAGTGGCATAAAGATGTTGTGTGGTTGCCTATTTTCTTGACTCTTGTGATTTTTAAGAGAATGCCAAACAAGATGTTTGAGATTTTGACTTTTGCATGTATTGGTCAATACAATGGTAGATCTCTAGAGGATACACTTAATTTATGTGAGATCTAATATTGTTAATTATAAGAAAATTAGAAAATCAAATTGGCTACCATTATGAAGTTGTGGGTGTGTGCAAGAAGATGAGGGTCACTTTAAATGCAATCCTCGTTTTTGAAAACTCGTTCACGTGACATAAAAATATAATGCGTTTCAGATACTTAGCACTTGGTATGGTAAAACCCGAGGCTGACATGTCATTAGACGTGCAGGTTAGGTGACCACAATGCGTATGCGTTTTGTAAATCTAA
This sequence comes from Larix kaempferi, assembly GCA_027924585.1. Taxonomy (NCBI): domain Eukaryota; kingdom Viridiplantae; phylum Streptophyta; class Pinopsida; order Pinales; family Pinaceae; genus Larix; species Larix kaempferi. The sequence goes on from BSBM01000822.1 coordinate 3,189,966, forward strand.
AATCAATTTGAATACACAGTTCCAACCACCCCCGACCACCCACGGCGCATTTCACGCATCAAAAACACGAATTCGAGCTTGGACGAGGACGGTTTGTGTGCCCTGGAGTATCGCAGGAGCTTGATTTCGTTGGAGGGGAGGAAAATTCACCTGTGGATTGTCATCTAATAAGGTAATTCATTCACCCATACCATTTTTTTATCATTTCTTAACCTAAATTACCATTTTTTTATAGTTTAAAACAACCTAATTTTTTAATATTTATAAAATTGGAAATAACCCAATCTCGAATTAAATTCACATCTCCCTCAACCAAGATGAGTGAATAATTACAATGAATCCCTTTTCAAAAAGTCAAAAATTCCTAATCCAACCAAAAATAATAAAAAATAGAACTCCTCCCTTTCTACAATGTATCCATCCACATGAAACCCAAATTTCTAACCCTGAAAGGCCATTTCCCATGATACTAATTAAATAATTTTCCTCACAAATGGCCATAACAAGATGAAATGCATGCACAAGCATGAATAGAAAAAATGCATAAAAAATTAGTAACTTGGTTTCTCAAAATTTCATCACAATCATTTGTCCATGAACATAATCAAAATTTCATCACAAGTGTATGTAGCTATACATTGCCTCTTAGTTAAGCACCCTTAACTAAATGCCAAAACACATTAGCAAAGTGCCTCTCGGGCCTGCCCTATCCACACCCTCGATCAATCTACTTTTTTAGGGACCGTCGATTCAACTCAAAGACTTCATATAGAAAATCACTATGTTTTTTATTTAATTTTCTGAACTTGCCATATAATGTAGATATCGATTTTGCAGAGAGAAATTGTCTCTGTTTTGCTCCAAGGAATTGTCACTTATGGTTGGTTTCCATGTTTTTAGAACAATGGAAATGGTGAACACCCATGAACTACCTAGAGTGTGTCGTGAGAGTGTTTCCAACCATGATCGAGTTCATTTTCACCTCTTTTCTTGCCTCACATATCCTAATAGTCCCTCGCCCCTATCTTTTACATATCCAACAATCCTAATCTACACTTAGAAAGACCTGTGGCCCTGACCTAGTAACTACTCCTAGAAACCTATCCTAAAACCCTTCTAACATTCTTACGTATCTCGGACCTTCTTCCCTTGGATGTTGTCCTAACCCTACATATATCCTAAACTTCCATCCCTCTTAAAGACTGTGTTTAAGACACGGGTCTGAGTTTTACCACTTGACATGCCCCTAAGCATGTTACCTTAACCATCTTTCTAAGCCTAACAAGTTATATCCTATTCTTACTTATTCATTAACTGAATGTAGTTGTAGTCACAGTCTTAGGACTGTGACATTTAAATTTAGTTGTTATATCTCAACTTAATCTTCATCCTCCTAATCAACCATCTTGTCATATCAATCACATATCATAATTCTTGGATCAAATTAATAAATATGCATGTGATAATTCTGAGATAACATTGTCATATTCCTCTTCTGATATCTTATTAAGTTGACATTGTTGTTATTGTCATTCTAGTCACAATCTCTAGTTGATTATTCAACATCTTAATCATTGATAGTCATCTCAAGTACATATGTAATCATATTGGAAAGACAAACTCATACATATGCATTTCATTCCATGCCACTTTGTCCTCCCCTCCAACCACAAGGCGTAATATGTTGAAATCAATAAATTTAATGTTAGCTTATGAAGTTGATGGAAATATTGTTTTCTGCAAGGGACGTAAAGGCCAAAACATGTCAAAATAACACTCTTAAATTCTAAGAAGTTTAAACCCAAGTTTGCATGGAAAAGTCACCAATGAGGGTTAAGAAGTGCCTTAACTTCTAGAAAGAAGTTGATCGAAACTTACTTTTTAATTGTTAAATGTTTAATTTTAAGTTTTAAATGTATGTAAGTGAATGCCATTAAATTGCTTACTTGAGTTTGATTTAATACATTTTCAATTTTGAAGAGACGTCATTATATACCATTTATATGTTTCTAATGATTTTCGTATTGATGTTTTTATTGTAATTGCGGCTATGGACACAAATGCCGAGATAATGATTGAGCTTGCTCGCTTAAGGGGCATTACTGCAGCTTTTAGTGGTGGTGACAGGATTCGTCGCTCGCTTGCATCAACCTTGGATGCAATTGTTGACACCATTTTAGAGTCTAGCAATGTACTATATGATATTACATCATATAGGGAAAGAAAAAGACAAGAATATGCTGATGGGCTAGACAACAATGCAATAAAAAAGTTGAAAATATCCAAAGAGATCATATTTGCATTGTTTAGGGACCATCGGTCGGGGGAAATCCCAAATGAAAACAGGCCTCATATCTCCATTGAGTGGTGCACGTTTCGACCATTTGTTGATAACTGGATGGACAGATGGTACATGGTTTTTAATATGCCACCACATAACAATAGGGAAATTCCCTTGTATTTCCTTCGAAAGATGTATGTAGAGTTCATGTTACATAAACACGTAAACTATTTTTATATCTTGCAATTTCAGGGGATCGGTGGGGAGATGCCCCAAAACCAACCCAATGTGAGGCTTCGAGACCAGGATCGCCCTATCCCTACACCTCGCGGGCAGTTACCTGGGCTAGATGTCCCACCTGCACATCGTGTTATTCCACAGACACGTGATGCATTTTTGAGTTTGGCAAGGGCGGTTGTTTTCCATGGCACTATGGTTCAGCATATGGGTGAGGAAGGGACATATGTCCCTGGTGTGGTACATACACCAGGTCGACACCATGGAGGACCATTGTCTAGTGCAGAACCATCCATTAGTGCAGGACCATCGGCACATCCCCAGCCTAGTACTGAGATTCACGAGTTCACATCATGTGGTCGTCCCTGCTATGGTCTTGCGTCAGATGTTGCCTTCAGTGGGTTTTTGAGTGAGGTATGTAGATGGTTAATTGTAATAAATTCTTCATTTATTTTCGTCTTTGTACACATATATATAGTTTGAGGTAATATATTAATTTTGTGAACTTGCAGTTGATGCTTTATGCCGACAGCGACGCCAGAGAGTCAGATGTTCCAGACTCTACAGAGAGGCATGACATTCCATCCACTGATCCCATCGTTGGTGGAGGGATTCATGATGCTACACATTTGGCAGGCCCATCTTATATAGCACCCATTGTCGTATCTCACACCGAGGTAAATATTTTAAAATTTCAATTTTTTAATACTTGTTAATTTGTTAATTTCCACATACTTTACATTTTAGTTCACTAATGCTATCTACAATCTAATATTTACAATTATTAAACTTGCAGATGGCAGATCCTTCACTAGGGCAAGCTAATGTGGAGGTAGCACCCATGGTCATATCATCTGAGGAAACATCTGGGCTCCAGGTAAACAATTAAAAATGTCATTTTTTAAATACATGTCTATTTGTTGAATCATGCATGTCTAACTACATGAACACTTGTTGACTGTAGGCACCAACTGAGACATCTAGACCATTTCCTGGATTTGTATCTCCCGCTAGGCCATTCGTGAACAAGGGTCATGTGTATGTGAGGCGGCCTACTCCTAGCAAGACTCCATCTTCCCACGACCATGGGCTTACTCATACCATGGTAATGTATATCCTTTGATGATATTTGTTGGTTAACTTGAAATCCAATGCATAAACCGTTTTTGTTAATGTTTGAATTGCATGTTTACTGCATCAGGAACCCAAGTTGTCTACTCAAAACCTCACATCGATGGTTGATGCAGCAGTCAATGTTGCATCTGCAATGAAAACTGATCACACACAGGTATGTAACTATTTCAACATGATATTTACAGAGTTTATTATTGTTGTCTATTGTTTATTCATGCATGTTTAACTATTTCAACATTTTGTGATTGTAGCCACCACAAGCAAAAGCAGTTCCTGGCCCCCTGGTTCGACCATGGTTGCAACCATCCTATATGTTCAACCAATGGCTCCATCTACTACACATGGAATGCAATCCCCTTTGTTAGTTGACGTGAGACGTCCTTTAGTGACCAAGTGTTTCATGCAATTTCCAGTGTGTCATGCACTTTCCATGCACAAGTTGATAATTATTGAGTTAATTGTTCAGCTAATTTATTAGTACATAGTTAGTTGAATTTAACAATTGATATTTAATTTGCAGGATTCAAAGACGCACACTTATCGTAGAGATGTGCCTAGAGGATCAACATCGGGAAAGAACAAGAGGAAGCTTGAGTTTTGATGTGTCTTATGGGATATATGTACATTTGGATGCATGTACATGTGGCTTGGATAGTTTTGTATAGTTTTGGACACATGTGCTTTTGGATACTTTTGGATATATATGTACTTTTCGATACATTCACTTTTGGAGACATGTACATTGACTTTATTGTGCATGTAATTTTGGAGACATGTACATTGACTTCATTGGATACATGTACTTTTGGATACTTTTGGATATATATGTACTTTTTGATACATGTACTTTTGGAGAAATATACTTTTGGAGACATGTACATTGACATTTCACTTATAAATGAATGATACATTTCGCTTTGTATTTGTTCTTCGGTTTCCACATGTTCTTGTGTCAATCTATTGTGTTTATTTGTGTGGATTATCTATTACTCATGAATGCGCTATGTCAAAAGAACAAGCTATTATATTTAAAGGTTTCAACGAACTCACTACATGCGTGCATTAATTGGATATCTAATTAAAAATTGTGATTTTGGATGATCATTACAAGTTAAGTCAAAGTTCTTGCTCGTGTAATTTAATCAAACTAAGTGCAATACAATGTTTTTCAAGGTTTCAACGAACTCACTCATGCACACTAATTGGATAGGTCTAATTAAAATTTGTGAGTTTGGATGATTAAATTACAAGTTAAGTCAATGTTCAAGTGTAATTTAATAAAACTAACTGCAATACATGCTATACATTTCATCAACTCCCAATATTTGATTGTACAAATAGATTCAACACTACATATGAGTAGCTACATACAAGTGCTCAAAGCAACATTGGTGAAAGGAACAAACGTTACCTCAGGATTCGAGAAATAAAGTGCCTTCTATTGTTGGTTAGGAAGGATATGCTTGGATATCCTTATGGCTTGGAGGTCATCTTCATGTAGATAAGTACTCTTGTTGTCATGTGTCATTAAGGTTTTTTCATGTGGTAAAACCCTTCAAGGTTAGGGTTTGTTCATGGTTTCATTGTACTTGTTTTCTAAACATATAATTATTCTAAGAAAGGTTGCTAGGTTTTCTTCCCCATGAGGGTTTCCTGGGATAAAATGTTGTGTCTCTTGTGCATTGTTATTCTTAACTAGATCCTACATGTTAAATTCTTTATGTAAATGTTTTATGGTTAAATTTATGCATTGAACTAATGGTTATAATTGGTATAAAGCATTTATCTAGATAAGTATAAAAAATTTAACATGGTATAAGAGGTGAGTTGTCAAGAAGGAAATTATACAAGCCTTAAAAAACATAAACCCTAGGAGGATCGAAAGTCACCAAGTGTCCCAGATGAAAAGTCACCAAGTGTCCCTGAACGACATTTTCATGCGACTTGCAACTCGACATAGGTCGAAAACCAGAGGTCGGATCGACGAACCATCAACTCCGTTGGTCTCCTGGCATGCGATTACCTCTAGGGGGCCCTCTCCCTCGTGTTCTCATTCATGGCCTAGTGACTTCATTGTGCATTCATTTCAAAAACTAGGGTTTTGCTCAGTTTCCTTTAATGCAATCTCGCATTGGTGGGTCAACTCTGCAAAACCCTCCACCGAGCCAGTTTTGGCAGTGTTCCCACATCGGCATTTCCCATACACACTTGCAGGATCCAACGGTACACAATCTTGCTGCTCCGTTTGTTTTTTTGCTCCCGGACGGAAAGTCACCAATTGTCCCTGAACAGCATTTTCATTGACTTGCAGCTTGACATAACTTGGAAACCAGAGGTAGGACCGACAAACCATCAAATCCGTTGGTCTCTTGGCGTGCAATTACCTCTAGGGGGGCCTCTCCTTCGTGTTCTCATGGCCCAGTGACTTCATTGTGCATTCATTTCGTAAACTAGGGTTTTGCTCAGTTTCCTTCAATTTCATCTCGCATTGGTGGGTCAACTCTGCAAAACCCTCCACCGAGCCAGTGTTGGCAGTGTTCCTACATCAGAATTTCCCATACACACTTGTAGAAGCCAACGGCACGCAATCTTGCTGCTCCGTTTGCTTTTTTCCTCCCGGACAGAAAGTCACCAAGTGTCCCTGAACGACATTTTCATGCAACTTCAAGCTCGACATAACTCGGAAACCGGAGGTCGAACTGACGAACCATCAACTCCGTTGGTCTCCTGGTGTGCGATTACCTCTAGGGGGACCTCTCCCTCATGTTCTCATGGCCCAGTGACTTCATTGTGCATTCATTTCGTAAACTAGGGTTTTTCTCAGTTTCCTTCAATGCAATCTCACATTGGTGGGTCAACTCTACAAAACCCTCCACTGAGCCAGTGTTAGCAGTGTTCCCACATCGTCATTTCCCATACACACTTGTAGGAGCCAACGACATGCAATCTTGCTGCTCCATTTTCTTTTTTGCTCCTGGACAGAAAGTCACCAAGTGTCCCTGAACGGCATTTTCATGTGACTTGCAGCTCGACATAACTCGGAAACCGGAGGTCGGGACAACGAATCGTCGACTCCGTTGGTCTCCTTGCATGCAATTACCTCTAGGGGGGCCTCTCCCTCGTTTTCTCATGGCCCAGTGACTTCATTGTGCATTCATTTCGTAAATTAGGGTTTTTCTCATTTTCCTTCAATGCAATCTCGCATTGGTGGGTCAACTCTACAAAACCCTCCACTGATCCAATGTTGGCGGTGTTCCCACATCAGCATTTCCCATACACACTTGCAGGAGCCAACGACAAACATTCTTGCTGCTCCGTTTGTTATTTTTCTCTCGAACGGAAAGTCACCAAGTGTCCCTGAACGACATTTTCATGCGATTTGCAGCCCGACTAGAATGCCCGTAGCACCCAAACCGTGGCTCTGGGGTGCCGGGTTTCAGCTAGGGGACCCCCCACAGCATCCCTCGAAGAACTGGAAGCGATGCCAACAAGCCATCTCCGGAGCTAGGGTTTTTCTCAGTGAAGGCCATTCCAATTTCGCTCAAGGGGGGCATTTCTCATCCAAAGGCCCCCGGGCATGCATGGCCACCATGGACAGGTCCACAATAGCCATGTGGACCTGTGGGATCCGACGAAATCCAAGTCCGCTCACCGGTTTGGGTTCTGTGGCCTTGGAGAAAATCCTCCAAGTGTCCCTGAATGGCCCCGGGGTGCCCATCTAGAATGTGCGTAGCACCCAAACTGTGGCTCTGTTCATGCATAGGTTTTCCATAGAATGCTTGATCGATAAAGGGAATGTCACCTTCTTGGAGGAGAGAAGATCCCCCAATGAAATCAAATAGGAAAGTTATGTTTGGAGATTCAAAGCCTCTGGATGGTTTCTGCCATTTGCCTTCCGATATACTATGTATAAAAGCATCCAGCATCTTTCGCTTTTTTTTCAAATATTGGATCCACTGGACCAGAAGAAATGCATTCTCCTTTGTCAAGGCATGGGAAACAACAGAAATATTGGCATTCAGAGGAAATGGCTCTGGAATATCTACTACATCAAGGTGTCTTCGAAAGAATGAAACTAAATCATTAACTGAATACATCAAAGCTCCTGCACAAGATGCTGGGTAAGGTAACCTTCAGAAAGGGTTGAAAATCCCATGGTAGTCCAGGGATTCCTTCCCATTAACTTGTTCCAATTACTCGTGGATGAAGGTTGGAGAAACTTCAGAGAGCCTCGTACCCTAATGATTTTCCCACCTTCATCTACTAGGGGAATATTCTTGCAAAGACTGGTAAGCTCTTCAAGTTATGGCAGCATTTGATACACTAGCCAAATCTATGTTGTTGGAAGAACTTACATATTTCAACAAATGAGCGTTTTGCAGGTGACTTGAAAATCCCTTCCAATTTTCAGCAATAAAACAAAGAAGTTCAACGTACAAATTTTTAGGCAAGCTTGTCAACCAATCAGACAACCGAATACAAGGAGATAACCACGCCCAAAAAACTCAAGCTATCATAAAACTCTTGTTTATCAAGATAAGGATGGACTACGTGTACATTACAAGAATATAGATGAATGAAGTCGCTTTGATGAATTTGTCCTCTCACTTTGAGGCTGCCAATATGATCTCAATTTACGAGAAGCTTCCACGTAGCAATAATTTATACTCTGTATAAAGTGAATATTATTACTTGTTTTAAAATTTGTTTCCCTCCCTTAACCCTGTTTTGTAGATCTGTGCTGGCCATTGTTTAGAGGGATTTATCTCGCCCAATTTCGTGGCCATTTTCCGTTAGATTGTGTGAAAAAATACAACATTTATTGTCCTCAACCTAGCTCATTTTACCTCTTCCTAGTTCAAAGGAACTCATGCTCCTCTGTTTAAAATCACATAAACTTTGGACCAAGATATCGATGATGTGCAAGCAGGCTCGACCAACTGGTTGTTCTGGGTCCCAAAAAGACCGAAATACTCCACTCAACCCGCTTAAATGAATTTGAGAAATAATACCCCTATGACTCTATCAGGCTAGTTTCAACGGTTAAAAATTTCAGGTGGGTAGGCCATAAAAGGTTGATCCAGTTCTAAAACCACACACCAGTTCTAAAACCAAAGTAAGCAGTTTAGGTATAACTATTACCTGCAGCAGATTATCCAGTGACCATAATTCATGTCAAACTAAGTGGCAGGTGCAGACTAAGAGAACCTAACATAAACTCTAAGAGAAAAAGGTGAAGAGGGAGAACTCGTTCGTATTTGCATAGCTGGGCATTTTTCTCTGATATCAGATAAAAATAATAACTAATATCAAATAAAAATGCCCAGCTATGCAAATTATTGCTACGTGGAAGCTTCTCGTAAATTGAGATCATATTGGAAGCCTCCCCTATTAATTTATATGATGTTGCAAGGATTTTGTAATGTGACAAGGTTTTTCTCTACGCTACGAACAAGGAAGCCATTAACTAATTAATGTCATCATTAAATGCAGGGTAAGCATCCCTATAATTACATAAAGGAAAGAGTTCATCATTTAAAGCATCAACGTACCAGATGCTCAGTAAGGGAGTGTGTAGTTTTTGCACACAGTGGTCAAATTTGCAAAATCATCCACCAAGCACTTTTGGCTAGCGTTCCCGGCTGGAATTTTAATCATTCATGTCACGTCCAATTGAATTTTAATGGGTCCAATTGAGTTTTAATGGAGTCCGGGTTCCCATGCTCCCGTCAAATTAGTCCCATCATTGAATGAAATGAAGCTAGCTAAGGTGTTGAATTTAAATCATTCATGTCATGTCCAATTGAATTTTAATGGAGTCAGTGAAGCTATCTAATACAATAGTTGTCGGTTAATCTACGAAACTAGGGTTTTGCTCAGTAAGGGAGTGTGCAATTTTTGCACATGGGGGTCAAATTTGCAAAATCATCCACCGGGCACTTATGGTTAGAGTTCCCAGCTGTAACCTTCCTAGACACACTTGTAGAACTCCTCGAAACCTAGTTTTGTTGTAGGATTGGAATTTTATGCCCCCAGTAGGTATCCAACAGTTGTCCCTGAAGGCCTTTTGGATGCGAGACAGAACGCACCATAGAATGATGATCGTGCCTCGGATCCACAAACTGTCAACTCCGTTGAATTCAGGACATCGGGATAGTGCTAGGGGTGCCCCTCTCCTCCAGTTATGGCTTAGGTGTCACCTTGCAAGTCCATCTTGGAAACTAGGGTTTTGCTCAGTGAGGGAGTGTGCAATTTTTGCACACAGGGGTCAAATTTGCAAAATCCTCCACCAGACACTTATGGCTAACGTTCCTAGCCGAAAAATCCCTAGAAACACTTGCAGGACTCCCTGGAACCAGGTTTTGCTGCACGGTTGGAATTCTATGCCCCCGGTAGGTATCCAGCAGGTGTCCCTGAAGGCCTTTTGGATGCGAGACGGAACGAGCCATAGAATGATGATCGTGGCTCCGATCGACGAACCATCTACTCCATTGGATTCAAGACATCCGGATAGTTATATGGGTGCCCATTTCCTCCGATCTTGTGTCCTAGGTGTCACCTTGCAGGTCCATTTTGGAAACTAGGGTTTTGCTCAGTGAGGGAGTGTGCAATTTTTGCACACGGGGGTCAACTTTGCAAAATCCTCCACCGGGAACTTATGGCTAGCGTTCCCAGATGGAACCTTCCTAGATACACTTGCAGGACTCCCCGAAACCTATTTTCGTTGCATGGTTGGAATTCTATGCCCCCGACAGGTATCCAGCAGGTGTCCCTGAAGGCCTTTTGGATGCGAGACGCAACGAGCCATAGAATGACGAGCATGGATTTGATCGATGAACTGTCAACTCCGTTGGATTCAGGATGTCCGAATAGTGCTAGGGGTGCCCCTCCCCTCTGGTCCTGTGGCCCAGGTGTCACCTTGCAGGTCCATCTTGGAAACTAGGGTTTTGCTTAGTGAGGGAGTGTGCAATTTTTGCACACGGGGCTCAACTTTGCAAAATCCTCCACCAGGCACTTACGGCTAGCGTTCCTAGCCGGAACCTCCCTAGACACACTTGTAGGACTCCCTGAAACCAGGTTTTGCTGCACAGTTGGAATTCTATGCCCTCGGTATGTATCCAACAGGTGTCCCTGAAGGCATTTTGGATGCGAGACAGAACGAGCCATAGAATGACGATCGTGGCTCCGATTGACGAACCGTCGACTCCGTTGGATTCAGGATGTCCGAATAGTGCTAGGGGTTCCCCTCTCCTCTGGTCCCGTGGCCCAGGTGTCATCTTGCAAGTCCATTTTGGAAACTAGGGTTTTGCTCAGTGAGGGAGTGTGCAATTTTTGCACACGGGGGTCAACTTTGCAAAATCCTTCACTGGGCACTTACGGCTAGCGTTCCCACTCGGAACCTCCCTAGACACACTTGCAGGACTCCCCGGAACCATGTTTTGTTGCACGGTTGGAATTCTATGGCCCCGGTAGGTGTCCTTGAAGGCCTTTTGGATGCGAGACAGAACGAGCCATAGAATGACGATCGTAGCTCCAATCAACAAACCGTCGAATCCATTGGATTCAGGACGTCTGGATAGTGCTAGGGGTGCCCCTCAACTCTGGTCTCGTGGCCTAGGTTTCACCTTGCAGGTCCATTTTGGAAACTAGGGTTTTGCTCAGTGAGGGAGTGTGCAATTTTTGCACACGAGGGTCAACTTTGCAAAATCCTCCACCGGGAACTTACGGCTAACATTCCCAGTAGGAACCTCCCTAGACACACTTGCAGGACTCCCCAAAACCAAGTTTTGCTACACGGTTGGAATTCTATGCCCCCGGCAGGTATCCAATAGGTGTCCCTGAAGGCCTTTTGGATGCGAGACGGAACGAGCCATAGAATGACAACCGTGGCTCCAATCAACGAACCATCGACTCCATTGGATTCAGGATGTCCAGATAGTGATAGGGGTTCCCCTCCCCTCCGGTCCTGTGGTCCAGGTGTCACCTTGTAGGTCCATCTTGGAAACTAGGGTTTTGCTCAATGAGGGAGTGTGCAATTTTTGCACATGGGGGTCAACTTTGCAAAATCCTCCACCAGGCACTTACGGCTAGCGTTGATGAGGAGATGGTGATGAGGAACCTAGAAATGACAATGATGATGAAGATGGTGATGATGATAATGGTGAGGGTGATGAAGATGATGATGATGATGAAGATGATTTATCTAAGTGGTTATCTATAGGAATCAAGCATCAATCTTCAACCATAAATGAGCATGTTTTAAAATAAATTGTTAGGATACATATCTAAGAGTTTAGAAGATCTCTATGCATTTTTCCATCAAATTTTCTCAAGGAGATTCTAGTATCTAGTTAGAATATATTAGTGGAAACCCTACGTTGATGACACGATGCTTGGATAAGGGCAAAGACCCAAAATCTAGCTAGATTTGGGTGAGCATTGAGTATGGGGAACCAAATCTATGAATATGTGTATTGTTAAATATAATTTTGTTGGGTGAATCCAATAACCAACAGAATCAACATAATATAAGAGTTGTTTGGGTTGGGGATAATCAACGTGTGTGTAGAGCTCTAGGCATCAATGGTTGATGGGTGTCCCCATCCACATAAACAATCCAGATTAGCTATGTAATGATCCCATTACAAATCACATGTGTATTTAATCAAACAAATTAGCGTTAGAGCACCCAAGGAAAGTTTCATCTAACTCTACCCAATCCCATAATCTTAGGGTTTATTGATCATACGTAAAAAATGGCATATTCATAAACTCGACATACAAGAGAACTTTTGGCATATTTATAAACAACGTAAACGTAAATTTGGCATATCAAGAACACAAAATTGACATATTCATAAACAACATACATGAGAAAATTGAGCATATATCAATATTCAATTACAAATAATATAAATAGTATAGTATTAAAAGTATGTAACATACCTCATCATGCTAGATCCCACCTATTATCATACAACCAAACCCTCCGGATCATCTCCTATACTGATGGTATCCATTAGTCTCTCGTGCTTTGTATCCGGTAAGAATTAGCGTACCTTCGATGTATTTTGGCTAGGCATTGTTCGTACCTGGAGGTTTGTACCAATGATTATGTTGGTAAAGTGATACACACTTGCACCTTGTTTGTAATCCCTGTAAACATATCCACCCTTCTTTCTTGCATTGTTGTCCTTTTTCAATTATTCACCTTTAACAACCATAGACCCGGTTGGGAAGTGGTTTTTTTCATTGTCGGTCATGGACATAATGAGGGCTTGCTTTCCATCTATACAGCGTGCCAACCGGTAATCACCACCCCATTCACTATCTTTTGAGGCAACCATTGCATATATGTGCCCTACACAATATGATTGTGGGTATATGATCAAAATATTTTTCGTGCGATACAAGGCCATTAATGTGCACTTGAAGACTACGTAAATAAACAAAAAAATGTTAAGGAAATGCATCATACTAGGTTGTACAAGGTCTGATTTATGATCAAAATCTATAGAAATAGATGATTTGTCTTCTTCCAACGGAGTTAAATCAAAAATTGCATGTTGATCAAGTGGAAGTGATATGCGATCCCATCCATCAACCCAATCCAATGATTCACACTCATCCCAGTCACCATCACAACAAGGCGGGAAAAAACAAGCAAGTTTTCTGGTCCAAATTTCAAATACTGGGTTATCAGAGCTTCGAACCGAATGAAAGCCACGAGTCCTAGGCACAGTCTTGCATTCCCATGCATGTGAACGATCTATGTCTAGCACCTCCCAAAAAAATCTCTCCACATGTCTCTTTCTTATGGATTCTACTCGCATAGTTGATTCCTCTCCCATTACTGACGTGCACCACCTGACTATAGATTGAGCATTTAGAATAGTAGATTCTGTAGATACTTTCAATTCCTCTCTTCGTAGGGATGTTTTGACACATGATATGGCTCCATCATGCTCTCCTTTAACATGCCCAGTCTCAAAATAGTTCCACATATGTGGCACTTTGTAGTTTTTATGCAATGAACACAACCGCTGAAATATGTGTGCATTTTTTAACTGACTAGCACATCCATCAGACCAAATCCAGTGTCGATCCATCTGTATGTTCCTTCCCTTCAAGTGATCATAGAACATGATGAATCAATGACGTACATAGTGGAAGTCGTGGCACCTATCATCACTTATGTAGAAGTGATATTCCTTCAGAATTTCTCTTTTCTCTTCAGTGCTATTTGGGCCATGCCTATATGTGATATGGACCATCAAGGAAACCTCCTCAGAGTGATAATACTGACTTTGGATCTCATTTTGAGGTTGCAGAGTGTAGTTCTCGAAAAAATCAACAACTGAAAGTATAGTACCACGAGGAAATGTATCTCTGCATATTCTAAACTTTTCATCCTGCCATCGTGCCAAGTGGACATGATGAACATAATCATGTGTCTTTCCAATAAATTCCTTGACGAAGTCACTAACTGGTACCTAGTGACACAAAATGATATCAATGTTAGTTTTTTTTGTAAGCAAGGATTGAAATGTAACTGTTCAAACATAATTTTATAGATATAAATGCATACCTGAGATGTCACCAGTTGTATTTTTTTGCTTTCTTTCCCTGGGACTATTTCATAGCTGATATATTTGAAACTTTTCATGTCTACAACCATTTTCCCAAATTCACTGTTTCTACTCTCGTGCATACATTGGCTCAATAATGCCATTCCAATGCAGTTGGGGCATGTTCCATCCAAACAAGATTTTGCATAGTATGTTTACCGCTCAGGCCTATTGCACATGATGGTATGAATGAATTCTCTTGATGAAGCCGGTGGTATTGTTAGGGAGCAATCCTACACATGGTTAGTATGCAACACACGACGAATGTACAAAAATGTTTCATAGTAATATTCATATTCTACATGGTATCTACAACAAAAAGTGTTACGAAGAGTATTTATTCTAACATACCATGGCTTACATTTCTCAAAAGATCTTTGCCCCAAGTTCAATTGTCTATGTTCATTCCTAAATTTCTTGTATAGTTCTGTCTATGTTATATCAAGAAGATGCTTAGTATGTGGTTCATGATCCTTTGAACCCCTTTTCAGTTTTAGTACATCCTTTCGGTTTGAAGAAGGCCTTGTGTGATCATGCCAAAACTCTGCACTAGTCCCTTTACTGCATACTCTAGCTTCATGTCACGATGTGGCAACCGACCAATAAAGGCCCAAAAATCTGTCTAATCGGTTGTGTCAATATGTTCTATTCTAATAGAATACTTACGGAGGGTTTTTACATTCAAATTAACTAGTTTGGATGTAGGCATGAGAATACGAAGGACCCTGGTGTTCTTATTTACAATTGCTTGTTAC